>PVJL010000263.1:0-407894 GCA_004026885.1 Lyroderma lyra | reverse complement strand
TGGTCAACATCACTAATCATTAGGAAAATGAAAATCAAAACTGCAACAAGATATCACATCTCATGTGTTAGAATGACTACTATCAAAAAGACAAGAAATAAATGTTGGTGAGGATGTGGAGGAAAAGGACCTCTGTGGTCTGTTGGTGAGAATGTAAATTGGTGCAGCCATTATGAAAAACAGAGTGCGGGTTTCTCAAAATATTAAAAATGTAACTAACATATAATTCAGTAATTCTGTTTCTGGGTATTTATCGGAAGAAAATGAAAATACTAACTCGAAAGATACATATGCTCCCCTGCGTTCACCACAGCATTGTTTACAATAGCCGAGATATGGAAACAACCTAAGTGTCCATCAATGGATAAATGAATAAAGAAATATACACACACACATACATACATATACATATATGTATATCTATTATTCAGTCATAAAAAAGAATGAAACTTGCAATTTGTAATGGACCTGAGGACATTATACTAAATGAAGTAAGTCAGATATAGAAAGGCAAATACCATATGATCTCACTTATATTTGGTATCCAAAATATTAATAATAATATTTTTTAAAAACCAATTATAGCTACAGTGAACAAATTGGTAGTTACCAGAGGTGAGGGGTGAGAGGTTGGTGAAATGGGTAAAGAGAGTCAAAAGGTACAAACTTTTAGTTATAAAATAAGTCATGGGGATGTGGTGGGTAGCATGGTGACTATAATTAATACTCTTGTATTGATACTTGAAAGTTTCTAAGAGAGTAGATCATAAAAATTCTCATTACTTCAAAAAATTCTGTAGTTAAGTATTCATGGATATTAACTAGACTTATCATGGTGATCATTTCACAGTACATACAAATACTGAATCATGAAGTTGTACACCTGAAACTGATACAGTGTTTGTCAGCTATACCTCAATAATGTAAATGGAACCAAAACAGCAACAACAATGAGATACTAGTACACACTATCAGACTGGCCAGACTCCCGAACACTGACATCAAATGCAGATGAGAATGCGGAGCAACAGGAACTCTCATTCATTGCTAGTGGGATGTGAAATGGTACAGCTGCTTTGGAAAACATTTTGAGGATTTCTTACAAAACTAAACATACTCTTACCATATGATCCAGTCATCATGCTCCTTGGTATTTACATAAAAACCTGCACATTGATGTTTATAGCAACTTTATTTATGATTACCAATAGTTGGAAGCAATCAAGATGTCCTTCAGCAGGTGAATAGATAAACAAACTGTGGTACATTCATACAATGGAATATTATTCAGGGCTAAAAAGAAATGAATTAGCAAGCCATGAAAAGACACAGAAACCTTAAATATATATTACTAAGTAAAAGAAGCCAATTTTTAAAGGCTACATCACTGTAGGATTCCAACTATATGACATTATGGCAAAGGTAAAACTATGGAAACAGTAAAAAGATTTTGTGGGAGAGGAGGTAGGGAAGCTAAATATAAGGTGATGGAAAGAGAAGTCACATTAGGTGGTGAACTTATTATACACCAAGTTGACCATGCACTGTAGAATTGTATGCCTGAAACCTATGTAATCCTTGCTAACAGATGTCACCCCAATAAGTCTAACAATAAAAATGAATTAAAAAAAAAAAAGATTTGTGGTTGCCAGGGGTTAGAATGGAGGACAGGATGAATAGAGCACAGAGAATTTTTAAGACAGTGAAAATACTCTGTGTATTATAATAATGGATACGTGTCATTATACATTTGTCCAAACCTATAAAATGCACAACACCAAGAGTAAACCTTAAGATAAACTGTGGACTTTGGTGATTATGATGTGTCATTGGAGATTCATCAATGGTAACAATTGCACCATTCTGGTGGGGAATGTTGATGACGGGCGAGACTGTGCATGTGTGGGGACAGGGAGCACATGGGACATCTTTGTACCTTCCTCTCAATTTTGTTTCTAACCTAAAACTGCTCTAACAAAAATAGTCTTAATTTTTTTTAAACCAAAACACTGTTGATGCTTTCATTAGCCGGTTTTTATGACCCACATTTAACTGTCAAGGAAGACACATTTGAGAAAACTAACTGGAGTTGACTTGTCTTTCTCTGTGTTGTTATGCCATTCTTAAATTGTGTTAATTTCTGGTTTCCTAATTACGTGTCATCATGCTTATGACTTCCAAGCATTTGCTTGCTATATGGCTATTTTTAATTCAAAAATAAATTGCATAATGAAACTGATTCTATTTTCCATTGAGATAATGCATTTCTAAGTATTCAGAAGGGAGTCAAATTAAGTAGTATTTATCCAAAGTAAATTCAGGAGGTAGTAAAATATCTTCATGGAATGTTTAATTCAAAACAGTCATGTATACAAATTAATTTGGTGTTGGATTAGAGGTATATGGAGGAAAGGGTTGCCAGAAACACAGCTCTTTTCTTTTGATCTTGAATATTTCATCTGCCAACAGCTAAGCAATTGGATTCTGGATTTGCCAGATTTTTTCCTGTGGAACCATTGGAAATGTGACTAATCCCAGGTGGTTTTGTTCACGCTCATGTACAGATTGGTCTGAAAGTGCCCAGATGTGAGCAGTGTAACTCCAGTTTTGTAACGCCATTTATCTGGCAACGGAAACCCTATTTGCAGTAGTTAACTATCTTTTTTACATTCGCCATGGTCCAGCAGTGTTGCAGAGCTTTGTGGCTCAGTAGCCAGTTGATGACAATCAGCAGATTCTAAAGCCTTTTCAGAACCCTGAAAGAATAGATAATGATAGTGCACAATGCTGAAATGAGGAAGAAATAATGGATATTCAAATGTTGATGCGATATAGCTTCCAAAAAATGATTACAGTTCATTTTCTTTGATTAGGATTTCAAGTTTTGACTTCCATTTTTTATTTTTAAACTTTTGTAAGATGGCATTCAGAAAACCACTACCAAGTGAAATCTGTCAAAAATGTTTATACACTTGTCATCACAAAGAGTAGAAATGCCTGCTTTGTTCTGTACTGTTGACCCTTCTCTGTTCTGTGTTGATAGTTGCTGATTCAACTTTTAAAGGATATAAATGATTCCTTTTCAGATGTTTGAGCGAAACAGATTTTAGCTTTTGTATGGGGATAGGAATAGAGTTCAGCTGACAGAAACTTTAAAAAGAGTGAGGTGTATGAAATAGTACTCAGGACAAAGAAGTCTGGCGTTTTGCGGTTTTGGAAAATATGGAGCTCCACAGATTATGATCAAGAGACACGATCCTTCTTGCTTTCTGCCCTTTTCTCCATAGGTTGTGTTGCTATTTCTCATTCTTTGAATTTGACTGCTGGGAATGTCCACATCTTAAGGACTAGGAAGGGCAAAAAGGATGAACGCCTTATGACAGTATTATTTTTCCATCTGACAAATTTATAGGATTTAGCACTAAATGTTGTTCTTTGACACTGAGATGAAATGGAGCCTTCAGAATTTAATGAGATTAATATTTAAGCATTCCTATTATCTACAACCTTCCAAGTTTATATTTAGTGCACTATAGGTTTGCCCCATATGTGGAAAATATATCTTTCTCTTCACAGGCTTCCTTTCAGTGGTTCTCATACTTCAGTGTGTATCAGAATCACCTGAAGGGTTTATTATGTTATGGATCCTAATCCTATCTCCAGAGTTTCTGATTCAGTGGACCTGGAGTAGGGGCCAAGAATTTCCCTTTGTAGCGAGGGAAGTTGCCGGGTGATGCTCATGCTAGTGGTCTGGAGACCACCCTTTGATAACCACTGAATTCTCCCAGTGAGGAATTCCCAGATAAGGTGCTAAAGCCTTAACTTCTGTGACTTAGCTGTTGGGTGGATTTAATTCAACTATCCTTTCTTGAGTGCTTGGTGTGCCTGATCCTGATAGACACTGCTAGTCATGAGAAGAAAAACAAAGATAAGTCAAAGACTTAGAAAGCTTACAAAGATATGTCAAGTACCTAAATAACTACACTGAGAGGCAGAGAACTTGTACTTTTTAAATTTTCTGTTTGTACTATTGTCATTGTATATATAGGATTTTTACTGCACTTGATCTTAGCCAAAAGGTCGAGAAGCGATTATATAGGATTTTTAATGGAATGCCAAATTTCTTTATCAGACAATTCCAGTTATTCTAATGGTTAGTGTGTATTTTTACTTAAAACAGGGGGTTGTGTCTTATGACCACAACGAACCCCAGATAACTTTTGTTTTGGGAAATCCCAGCCCATTGCACCATATGTGCTATTTCAAGCAGGCTGATCTTCTCCCCCCTAACATGTTGCCCCCAAAAAATAGATATGGGGAAAAGCCATCATAAGCAATAATAGAGACCCAAGGTTTAAATTAGAACTTTTGACTGAAGCAATAACTCATATCTGCTCCCACAAAAAGCAAATTACACCTGCATTAAAGATAAAAATAAGCAAATTCCGTAGTGATGACCCATATGGTTAGTTATATGGCATCTTTTTAGTGCGGGGAACTTTTCTCCACTACTACCTCCACTCTCTAAATACTTCTCAAGGTAAATTAGCAATCTGCAGGAGTCAGTGGGAGAGGAGGAAGTAAGTAGAGTGAGAATAACATTTCAGGAAGTGTTTCACACACATTTACAGTAGCTTTCTTAGAGTACTCAAAATATTACACTGAATGCACATTTTCCATGTGCCATTGAGTAGCCATTGCTAATACATGCAGTTTAATGTATGAAAATGTTCTTAGTAAAGAGTTTGAATGAACAAACCTCTTTTATGGCTGTAAAAATTTACTATTTAGGATTTCTTAAGATTTAAAAACTCAGTGTACTGGAACCTCACTATGTAAGATGTGCCTGAAAATAATAAATTGACATATCTAACCCTATAGACACCAAAGTAGTGTGGGAAGAGTATGGGCCGTGGAGGAACATCTACCTGGCTTTGGATCATGGCCCTGCCATTTAATAGCAAAGTGTTGGTAAAATGGGAAAAGTACTGACTATATCATAGGATTCCGGAGGGGAAGTAACTGAAATGAGGTACATAGTGTACTTAGAAGAATGTTTGATACATATTCATTACTCAGTAAATACTTTCTCTTCCATCTTTAATCTTTCTTTTTTCTGTAGTCCTTCTCCTTCTCTTCTTCATCCTCCTGCCCTTCATCTTCTTCTTTCTTATTTCTCTCCTTCCTTTTCCTCCTCCTTCTTTCTCCTCCTCCCCTTCTTTCCCTTCTCTCTCCTCCTCCTCCTCCTCCTTCTATTAGTATTGCTTGATTTGTCTCAGTGAGCATTATCCTCTCAAAGGAATCATGCCATTGTATCTCTATCATCATTTTCATCTTTGAGGTTAAATTTAATTTCTGAAATGGTCAAATGTCATCTACAACCAACACCATACCTGTGGATTAGGCTGGTAAGCACTGCTCTAAACCAGTGGTCTATTAACGACTGCTGCTGCAAATCCATATTCCTCTGCCTGTTTGGTGTGGTCTATGAGTTAAAAATGGTTTTTACATTTTTAAATGGTTAAAAAAAAAACAAGAAGAAGATTTCATGACATGTGAAAATTACATGAAATTCAAATTTCGGTGTCTATAATAAAGTTTTATTGGCGCCCCACCATGTAAACAGTCTGCTTTTACAATATTGCCAGATTTGAGTTGTTGCAACAGGGAGTGTATAGCCCCAAAGCCTAAAATGATTATTATCTGACACTTTACAGAAAAAGTTTGCCGAACCCTGTTTAAGGAACATAGAACATGTGAATTTTAATTTGATTCTGAAGCCAGTTCTAAAAGGGGAGTTTCATGGTGTATAACAGAAGCTGCGGTTGCAGGGTTAAAATGAGTATGGAGCTTCCCAGGTGAATGTGGAGAAGACCATTCAAGATGGATGATGGAGTTTCTGATAGAACTGCCTCCACACAGAAACAAAAACCCATCACTCTGCTCTTCTCATCATGCCATTAAACTCCTGACAAAATTTAGGGAATGATAAGCGTGTACAAAGGAGTTTTGTTACTAGCTCCTTGATGCTTTTAGACCATTTTATCTATGAAGCAATCAGGGCACTAGTCTGGCGATGAATGGTACAGTAGGGCTTCACTGAAACAATCCCTATGAACAGTTTGGACCTGCATTTCAGAAGATACTGAATAATAATGCAAATCCCTCCCTTTCACACAATTACTCTGTAATTCTTGGGAAATCCATTGTCTTCTCTGAGCACACTGGGAATTTTATTGTATCTCTTTAGGAGGAAGACTGACTAGATCAAATATCTACCTTGAAACCCATTGTAAAAGTGTTTTTTTTTTGAAGCACTGAAACTGATCACATGTTCTTTGATAGGATTCCCTGATGGATTACTGGCATTTGTGAACAAATGTGTATTGTTTTTTTCAACTAAATGCAAACAACTATTCCTGGGAGGTTTAGTAGTATAGTGTTTGCTCTAAAAAGTAATGGAACTGGGTGAATAGGAAAGGGTGGTAGGTCAGTTTTTTTCTGCAGTCATGTGGAAGACTCGATGTGATCTGGTATCCAGTGACTGAGGCTGGGGCAGAAGACAGAGGAACAAAGCCATTAGGTGCGCTTAAAGCTCAGATGTTGAACTAGACAAGCCAGTGAATTTACTAAGTTAATGAGCATCATCTCTCAATTGCTTTGGTGCTCCTGACTCTTCATATTGCATGTATTCCTCTCTTCTCTCATTCTCACTCCAGCCTATTGTTTACATCTCTGCTTCAGTCATTCACTAAGTAGGTGAATAAGCCCTTCTCCCATACAACCCTGATAAGTCAGTCACTCATTCATTTGAGTGGGGCCATGCTAAGTGCCTAAGACACAAAGCAGAACACGAGTGTTTCCTGCCCTCCCCAGTGAGGCACTTACAGGCTTCCAGGGAGACAGACTCGTAAACAAGTGTAGTGAAGTAGGGTGGGCTTCTAATAGATGTCTGTGTTAGTGAAAATCTTGCCCTAGGGACTGACAAGTAAACTAACAGTTGCAGTTCAGTATAAACCATGAGTTGGGCACCGAGGAAGAACATCTGGCTCAGAGCAAGAGTTTCCAAAAGTTCGCAGGGAGAAGATTGAGACTTGAGGAGTAAGAAGGAGGGAGTGAGAGGCAGGCCGGAGAAGCCATATTTGGGAAGGCATGAAGGCTCGAAATGGCTGCAGACAGGTTGGAATGGCTAGAGCTGCAAGTGTATGTGAGAGGAGATTACATTAGATGTGAGCAAGTTTCAAATCACAGGGGCTCTATGTGCTAAGTAGTCTGGACATTAACTTTGGAACCCTGGGGACTTGAGCACAGGAGTCACATACTCGGGATTTTGTGATGAGAGTGTCGAGAACAGACTGGAGAGTATTGATGCTGGAGGCAGGAAGCCTAATTAGAGCTATTAGGGTACCTAGGTGGCTGGTGTCACATAGAGAAGGTGAAAAATAGAGAGAGATTGAGGGAAAAGATGTAAGTGAACTCACCTGACTTCGTAAGGTGGGGGAGAAGGAGAAAGAAGAGTGGGTGGCATGTAGGTTCCAGCTTGGAATCCAAGCACATGAAAAGTAGTTCAGACACTGTACTTTTGTTGTAGGAGAAATGAAGATAGGGTAGAGTAGGATTTTGAGACGAGATTTTTAAGAAATGTGATAGAATTTTGGGAATGAGAGACATACAAGGGGGGACCTAATGAAAACTGAAATTTATTTATTACTTCAGTCACCTTCAAAGTACTCTTCATTTGATGCAATACACCTATCAAGATGCTTTCCCACTGCTCAAAACAATTTTTGAACTTGTTGATTGTAATCCTTTTTACACAGGGCTTCTGCCATTTTTTGTTTCATCTCTTTCGTATCAGCAAAATGTTTCCCTTTGAGGACTTTTTCATCCCGGGAAACAAAAAAAATAGTTGTTTGGAGTGAGATTGGGTCAATAGGGAGAGTGGGGCATGGAGGTCATGCTGGTTTTTTTTTGGTCAAAAACTGCTGAACCCTCAATGTGGTGTGGGCAGGTACATTGTCATGCTGCAGGTTGTTCATATAAATCACCCATCAATGGGCAAACGTGCGTCGAGTCTCCAAAAAAATTCCCTAAAGCCAAATACAGCCTCTCACAACCATGCCAGCTGGTACACTGATGCAAATGGGTTTCTAGAACACTTACCTAATAACAGAAACCTGTACTACAAAAGGCTCACCCTCCAGAAGATAATTCAGGTTTTTTTAGGGGGGGGCGTTTCCCCATGTATACAAGGTGAATGGAGGAAGAGAAGTCTAAGAGGGGCTGAAAAAGAACATCAGAGAGCTAGAAAGTGAACAACATTGTGACTCCTGAGGGAGGAGAGTGCAGGAAGAGGATCAGCAAGTGGACACCAGTGCCACACACTGCAGAAAGGCCAACTAAGACCACAATAGAAACTACCATTCCATTTCCCAAGAATCTCAAACTTAGATGTGCAGGTTTCTCCCAGAAGTGCTCCAATCTCCTTTTCCAAATGTATCACCTTTTATTTCCTTTTGCTTCAGCTAACTTGAACTAGTCTTTTTCCTGTGTGTATTCCTCAATTTCCATATCCTTTTTCTTTTCTTTTACTAGAATGAATGATTCAAAGTCCACATTGGACCACCATATTCAGTTTTGACTGAATTAGTATTGACTTCTCTGCAATCATAGCACTTTATTTTATACAGCTCTATGTCACTAGTCACCTTCTACTTAATGTTATAATTACTCATGAAATTGTCCTCTTTCTGCTTAGTTGCAGAGCACACAAATCATAGTCGCAGAATACCTTGGGATTCAACTATTAGATCATATTAAAGACATGTAGTCATCTTCCACTGACGTTTTAAAGAATCCTAAAACTAATACCCACCACAGAAATTCAGCATTTTTTCAGAAATTTAATTATTTGTGATATGAAATTAGTAAAGCTGACATTTTTTTTACAATATTCTTACATTCTTTGTTCATTTTCATAGAACATTTTAAATTTAATTACAAAAGGCCAGTGTGCATAAGACAGGGCTGGGCAAGACGTCGATCGCAATCTACCTGTGGACCACCAAGCAATTTGGGGGAGACTGCCTGAATAATAAAATAAATAGCTAGTGGGCCATGACACTTGGAGAAAATTAGAAGTATCCCTTGCTCTGTAGAAGTCTACCTGGGCCTGGCTTAGGGTAAAGGGACCAGAGGACCATTGGAAAACACTGCTTCTTATGCTTTGCTGAACACTGTCATCATCTGGGGAGTTTTTAAAACACGGACTTGAAGCCTAGATTCTACCCCTAGCGCTTCTGACTTATTTGGTAAGGAGTGTGGCCTGGCCATTAGGAGTCTTCAAATCATTTCAGGTGGCTTTCATGAGCAGTACAGTTTGAGAACCACTTATTGAAGCTGATAAGCATTTGAACCTCACATCTTTTGCTGGTGATGACTTATTATTCATACATTTAAATCTGTCTGTAGTAATAAAGCATAAATATGTTTTTAACTTTACTATATTCGCTCCCTCTCCCTCTTTCGTCCCTCTCTTTTCAACCCATGAGAGCATAATCCTGAAAGCATGATCAACAGAGCTCTTATCTCTGCCAAGAGAAAAATGCCAATCTCTTCAATAAATGCATTGCTTTTGCCAGTTGCCAGATAACAACAAAACCTTGGATATATAAGAACTATTCTGTCTAACTTGATAGAAAATATATTTGATTTTATACTGAAATTTTGAGGTACATTAATGTCATTAATGATATTAAGGCCTCTATTAGCTTTGTTCTTAATAAGTTCCAGCTAAACAGAAATTCCTAATAAAAATATGTTGGTGAATGTTACTGTCCAAGGGTTATATATCTCTAGTAGTCTCTAGAAAAAAAAGTATATATAAAACAATTTATTTCTACAAAGAGAAATGAAAAAGAATGAGTGAGAAGCACTCAAGTATCAATCAGTTCATCCCAGACATTAGTAAAGTACTCCAACTTGTGTTTCGTGGGAGAAATGATTTCCAGCTAACATCTGTTAAAATTTTTGGTTATTAGAAATGGTATAATTTGCCTTTTATACTATACTTTGTCATACTACTAAGTGTCTTTATACAGGCACTCCTCGCTTAATGACTGAGTTTTATTCCTACAACTAGGTCATTAAGCGAATCTGTTGATAAGTGAGGCGCATAAAGGCGGATGTCTTGTGGTGTAATGTTTTTGTGGCACCATGGGGCATGTATTTTTAAATAGCTATCAAAACATGCAGCACCCCATTTATAACAGAAATATGTCTGACTGGGAATACTACATGTAGTGAATACTGACTGCCAGAATGAGACAAAGACTGAGAAAGGGGATTCCCCTCACTGGAGAAGTTGGCCTAAGTCCCAGTGGGCATTAAACAGGTAGGTCGTTAAGTGAGGAGTGACTGTATCCACTCTTCATAAAGAGCTAAGTGTACTTCAAAGTACTAAGTAAGTTATCGTACATGACTGCTAGAATTCATTTTATTATTTAAGGTAGTTCAATTTATATAACAGTTATGTAAGAAGAAAAAGAACAGGACTGCAATGACATAGCAACTTTATTTTTCTCAATGCTGCCCCTGCACTCCTGCTCTTTGGGGCCAGTTCTGCTCCTGGAAGAAATCTCTGGATTTTCCCACTCAGTTGTATTTAATCAATAGTCTTCTTGAATCCCTGAAACAATTTCAGTTCTGTCATTATTATGTCCAGGTCCGTTTATTCACCAAAACTGTGAACTTCATTCAGAGCCAAAGCTTTGCCCCTTTCCCAGCTCCAGCCTGCTAGTGTGGGCGGAGCAGCCTCCCAGGCGACAGCCATTTCACACTGATACCTCCTGAGTTCGGCAGCGACATCCCCTGGCCTCCCACCTATAACTGCCACTGGGCTCTTTTGACTGCATTTTCTGTTGGGCAGATTATTACTTCTCCCTCAGCCCCTGGGCAGCCAGCTTGACACCCCCAGCCTCCTTTCAATTCCTTGCCAATATCAAATTCAAATGCTTCCTTCCCAGGAAAGCTTTTTGATTCATAACACCAAGATAAGTTGCCTTTCTCTGCGCTCTCACAGGACACTGCCATTCTTGAACCATTTATCCTTTATTCCTTGCATTACAGTTATTTATGGTACAGCCTCCTGTCTTATCTCCCCTACTATATTTAAAGCTTCTTCAGAACTCTCATCATTCATTTTTTTTTTTTTTTTTTTTTTTTGCTTTTTGGTATGCGGGTAGCTCCCTGACTGGGAATTGAACCCAGGCCGCAGCACTGACAGCGCCAGTGCCGAAGCCTTAAGCCACTACACTATCAGGGAACTCCCTTTTTCACATATTTTAAAATGGAAACATTCATCAGAGGAATTTATCTAAAATATTTTGAGTTGTTCTGTGAAGTATTTATCATATTTATTCTGTTATACCAAAGAGCAGAAAACAAATTACTTATTTCCTTTAGCAAGGTACCCATTTCTAAAGATTTGGGGTTTTAGAAGGATAGGTTTTTAATTATTTAATTTTTAAGTGTATTTTAATGTCTCCATTTTAAGAGCTTTTAGCATAATAGGCCCATGCTTCCCTGTCTACCTAACTTGTCTTCATGAGGAAGATAATTCATTATGTTGTTATCTTTTTTTGACTTAATATTAGTGAGCATACAGACCAGACTAAAACACAGCTTATTAAATATTTAAGAAATCATATTAAAGTGGCATGTGTGTCTTCATAACAGCTGCTAGCTGTATTGCCAGATCCTTTATTTCATTCAGTAATATACGACGTTGTTATTCCCATCAATTCAGTTAAATATGGACAAGACTCAAACTATTTCAGTAGCACCAAGGGAACTACATGTAGAATAGTTGTAGATTAAACTCATTGTGATTTTTTTGAGGGTGTTCAATGAAAAGTATGAAGTTGAGATACAGATTTGTGTGCATTTGTTAGTGTTCAATGGGAGGGCTCCATTCCAACTCTTACTCTTCTATGATTTCAATAGTTCTTTTTCAAAAGTAATCATAACACAACTGACCTGCATACTGGATATCTCAGGGTAGCTGTTGGGCATCCCACTAATTCTCCTTGGCAAAACAAGGGAGGCTTTTACACCACATACTAAATGTCTCATTTCTTCCTCGCATATGAGGCTATGGCTTCTTCCTGTGTTTTGCAGATTACCCTTTATTCTGGTGAAAGGAGCCAGAATTGCTGGAGCTTCAGTGCTGAACAGCCCAATAGAAAGAATAATTTTATGTTGAGCTACCAAAAGAAAGATAATGCTGAATCTACTGACATTGAAAGGAGTCCAGCTCTTATCCCACAGTGTTCTACTGGTATCTTTTCATCCTGGTATTTAAAAATTATATTTACTATTAAGTTAAAATATAATTTTACTATTAAAATTATAAATTTACTAAAAAATTAAATTTACTATTAAGTTAAAATATAAAAATTCCCTAGAGAGACCTAAGACTCTTGGTTTTGATAGTAAGTGTTGGCAGTGTTGCGCTAAAACTAACTGAGTATACAGCTGAAAATGTGAGATGCCAGTGTTTATTCTGCCTTGGTGCTCAAGTTACCTTGCTGCCGAGTTACAATTAAAACTCATCTCCTTTAAGAAGTATAAAAATGGTTGTGCAAAAATCTCCCTATAGGGGAGGGCATAAGTCTCCCCCACCTCCAAATTCCCAGACAGAAAAAAATAATTTTCTATTATTTCCATACACACACACACACACACACACACACACATACACTGAATTTTTTTTTTTTTTTTTTTTTTTTTTTTTTTTTTTTTTTTTTTTGCTATTTAGTATGTGGGTAGCTCCCTGACTGGGAATCGAACCCAGGCCGTAGCGCTGACGGCGCCAGCACTGAAGCCTTAAGCCACTACACCACCAGGGAACTCCCATACACTGAATTTTTTATATTTTAAGAACATAAGTGTTGAAAAGCATATGAAACAAACTATGTCAATTGTGAATGACAAGCCAGAGTTTTATTTAATTTATAAGTGTGGAAATTTTTCATATTTTTTCATGAAGATAGGAAATAAAAACAAAATAATAAAATTGATAAGGAATGTGATTGATCTCAGAGAAAATTCTACCACGGTCACACTCAAGAAATCTGTCTGTGCAACTGTTTTAGTGATGCTACACTTATGCCAGGAAGCCCAGCCAGATTAGCACCAAATATCTAATCTGTTTACCTTACACTATTCAAATGGTTATTTTCCTATCATCTGATATAATGAAAAGAGGACAGGCATTATAAGCAGACAGTCCTCTTTCAGTACCTTTACTTCTTACTATATAGCTTTGGCAAAATACCACCACTCTCTGGGCCTCAATTTCTTCATCTGTAAAATGGGAATGCAAGTTCATGACTCCTTTTCTGGAATCTGGGGCCTCATGAGTTTTAGAATTCATGATATTTTAGAATTTTTATTTTAGAGAGATAACAGTGCAAATAGAAATATAACAACCCCTGTAGGGTATGGAACAGGACCCTATAATCAAACACAGTAATTATGCAGTAAAATGTGCAGATAGTCACAATGAGTGGGATAAAGTGTATAAACAAGTCAGAGTTGTCACCAAAACTTCCATTTTTAGAAATTTTGGATAAGTGTACTTGTACAAATCCCTTCTTTGAAGATGTACATGTTTGTTGGGCAAATAGCAGGTGCTACACCAATGGTAGCTATTGTTTTTATTAGAATTAATGGCAGATAATGTGGATTTCATCTTTTAAATAAATTGTACTATGAATAACAGAATTCTACTCAACACATACCTCTCATTCCTATTAGGTTTTATTAAAAGAAAAAAAAGAAAAAAAGGCCATTACAGTACTTTTAAAAAATGGTGGTGAACTTCACTCTTCAAGAAAATATTCAAAAGAAGCCATTAATGCCTTCTTGAATAATTTTAGACCTAGATATGTTACTTGGCTCTGAAATGATTGATACCATCAGAATTATAGATTTAGAACAGGAAATTAGATTTCTATTACATACAGTTAAAATTAGCACAAGACATTTTTAGCTTTTTCTTTTTTGTTGCCATAATTCTTATTTGACAGGATAAAAATCAATCATTTTACTGGTTCAGCTGGTGTCTGAACACTCTAACCAAAGTGATTTATGTTTATCCATGCTAACTTTTGCTTGCTAGCCCGTGCTTGATATGACCTTAGACCAGCAGTTTTCAGCTCACTGGTGTTCCAGGATCAGTGTGAGGTGTCTCATGAAGGGTTTTACCGGTAATAAGCTACCAACCAGAGTTTGTAAATTATTTAATTAAAAACTAAGTGAGTGGTGATTTCAGGTTATCCTATGATAATGTTCCTCTCACTTTCTTAGGTTCTAATATATGAGGGCTGTCTAGAAAAAATCCAACCCTAAATGCCTCTATTTTTCATATTACATGGCTGGATACTTGCTGGATAGCCCTCATACTTTTCTTAAATGGAAGAGAAAGAGAAACCATTGTACAAGAATGTGTCTTTTTTTACTGTTATTTATTTTTTAATTAGATTGACATATAATATTATGTTAGTTTCAGGTATACGGCATATTGATTAGACATTTATATAATTTATGAAGTGATTATTAGCCCAATAAACCTGGTATCCAACTAACAAGATACATAGTTATTACAATATTATTGACAATATTCCTTACTCTATACCCTATATCCCCATGACTATTTGTAACTATTAATTTGTACTTCTTAATCTCTTCCCCTTTTTGAGTCACCCCCAAACCCTCTCCTAGTGGGCAACCATCAAAATGTTCTCTGTATCCATGAGTTTGTTTCTATTTTGTTTGTTTATTTTGTTCTTTAGATTCCACATACAAGGGAAATCACATGGCATTTGTCTTTCTCTGTCTGACTTACTCCACTCAGCACAGTACCTTCTAGGTCAGGCATGTCCAACCTGTGGCCCAGAATGGCTTTGAATGCAGCCCACCACAAATTCTTAAAACATTACAAGATTATGTTGCAATCTGTTTTTTTTTTTGTTTTTTTTTTGTTTTTTTTTAGCTCATCAGCTATCATTAGTGCTAGTGTATTTTATGTGTGGCTTGGGAAAGCTGAAGGCTGAACATCACTCCTCTAGGTCAATCCATGATGTTGCAGATAACAGGATTTCATTCTTTGCTGTGCCTGAATAATATATTCTTGTGTGTGTGTGTGTGTGTGTGTGTGTGTGTGTGTGTCGCTTCTTCTTTATTTATTCATCCATTGATGTAGAACCAGGTTGATTTCATATGTTGGCTACTGTAAGTAATGTTGCAATGAACATACAGAAGCATGTCCATTTTATTTTTGTTTTTTTAATATAATATAATACATAATATAATATAAGTGGTATTATTGGGTCCTTCCTTTTCTCTTGGTATAGCCTTTGTTTTAGAGTTTATTTTGTCTGGATTACTATGGCAACCCAGTTTGTTTTTTTCATTTTCATGAAATATCTTTTTCCACCCCTTGACTTTGCAGTTTGTGTATTTAATATGAAGTCGGTCTCTTGTAAGCAGCATACCAGTAAGTAAGGGTCTTGTTTTCTTATCCATTCAGCCCTCTCTTGTCTTTTGATTAGAACATTTAATCCATTTACATTGATCATAATTGTTGATAGATATGTAGTTAGTGCATTTTATTATTTATATTTTTATCTTTTTTTTCATGTTAAAGAAGTCCTTCTAACATTTCTTGTAGTACTGGTTTGTTGGTGAGGAATTCCTTTAGCTTTTTCTTGTCTAGGAAGCTCTTTACCTGTTCTTTAATTCTAAATGATAACCTTAGTGGGTAACATAATCTTGGCTGGAGGTCTTTGCTTTTCATCACTTAAAATATTTTGTGCCAATTCTTTTGACCCTAAGTTTCCATTGAGAAATCAGCTGACAGTCTTATGGGAGCTCCCTTATAAGTAACTAGTTGCTTTTTTCTTGCTGCTTTTAGTATTTTTTCTTTGTCTTTACCTTTGCCATTTTAATTATGTGTCTTGGTATGAACCCATTTAGGTTTATCTTGCTTGGGACTGTCCGTGCTTCCTGGGCTTGTACGTCTGTTTCCTTAGGGAAGTTTTCAGTCATTATTTCTTCAAATACATTCTCAATTCTTTGATATCTCTCTTCTCCTAGTACTCCTATGATGCGAATGTTGTGTTTGATGTTGTCCCAGAGGCCCCTTAAACTATCCTCATTTTTTGGATTCTTTTTTTTTTTTTTTTTTGCTGTTCTAACTGGATGTTCTCTGCTACCTTTTCTTCTAATTCACTGATTGGATCCTCTGCTCCATCTGGTCTTCTGGCAATTCCTTCTGTTGTATTTTGAATTTCAGTTATAGTATTCTTAATTTCTGAATGGTTCTTTTTTCTATGTCCTTCTTTATGCTTGCTATCTCTTTGTCGAAGTTTTCACTAAGTTCCTTGGGCATCCTTAAAAATCATCATTTTGAGCTCTGTATCTGATAGGTTGCTTGCCTCCATCTTGTTTATATCTGGGATTTTCTGCTGTTCTTTTATTTTAGATGTATTTTTCCATTTCCCCATTTTGGATGCCTGTCTGTATTTGTTTCTATGTATTAGATAGATCTGCTATATCTCCCAGTATTGCTGGGTAGCCTTATGTAGTAGGTGCCCTGTGGGACCCTGATACTGTCTCCCTGGTCACCTGCACTGGGATTTCCTGTAGATTCTAGTTTGATGCAAGTGCTGTGCCTGGAGCTACTCAGCAAAAGGCTTAGAGCTCACCAATGCCAGTTGCCACAAGCCTTGGGCCTGTGGACTTAAATAGTTTTCCAAGGAAGATTGCAATGTGGGTGGGGCTGTCTGCTCACCAGAAACAGTGCCTCTGGTGTTGGCCAGGGTGCAGAAATTTTCAGTCATTTTTTTCTTCAAATAAATTTTGAATCCCTCTCTTTCTCTCTTCTCTCTCTGGTACCCCTATTATGTGAATGTTGTTAGGCTTGATGTTTTCCCAGAGGCCCCTTAAATAGGCTGATCAGACATCCCATTTTATCTTGTTTAACAAGATAGTAAACAACAATACTATCCCATTTTAAACAGCACATGTGGTCAGCCTACTGATACCTTTAATTTAGTCCAGTGAGACTAGTCTAACCACATGTACCATTTAAAACAGGACAATACTGGTGTTTTCTGTCTTATTTAAAAATGGGAGATCTGGTCAGCCTACCCTTAAACTATCCTTTGTTTGTTTGTTTGTTTCTGCTACCTTATCTTCTAAATCACTGATTCAATCCTCTTTTTTTTTTTTTATCAAATCAAATGTTGATTTCCTCTAACGTATTTTTTATTTCAGTTATTGTATTCTTTATTTCTAACTGGTTCTTTTTTTATGTTTTCTATCTTCATTTTTATGTGTTCTATCTCTTTGTTGAAGTTATCTCTGAAATTACTGATCACCCATATAGCAAGTGTTGGGAACTCTTCATGTGATAGATTACTTGTCTCCATTTTGTTTAGTTCTTTTTTCTGGAACTTTGTTGTGTTCTTTCATTTGGGACATGTTTCTTTGTCTCCCCATTTTGACTGCCTCCCTGTGTTTGTTTCTATGTATTAGGTAGCTGCTTTGTCTCCCAGTCTTATCACAGTGGCCTTATATAGTAAGTGTCCTGTGGAGCCCAGTGGCATAGTCTACCTGTTCACCTGAGTTGGGTATGCCACATGTATTTTTTTGTGTGTGTTGTGTGTGCTCTCCTATTGTAGTTGAGCCTTGGTTGCTATTTGCATATCAATGGGAGGGATTGACCCTTGGGCTTAATGGTTGTGAGGATTAGCCATGAATACAATAGAGGAGTGGTTGTGCAGGGTCTGACCCTATGGTTTGCTTTATGAGGGCTCTGGTGCCTGCTCAGTGTTCCCTTTGGGTATGTCATTCCTGGAAGCAGCCGGGTGATACTCCACTTCAGTACAAAGCTGGCTACCAGGTGTGCTGGCTCTGGCTTTTCCTGAGAGGGTCTCTGCTTAGGGCCACCTGTCATTAGCCACAAAGCAATCTGCAGATGGCCACCACCTGCACTGGGCTTGAAGGTGCCTCAAGAGACCAAGCTGCAAACTGAAGCCAGCTGCCACTGTTGCTAGGCTTAGCACTTTTCATCAAGAGGTATGGGGCATGTGGAGGCCAGATGCTGCTTATTTGGGTTTTGTGAACATTTGACAGAATTTAAGAAAGTCTGCAGCATGAGTCAAGACAGGTCATTTTTATGGAAAAGTCACTGGAATTGGCTTGGGTGTGCCTGAAAGTTAGATGGGGTAGAGTCTCAGAGAATCACTAGGGTGGGGAGAACAGTATTAGCTGGGTTGATGGAGATTCAGATATGGTGGCCGCCTGCATCTGCACAATGGGAAGGCTCAACAAAGAAGCAGTGGATTCTGCTAGCACTTCCGTCTTGGAGAAAGTTGCTCCTCCAGTCCTCACCCTTAAGCTAGACAATTCAGTTCCTCCTGATATGTCCCAGACAACTTTCCAGCCATTGCCCCAGAACTGGAGCCCAGAGCAAGGGAGGCAGTCAGTGAGGAAGTCTATGCATAGGCCCTTTAATAGGATCACTTCTGACTCCAACAGCCCTCCAGCTTACTCAGTCACAATCTTCACTAGTTTTCACAGTCAGAAGTTTTAGGGACATCTCTTCTCAGCACTGGACTGGGGATCCTAGTATAGGGCTTGGACCCCTCACTCCTTGGAGGAACCTCTGCAACTGAGATATCCCTCCTAAATTATAACCACTACACATGGGTGTCGAACCAGCCCAGTCCATGTCTCCACACCTCCTGCCTGTCTCGAGGTGGCTTCTTCTGTATGTTTTTAGTTGTGGAACTTATGTTCAGCTAGACTTCAGTCAATTCTCAGTGATGGTTGTTCTGTAGTTGTAACTCCGGTGTGGTCTTGAGAGGAGGCAAGTGCAGTATTTACTTATTCCACCATCTTAACTGGAAATATAGGAATATGTCTTGACTGAATGTTATCCATCATGTCCTGACAGGAGAACTTTTTTAAAATTTCTTTTGAGAACCTCTTTTCTAGCTTATCTGCCTGTTAATCAAAGGATATAGATTTTAATATTTTTAAGTATGTGTTTTATGTTACATTTAGAAAGATTGATTTTAAAAAAATTTTATTGGCAACTCCTTGGCTTTTTTAAGTATAGTAAAATATACATAACATGAAATTTACCATTTTAACCATTTTTAAGTGTACAGTTCTGTGTCATTAAGTACATTCACATTGTTGTTACCATCACCAGAACTTTTCTATATTCGCCACCTGAAACTCTGTGCCCATTGAACACTTAACACCCCATTCATCCCTCTCCTCAGCCTCTAGCAACCACTATTCTACTTTTTACCTCTAAGAATTTGACTAATATAGGTAATTCATGTGAGTGGAATAATACATTTGTGCTTTTATGACTGGCATATCTCACTTAGCGTAATATCTTCAAGGTGCATCCATGTTGTCACATCATCTATCAGGATTTCCTTCCTTTTTAAGTCTGAAGAATAGTTCATTGTATGTATATATTCCCAATTTTGTTTATTCATTCATCCATTGATGGACACTTGCACTGCTTCTACCTTTTGACTATTGTGAGTGCTACTACTATGAACATGGGTAGCCTTTCTATGGACATGCCTGATCTTGAATTAGTGTAATTATTACTTGTTCAGGGATGCTCATTTGATCTCAAAAGTAAGTCTGCTAATATGCTATTATAACTTGGCTGTTTAAAGTGTCAGTAGTAGATTCAGCATAAATTGCAGTTTTACATTTAAGATTTAATTGTATAACCCTGATATTTAACCTGTCCCCTACCTGTGAATTATTAAGGTGCCAGCCTCTATATGAAAAGAGCCTTGAAAAGGGGGTACTTGGTCTTTTCTGACTAAGAAACCATGAAAGAGTATTTCCAATTCTCTCTCTCTCTTTTTTTTTTTAAGGCAGCCTTTTTTATGATGCCCCCAGTTCTAACCTCAGAATTAAGGATGTACTGGAAAGGGAAGTGGTTAGTTTTCCTATTGAATTATTTTTGAGTCTCAAACTATTGCTCTTGCTGTCTTGCTGCCTTTTCCCATATGACAGTCCCTCAAGTAACCAACCACATAACCTTCTTACACAATAAGAATAATGAGTATTTATGAAATAGGGAAAACTATTATTTTCCAAGCTTAGGGTGGGTTGTGAATGTAAGGGAAAGTTTTTTGCTGAAACATTTTGAACTCTGAAAAACAGAGTAAAGAACCAATGTCTCTTTCAAATGTAAAATCAGATGCAGTAAGTAGAATATCGTTGTCATATCAAGAAACCTTGCTAAGATTTCCAGCACGTTCAAACCTTTTATACAGCTACAAAATTTTATTTATTCCTTTCCACTCCTATAAGTACTATGGTGATAAAAACTGAATCCTATAGCTATAGGATGAAATAGCATCTGGGTCATATTTTCAATTTTAATAAAAGTTTTAATTTGCTTTCAGTCAATTTATCTTATTTTCAGCTTGGTTTCATTTTTATGATTTGTTCATATAGGCCTTTGATTATTTACCTGGAGTGTATTATTAATCATTTAAATTTTGCCTAGCTTTGAATTCATTATATTTTTAATGGGTTCCTCCTGTCAGGTATGTAATTGTGTCATGTTTGAATGTGTAACCTGTAGGAAGCATGCCCCTCCCTTCTTATGACATTCAGACAACCTCCTCCTCACACACTCTTACCTCTCAGTCAGATCTGGGTTAAAATGGTGACTCAAAACAGAAAGGACTCTACTCTTACAGAGTTCACCATCTTCTAAAGGGCAGAGGGACATTAGTCAATAAGCACTCTACATTTGTACAATTATAAACTGAAATCACAGCTATGAAGAAAAGAGAGATGTTTAAAAAGGAGCCTGTAGACCACAGTAGTTACAA
Source organism: Lyroderma lyra (assembly GCA_004026885.1). NCBI lineage: Eukaryota > Metazoa > Chordata > Mammalia > Chiroptera > Megadermatidae > Lyroderma > Lyroderma lyra. The sequence continues at coordinate 386,943 of PVJL010000263.1, read as the reverse complement.
AAACGGACTCTAAAGCAATGCCATTCTGGGCCAGATTGGAGGCTGAAGCAAAAGAGAAAAGCAGTAATATTAATCTTGCCTTTATTTAAAATTTTGATATTTGTTCAAATTGTATTTTGCATTGTTTTCTCAAATACTGCATTAAGGTATTATGTATCTTGATTACTGAGGTTTTTGGGGGGTTTTTTTTGGTACCCCCTTAAATTATACACCTAAGGCTGCTGCCTCCTCATTTCACTCTAGTTTCAGCCCTGCTTAAGAGCCAAACCAGCTGAGTTCAAGTTCTGGTTTTGCCAGTCACTAGTTGTGTGGCATTGGGCAATTTGCTTATACTGTGCATTTCAGTTTCCTCATCTGTAAGTGGGGATAATATAGTATGATTTCAAAAGGTTTGTTACAGGGATTAAAACAAATTACTATTTGTAAAGCAGTAGAGAAATGCCTGGCACAAAGTGCTGTGTGTATAATACTTAAGATGTATCATAAAGGAAGATGCCTCTAGACTGTTTTAAGTACTGATTGAGTCATTATGAGCTAGATCCCGTATGTCTGAATTTACCAGGCTGCCATCAGTGGATTTCTAACTCCCCAGCATTTTTACTAAACTACACATACACTCGAACAGTTTTATAGCTAATGTAGTTATATATTTTAAAAGTTACTGGATAAAGAAACTGTGGTACAATTGAACAATGGACTATTACTCAGCCATAAGAGAAGATGCAATATTGCCATTTGCAACCACATGGAGAGACCTTGAGATCATGCTAAGTGAAATAAGTCAGATAGAAAAAATCAAGAACCATATGACTTCACTCATATGTGGAATATAAAACTGAAAGCAACAAAGAAACAAACAAACAAACAAACAAAAGAAACAAAAATCCATGGACACAGTCAGTAGTTTAGTGGTTACATGATGGTATGAAAGCTGACTCTGGATGCTAAACACACAATGCAATACATGAATGCTGTAATGTAGAATTGTACACCTGGAACCTATGTATCTTTTACTAATGAATGTCACCCCAATAAATTTAACAATTAAAAAAAATGAAGGACTTGCTCACTGCATTTCTTCTTTCTCCAATCTCATTGTTTTTGAACTCTTAAATAACCAGGGAGATGGTGGGGGATTTTGTCCATTATCACCTTCAGACAATGACATCTTTTAGGCACTTTTAGAAACATGCACCACTTTGTGGCTTCGTATTTTTGTTAACACTGAGGTTATGCCAGCCATCTCTATGTGACTGCCGTGTTGGTTTATGTGCTGCTGAGAGATAAGCACCAACTTTAGATCCTTACCCTCACTTACAAGTTTCTTATGTAGCCCTTTCAGAGGACTGCACACAAATAAACATGCCAGTCCACCATTAGGATCCCCACTGCTTCTTTTCCTGTCTATGGGAAAAGTCTTAGCTTTTTCTGCTAGCATTTATTTCTAGTGACATTTTAAATTCCAGTCGTGGTGATTCTACAAAGTCTAACACACTTTTTTTTTATTTATGCAAAAGCACTTTTTTGAAGACAATATAGTCCCCTTATCTCCTATGGCAAAAGTGTCGTGTTTATACTTTAATAGTATAAAGAGTAATTTTTAAAACTCCTAATTTTAAAAGTGATGAAGTGCATTGTAAATTAATTTTACTTATTCGACATATTTATATGAAGATGGCTAAATACAAATTTCAATTTAAAAAAACTGATGTGCAGGAATTTATTTCATAAAACTGGAACAACTGTGTGAGATAAGCAGAAATTTAATTATCTGTACAGAATTTTGGTTAATGGGTAATATTTTTGCTGAAGTAGATTTTATGTATGAACATAATAAGTACCCTTGGGAAAATAATGTTATGCTATAGAAGAAATGAGCTTTGTCTCTAAGTGAATAAATGGATTCTTTCCTATTTTACCCTCCAGCTTTGAATTAACAATTTGTAGAAAGAGGGCTACTGGGTTGGAATTAGTATTCTCCTTTTATGAACTCTGTTCATATTCTGTCTGAAGTTATATATACATTTAAGTATCCTTCTGTCTTTTATAAAGAACCCAAAAAAGCTAAAATTTAAATGCAGGTTTCCAATTCAAATAATACATCATTAAGAAATGAAAATGTTTCCCATTAAGGGTGTATGTTTTGTGGTAACACCTATTAAATTCGTTAAATATAGAGTATTTGTAGTGAAACCTAAGTAACTTTTTAAAGTAGAATGCCCTTATATGAATAAATGTGATCAAAAGTAATTATTTACATTTATAGTCCCTGGGGAAGCCATGGGATTCTCAGGACCCATGAGCCTTGACAGAAAGCATGAAGTTGCTGATTGAAAGAATATTGGTACTAAACTTATAGACCTTTGGTTCAGGGAGGTCTTTATGAACCTGACCTTAAAGGCAAGGGAAATAAAAACAAAAATAAATGAATGGGACTATATCAAACTAGAAAACTTCTGCACAGCAAAAGAAACTATCAACAAAGCAAAGAGGCAGCCCACTGAATGGGGGAAAATATTCACAAACAATGCCTCTGATAAGGGGCTAATATCTAAAATATATAAGAAACTCGTACAACTTAACAACAAAAATCCAAACATCCAATTAAGAAGTGGGCAGAGGACTTGAACAGATACTTCATCCATGAAGACAAATGGCCAACAGGTATATGAAAAAATGCTCATATATCTGTTGGAAATGCAGAACAAAACCACAATGAGATACCACTTCACACCTGTTAAAATGGCTATTAACAACAAGACAAGGAATAACAAGTGCTGGAGAGGGTGTGGAGAAAAAGGAACTCTGGTACACTGCTGGTGGGAGTGCAAACTGGTACAACTGCTATGGAGGACAATATGGCGGTTCCTCAAAAAATTAAAAATAGCATTGCCATATGAGTTGGCTATCCCCCTTCTGGTATCTACCCCAAAATTTGAAAACCTTAGTCTGCAGAAGTATATGTACCCCAATGTTCATCACAGCACTATTCATGGTGGCCAAGTCATGGAAACAGCCAAAATGTCCTTTGATAGATGATTGGATGGAGAAGTTGTGGTGCTTATACAAAATGGAATGTTACTCAGCCAAAAGAAAAGATGAAATATGGCCATTTATGACATGGATGGACCTTGAGATCATCATGATAAGCAAAATAAGCCAGACAGAAAACAAACAAGAATCATATGACTTTGCTCATATGTGGAACATAAAACTGAAAGCAACAAAGAAACAAAAACTCATGGACACAATCAATAGTTTAGTAGTTATCTGAGAGTAAGGGGTGAGGGGTTAGTAGAGGAGGGATGGGGGACTCAAATATATGGTGACGAAAAGAGAACTGACTTTGGGTAGTGAACACATATAGCAATACGTGGATGATGCATAGTAGAATTGTACACCTGGAACCTATGTAATTTTTACTAACCAATGTCACTCAAATAAATTTAACAATAAAAAATAAAATAAATAAAATAGAATATTGTTATATTGCACGATCATACAGTGTGCCTTTCTGTCACAGTAAGCAGCAGCAAAATTAAAGAATTGCTGAGAGAAGATTCTCCACAGGTTCCTTGCACATCTTGCAGGCAGAAGCACTGGTTACCCTTTGCTGCAGACTTTATTTTTTATGATTGCATAGTTAGCAGTCTCAGAAGGCAGAGAAAGTGTTTTTCTCTAGAGCAGGCATGTCCAACCTGTGGCCCAAGACAGCTTTGAATGTGGCCCAACACAGATTCTTAAAATATTATGAGATATTTTTGTGACCTTTTTTTTAGCTCATCAGCTAGCATTAGTGCTAATGTATTTTATGTGTGGCCCAAGACAATTCTTCTTCCGTTGTGGCCCAGAGAAGCCAAAAGGTTGGACACCGCTGCTCTAGAGCAAAGGACAGGCATGCTTACGGTCCATTATAAAAAATTCGGGTTCCCTAGGCTCAGAGTTCCTCTTGTGTAATTCATTCTACTGTGTGTGTACGTGTCACCTGGTCCCACTGGTCCTCTTCATAACACCCTGTAGGAATTGGAACTTTGAGAATGAGGGCAAGAAAATACTGATACTCTGGTACGCTGGCTATTAACATTGCTGTACGTCATAAAGTTGTTGTCTTTGGCCGAAGTGTATTGTGTCCTCTACTGGAATCTATAAAACTGTAGCAAGCTAACTTCTTAGTTTGTGAATGGTGTAAAATCTCAAACCCTTTACAGTTATTGTCAGGAATGACCATTAAAAGACAGGTAAAGATAATAGCCTATTTTTTTCTCTGCATGTGATCCCAAGTGGATGATGGTAGATTTGGTGACAGCATGGCCTGAAGTGTGCTATATGAATAGAGAACTGCTTGGGATAATGGGGCATCCAATTTTAAATATATGAGGTGGTGTGAGTTGCAGTGAATAACTGGTATTTCTCAAAAAGTATAAGAGATTGTCTTTTCATGAAAATTTTGTGTATCTAGGGAGAAAAAGGATGCTGGATCTGATCTGGACTTTGTCTTTTTTGGCTCAGAATGTCAAGAAAAACATTTTCTAATTTTACCTCAAAAATATGCATGTTATGTGCAATTACTGCTTACTTTTGAAGATGGTGGATAGCCATAAGACTCATGCCATAACAGCTCATTTTAGCCATCATGCCCAGGCCTCACCCAGCCAGGATACCAAAGTCTACGTTGTTATGAGTGATATGCAGCACTTCTTTCTATCTGCCTTCCTAGTATGGACACTCCTTTAAGAAATGGTTCTGCTAGACTAGATGGAAATGCCTTACACTTCACCCAAAATGATTAAGTTGAGTCCTTGCCATCCGACTAGGGGAGCCAGCATGTAGCCTTTCTGTTACCTGTTAACTCACCAGAAAGAATACTAAAGGACTTTGACATTTCATTCAGGTGAAAGCACAAATTGTCCATTTCTGTGTTTTGGCATAGAAAATAATGGAAGAGATAAAGGGCTTTACCTAAGATAATAATAATAAAATAAGTAGAAGAGTCTTCATAATTTTGTTCTTCACAAGCAGCCAAAGAGGTTGGCCAACAGGTGTCACTGGTGCTGCCACTCCCCCAATCCTTGCCCATGTGGCCGTGGCTGATTCATCGTTACTTGCTCTCTGATAACATCAAGCTATACAGCATTTGACTTCTCTACCCAGACCTCCATGAAGCCACTCACGACAGCCTGGGAGTCTAACCCTCTTTGCTTCTTCTCTGTAAGTGTTTGTGATGATTCCAGAGGTTTGAGAATCATAAAGCCCCATTGAAAACAATGATGTGGGGAAACCTTACAAAGAACCTTGTGAAATGACACTTCTAATACATAAGAGAAAATATTTAATAGCACATGCATGATGTTAAGAATTGAGAAATGGAAAATTTTAAGAAAAACAATGATAGCCAGATTAGATTTATGAGAAGGGAGTATATCAAATGATTTAAGCAATTCAGAACTATCCAAAATGCTGAATATTATTCTAGTACTCTCATAACCTCTGTTTTTGTCACTCTCCAGTTTTCTTTAACAGGTAGGCTTTTGTTGGCTAAACATCAATGGTATATTTTAGTGTAAAAGATACTGTAAATAAGAAAAGCATTAATTAAAGAGATCTGCTCTGATCAGAGTATAAACGTGCCAGTTAACTCTTGAAAAATCTTGTAGTTTTTTTGTGAACTCTGCTAAGCATCTGTGAAACTTTATATTAAAAGCCTTTATTTATTAAATAATAATACATAACTCAGAGAACTTCTGTGAAGATCAAATAAGGTAATGTGTACAAATTTCTTAGCACAGACAAAATCTGGCATGTAGTAAATGTCAGTAAATGTTAACTATTACAGGAAAGAAACACTTTAAAATGAGCACTTTTGACATGAGGACTTTGCAGAAGGAAGCTATATTCTGCTGTGTAATTTGAAAAGTATAATATAGAGGTCAGGTATGAGCCTGTTTCATAGAAAGTGATGGGGAAAGATAAGGAGTACTCTCTCCACTTGCTAAACTGAGTCAAATTGGGATAGTTCTCAAGAGAGATGGGCTGTGAAATTGTCTGTGTTTCACACAGGGACTTTGGAATCCATCTGCAAGGTCACCTGCCATTACACTGACTCAAGGGTCAGGGCACTGGTGAGACCTTCCACTAGGGACAGAAGTATTCTCTTATCTTGTATCAGGTTGACTACAGCATCCAGGAGGGCTGTGCAAAACACCACAGTTCTACAGATGATGAAGGAAGAGATTATCAGGAGTATGCCATGGGTATTGTCACACAGGTTTACTTTCTAAATGTAGCTATATCCCCTGACACCAGATTTGAGCCTTGGCTGCTACACATTCAGCTCTGAACATCTTTCAGAAGGTGGGGCTGAAATGAACCATCATTTGTTGGAAGTTACACAGGTGCCATCATTGCCCTGGAAGTACCTGATGGAGTTTTTGGCTCAGATGGCTCAGTCCCTCTACAGCAGCAGCAACCAACATTTTGGCTTCCAGGGGCCACATTGGAGGAAGAATTGTCTTGAGCCACACATAAAATAATACTAACAATAGCCCAACCCAGGTTGGACATGCCTGCTCTAGAACAAATGGAAGGTCAACGTTCACTACCTCTCTGGTAGGATATCCTTATTGTATATCTGCTGCTGGAGAGAAGAGGAGGTATTGAGATCATTGCTTTTCATTATACCTTGTCTGGAGAGAGAAAAAATAATTTTTCTTCTCCTACAAAAGCCAGAGAATTAGAAACCTAGAAACTGAATGGCAGCTTGGTCCAATTAATCAGACTGGAAACAGACTCAAATTCCTGATTAAAAGAGGACAACCCAGGGAAAGAGTTACACACATTTGCTACAGGAACAGAGAAGTGGTCTTTGTTTTTTGCCTTAACTCTGAAGAAGACCATAAGAAACAGTGGGTTGCCATTAGGAAGCCAATAAAGACAGTCACTGTATAAACAATTGATGCCAGTTATTGTTAAATGTGGTATCATTCAGTGTGGAGCTTGACTATATCTGTGAAATATCAGTTTGTTACAGAGGTTGGACAATTTTTGGAGTGAGGATTTCGAGTAAAGATAGAAGAATAATCCTGGCTTTGGTGAGACCTAATGACCTTAAGGTCCTTGTGATTGCCCCCAAAGTCCCAGTTGTGCATTATCTTTTTAAATTAAACCAAAAAACTTGTAACTCAGCTTGCAGAGAATATAAGCATCATTAGAAATGAAGTGATGCAGCATTAAATATGTCTTCCTAGATAAGTGGGAAACAAAAGAGCTTTGCACAGGAAGTAGAAGCCAAGCCGAATTTTCATATAAATAGCATTAAATTTAGCAGTAATATTACGGTATGTTTAGAAACAGCAGGCAATGCAATATGGAAAATCTACATTAGGGAAAACCTGCATGAATTATAAGGTAAATAAAGTTCAGGAACTCTTTGGGCTGCTGGGCTGGTATGAGGTCTGGCCCAGGTCACTTTCAGCTGTGTAACAAGTGTTCTCGCTGATGGCACCCACCCAACGTGAAAATGAGATTTTCTGATTAAGTCATCCCATAAGCCTGTGAGCTGAGCTCTGTGGCGTGAGTCACTCACGGAGATAATGACTTCTAGTTCCTTAAGTGGTGTCTATGTGACAGTTGTGCTTGTGGCAGGGGTAAGGGCTTCAGAGAAACACCTCATGATTTGAGGCAATTGCATAGCCCAGTTCATTGGCTGGGAAATGCTAGCACCTGTCAGATGGTCTGGCAGGAAGTGGGCACTAGGCAAGCCTGTTTCAGAACTGTCTGATGAGGAAGCTCAGAGTTAGGGCGACGAACAGCAATTGGCTCCTCCGCCACTTTGCACCTGTTGGTGAAGAGGCCAGACTATTGTGTCATTCGTGCACAGAGGATTTCTTCATTCCAACTTTGGAGTTAGTGTTATTCTCTCATCCCCACCCTGGGGAAGAAAGGACATCAGTTCTCGTTTCCATCAAAAAAAAAGCAAGGAAAGTAATAAAATTGTCTTCTGTGAAGATGTTAAATACACAGTGACAGGCAGCAAACAGATAAAAATAATGATTTCATTATTCCTCCTGAGTCTAGAGTCTGAGAGGAAATTAGAGGTTTGCTGTCATAGGGCATCAAGATGGTTTCTGAAGAGGAGGGACATACAAAAGAGGTGCTTGCACTGTAGAATTGTATGCCTGAAACCTATGTAATCCTTGCTAACAGATGTCACCCCAATAAGTCTAACAATAAAAATAAAAAAAAAAGAGGTGCTTGCTCTAACTTAGCACCTTGGAGGATGAGAGTTGTTTTGGTGATCTCCACAGACTGTTACGTTCACCTTCTTTCTAGCGTGTGACCCCATGTCAGACTGGTACCCAAGCATGAGGAGACGTGAAAGATGTCTGGAAAATGCCTCTCCAAGCTGTGGCTTATGCAATCCCACATAGAATGAACAAATGTGCACCAAGGGAGTCTGTAGTTGTGTTTCCATTTAAGAAAAGTAGAATAAAAAGCTAATTCAAGAGACTTCATAGTGGAAGAATGTGACCCAAAGCAAGAAGAAAGGAGAAAAAAATCTAGGCAGTGAAGCAAAAAGACACTGCAAATGGTGTGGGTCACGATGCACCACTGGGCAATCTTGTGCTGTCTGAGGCGATGGAGGAGAACCAAGTGCAGAGTCCTGAGAAGAATGACCCAGCAAAGGAGGAACACTGCTCGTCTAGAGATACGTGTCTTGTACAAAGCTTGTCCTGTGGATCTTCAGGGAATCAATGTGGAAGGAAAAGGATGTTCAAGACTTGCAGTCATACGGACTTGTCTAACCTTAACATGCCATGGACATATGCACTCTGAACCCACAGGACTGGGTTCAAATCCTAGTTTGAATTCTCATTGTGAATTCTTGGATGAGTTATCGGGCCTCTCTAAACCATTTCATCAACATATAGAGAAGGTAATAAGAAAACTAAAACAAATCTGGGCACCTAAGTGCTCAGGGAGTAGCTGTTCCTGTTTTTCCTGCTAGCCTTGGGAAGGAGAGACAAAACCTTGCAGTTGAGGAGTCCTTGTGTTGGAGTGGTGAGTACTGCAAGGGGCCAGTCATGGATATTGTACTCCTGGAGCATGAATCCGGGGTGTGAGGCTTTGCAAATCTAATCTAAGACTGCATCCATTTGTCTTAGCCTAATGTCCCTCAAAAGCTGAGCCAGAGACCAAAACTTGTGTGTAGGTAGTTTGTTTGGAAATATTTCAGGGAGCAGAAATGCAGGACAGGGGCAGTGAAACAGGGAATAGGGAAAAGTGAACACAAGGATGCAGTGGCTATTTTATCCCCACAGGACCTGTGAGGGGTTTATGAAAGACATGCATTTATTCACTAGCTCCCATTGGTCAAGAGTGGCCCACAGCACTGACTCCCCAGCCCTGCTGCGCTGTACGTGCCTGAGTGTGAAGTGGATTCCTTGGACTATTGAACCACAGAGTAGAGATGCCCAGGACAAGAAGCAAGCGATTCCTTATGAGGGACAAAGTGAGGCTGCTATCTGGGTACACCTGTGCAAAGCTGTGCGAAGCCTGCAGGGAAACAGGACCCTAACAGCTGTGGTTGAAATACGAAGAACTGAGAGGGTTTTGGAGTGGTGCAGAAAAGGGGTGTGAACACACCAACTCTCATGGAAATGCCTTTTTTTGTCCTCTGAGTAGATGGAAGATGCTGACATAAATAATTTCTTGGAGTGTCTTTGGCCTTTCAAGTCTATGATTCATAAGGATGAAAAAAGCTTGAAAATGTCTTGATTAATAAAATGTGAATGGACGTAACAAATCACAGCAATAGCATTTATTCTCCAAAAGACGTCTGCTAGCTCTAGATGAGGTAGGAGCAAAGTATAGCTATACCCAGTGTCTACTTAGAGACCTGAGTAGGCAGGTGTGACACTAAAAACACAGAAATCAGTGCTTAAGCTCTGAGGAAAATCTGGTGAATAGTGAAGCTTACTGATCCTTAGTACCATCTGGGCCTTAAATGATTTTTATGATCTAGGAAATCTTATTAAAGGTGAAACTTTGGAAGGGATGCCAGAGTGGTTTTATTAACCTGAGATTTAAGGAGAGGACATGATAGGCTGACCAGACGTGCCATTTAAAACGGTACAGAAAACAGCAGTACTGTCCCATTTCAAACCGTGTATGTGATACCTTGAATTTAGCCCAGTGAGACTAGGCTGACCATACCTTGTTTTCTTTCCCGTTTAACATGGTATGGCTGGTCAGCTGAGGACAGGGGGAATCTTTTGAAGTAGACATGACTCCAGGCAAAATTATAAAGTGGATCAGGTTTATTTTTAGCCCTTCTCCGCCCATCAGTGCCCACTAACTTCCCCGTACTCACTTCCCTGCATTACGTTCACCCTTTGGAAACCTACAACCCCACTGGACTGTTCAGATGCCTCTTTGCTGTCAATCAGTTGATTTTTATTGATGTTTATCATATACCTAGAACCTTGCCAATAATCAAGTGTGAGAACACTGCACATTGTAACTCTTCCACGGATGTCTTATCCTCTGGTGTCTAAATCCTGCATATGAGGACTAGATAATTTGAAGACAAATTTACATACATTGTGTCAAACATCTTTTATGTTCTGTGTCAGAGCCCTTGGCCTCCTCATCTCTCGTTCAGTTCTGTGTGGGTTCTGATCAACTTTATACCAATACACTTCTGATCTCCAACCCCAGGTTCCTGTGATGACACCACAGCAGGACTCACCAGGTACCCATGCCTTGGAATGTGTAACACAGAAATGACCTAATGGACCCTGAGATAAATTCTTCCTCCTCCCTCCACTTCATGCTAGAGCTGGTTCTGAGCTGCAGTTTATACAGCTTTTTGGGGGTGTGGTTTATGGGTTGATTAAACAGTCATGCTCAGCAGCTCAATATAAGGTCTGTCTGGAAAAACTTCAGCCGTTGTTGATATAACAAAAACAGGTACATGGCTGGATACTTTCTGGACAGCCCTCATACTTCTCCATATTAGTTCTTTCTTCTCAGCTTCATTTCCCTGTACCTCATTCCTCTCTAAGATTGTATTCCCTGATAAAATAATAGGTCATTCATTCCTTCAACAAATATTTGTAAGGTACGTACTACGTGCCAGACACTGCCCAAGGCACTGCAAGTCCAGAAAGATTTTGTATTCAGTGATTTATCTGACATCAGATACTTTCCCAGATGCCATATTATTTAATTCCTTTTCTAGGGACCCAAGAAAAGCCTGTCCACATCATATGGAGCTGGGCTTGCCTCAGTGCATTAGGGACCCAGAGTGCCCAGAAACAAATGTAATCCCACAAAAGAATAAATGAGTGGCAGAGGAGGGGAATCCAGGGACAGAGCTAGCTAGCATTAAAAACAGGACATAGCAGTCGATCTGGGAAGTCTCACCAAGAAGAGGTAAGAGGTCACGAATCAAGGAGGTCAGGAACTGAAGTGAGAGGATTACAAATGGGTTGAGAAATGGAGTAGGAGATAAAGCAGGGCAAAGCTATTCAGGACCAACTCCTGAAAGCAGGAATATCAGGAGCTCCTTCCTCATGGCTCTGCAGCCTCCAGATAATTAAAAGATTTTTTTTAAAAAAGAGCTTTTTAATCAGTTATTAAATAACTCATTTAGCAAAACTTTCTGATTGTGGTGATGTTTCAGAAAACTTACAGTTCAAAGAGAAAAACAAAGAATCAACAATCAAAACATGAAACAATGAGTGCTCTTGTAAGAGTATGCATGGGTTCTTTGGGAGAAGGTTAGCAAAGACTTTTTCCTCTAGAGGTGCTCTGTCCTACAGAGCTTCCTGTGATGATGAAAACGGGTTTGTTTCTGCACTGTCCAGAACTGCAGCCGCTAGCCAGCCACATAAAGCTACTGGGCACTGTCGTCACCGTTTCTGAGGAACTGAATTTTCAATTGTAGTTCATTTTAAGTAATACAAATCTAAAAAGGTTCATGTGGTGAGTGGCTACTCTTTAGGACAGCACAATGCTAGAGGATGATCTCTTAGTTGAGTCTCCAGGAGTGAGGAGGCATTATCCAGGCCACGAGGAAGGCAAGGACCAAGTTGAGGGGGGAAAGTTCCAGTCAGAGCGAACAGCAGTGGAAGGCGTGGCGATCAGTGTGTCTACTTATTAGTCTTGTGGTAGAGCCAGTGGTTTCAAGAAAGGAGGCTGGAAAGGTACACAGAGGCTGTGTGTGACAAGCCTTGTCACGTTTACTAAGTCCCTATTTACTAAGGGTGCACTAAGCTCCTGGCATGTTGCTGCTCGCATGACATATTTATCTCACTTGTCCTCTCTGCAGCCCAGGAGCTAGGTAAATTAGCCTCATTTTACTAGTGAGGAATCAGGCACAGAGAGTTGATTTAACATAACCAATGCAACACAGCTTCTAAGTGGCAAAGCTGGGATTTGTAGGGGCGGTTTACTCCATAGCAGCCATCTTCTTACTTTATCACTTTATCCCATTTGTGTGTGCCACAATGGGGAATTGGGGCTTTATGTCGTTATAGGCAAGACTGTTTTGAATTGGCGTTTTTCCTAGGCAGGCATGATGTAAAAAGGAGACAAAGGAGCTGAGAGAACCAGCCAGAGAAAGAAAGGATAGCCCATGGGACTCAGGCTGGAAAGGGAAGGAAGTAAAGATAACAAAGGCCAAAGAACAGGGGTAGCAGAATAATTAAGCAAAGAACTTAAGGCAGGACATCGTGGTTAGAGGGGATTATGGCCATTCTGGCAGCTTTCTGCCAAGGAACTGCAGTGACTATTTCCAGCCCTGGAGCTGAGGGTGTTAATTGGTGGAGAAAACCTGGGCAAAGTTCCCATCTAGCACACCAACTCCTTCTTTTCCGGCAGGCAGCAAGCAGCCCAGGCTCCTCTGGGGAAGGAAGTGATTTCTGAGAAACTGAGTCTACGTTCAAGAAATTATATTTTTTTAATCTCTACATTTGGTCCCTTATTTTTGCTTAGTGAAATAGAGATAACTAACATCGACTTTTTAAAATGCTTGTAATCCTCAGCACACGAAACAGCATGGGGACAGGGAGGAGGCATTGGGGAGGTAAAGGGGCACCCCCCCTCACCTGAGACTGACAACACAGGTTCTCTCTCTGCCTGACTTAGGTTTTAAGATCTTAACTTACGTGCTTTAGATGAGATGGAAGTGAATGTGAGATTAAAACATTTTTTGGTTTTTAATTTGAAATCAGTTAATGTAGAAGTGAGTCTTAATATACCATAAAAACCATTTTTGAGAAATACTGAAAATTGTCCCAATTTCTTATTAAGGAAACTAATTTGCATGCAAATGGCGATAGGAATATTTTTTCATGAAAATGACAAATGTAGCTTATTTTCATTGACATTATTTTAGTTAGAACAGCTCCCATCTCTACATTTTTCCTCTTAAAATGACTTAAAAAAAAATTCAGTTAGACCAGCAGTCCCAACATTTTTGGCACCAGGCAACAATTTTGCGGAAGACAGTTTTTCCGTGGACCAAGGGGCAGGGGGATGGTTTTGGGATAATTCAAGCTCATTACGTTTATTGTGCACATTATTTCTATTATTATTATTACATTGTAATATATAATGAAATAATTATACATCTCACTTGCCACTATAAAGCCACCAGATGCAGCTTAATTGTCACTTGCCACTCACTGATATGAGTTTGCAAGCAATTGATTTATTGTGGTCTTTGTGCAGGCAAACCTCTCTGCTAATGTTAATCTGTTTGCAGCCACTCCCCAGTGCTAGCTAGCATCACTACCTCAGCTCTACCTCAGGTCATCAGGCATTAGCTTCTCATAAGGAGCATGCAACCTAGATCCCTCTCATGTGCAGTTCACAATAGGGTTTGCACTCCTATATGAATCTAATGCCACCACTAATTGACAGGAGACAGAGCTCGGACAGTAATGCAAGCATTGGGGAGCACTGTAAAGACAGATGAAGCTTTGCTTGCTCACCTGCCACTCACCTCCTGCTGTGCACCCTGGTTCCTAACAGGCCACATGGCTCAGGGCTTAGGGACCCCTGAGATAGATGCATAAACTAATATATTGTTTGCCATTTCTCTCAGTATTGCTTAGTTTTCTTTATTCAAAAATAGATATATTTAACTTGTACTGGGACTAGAGTGAGCATTATATGTGAGAGCACATACCAGGGAAAATAGAGCCATGTGTGTATCCTCTGAAGTGTGTCCTGATTTGGAAAACACAGGGTGTTCAAGTTATTTATTTTTATAGCTTTATTAAGTATAGTTTACATACCACAAAATTTACTCATTTTAAGTGTAGTTTCATGAATCTTAGTAAATTTAGACAGTTATGTAAACATCACCTCAACCTATCATCACCTGAAAAAATTACTTCCTGCCTATTTCTAGTCAATCTCATCTCCCAACTCCAGCCCTGGGCCAGTTGGCACCCAGTTGGGGCCTGTGGATTTGATAATCTTTTACGAAAGATTGCACTGCAGGCAGAACTGGCTGCTCATCAGAGAAAGTGCAACTGGTATTGTGGGAGTTGGATGGGGCAGGGTCCCAGTGAGTCAGCAGGGTGAAGTGAGTGGAGTTCACCAGACCACTAAGGTTCAGATTTGGCCTGTGGGTAGAGGGTGCAACACAGGAAAGATGGTGCTGGCCAGCCAGCTGTACAGAAAGAGGACCCCACTCAGGATAAATGACAACTGTCCTCCAGCCCTCACCCCAAAGCCACATACCTCAGTCTGCCCTCCACCCCCTAGATGTCTCCAATGCCTCAAGTCACCCCTCTGCTGGAGCCCAGGGTGAGTACCTGTGAGTAACTGAGTCTGTGCAGGCACTTTAAGAGGATGTCTGGGTTTCCTTCAGCCTTCCATCCCACCTGGGTGGTCAGAATCCCCACTGTTTTTCACAACCAGATGTTGTGTGGCCTCTCTTCCCAGCACTGGTACTCTGGGCTGGGGAGCCGAGTGTTAGGCTGAGGTCCCTCACTACTCTGGGGGAACCACTATAGCCAAGATATCCCCTCCTGATTCTCAACCATCACACTGAGGCTTGGGCTAGCCCATTTCCATGTCTCCGCCCCTCCTACAAGTCTCCACATGTCTTATTCTTTATATCCTTAGTTATAAAATTTCTGTTCAGCTAGACTTGAGATGGTTTTCCAGGTTAATTGTTCTATAATTTAGTTGTAATTTTGATGTGTTCATGGAATGAAGCAGGCACAGTGTTTATCTACTCTGCCATCTTAAGTCTCTCTCCCCATTTTTTTTGAGTTGTGTGTCTTCTTATGTTTAACTTTTAAGAGTTTCTTTATATGTTGTAGATACAAGTCCTTTATTAGCTATATGATTTATATATGTTTTTCTTAGTCTGTGTTTTGTCTTTGCATTTTCTTATTGGTGTTTTTTTAAGAATAGGTGTTCTTAATTTTGATTATGTTCAGTTTCTCTTTTTCTTTTATGGATCATACTTTTAGTATCATATCTAAAAATTCTACCTAATGCAAGGTCACAAAGCTATTTTCTTACATTAAAACGAACAACTTTTATTTTTTAAAAAATTAACAATAATCATGTGGATGTCACAATTATGGCTTTGCAGTCTTTGTTAGTTTATGATTTAGTGGTTGTGGTAATGATAGGGGTCAGGAGGCACAGTGTACTGTTGTCATTTTAAATAATTATAACTTGGCCCCGGAAGTCTTATATCAATCCATTTTGCTGAGGAGTATACTAAAAAATGTTTCCTCCTGTCTGTTTGCCATCCATCTCATCTCTGACCTCCTACCCCAGCCTCAGGCAGCCATTGATCCGTACATAATTGATTCTCAGTTATTGAATTGAATCCTCTAAAGTTCCCTGCACATTTTACTCTTTGCCTGAGAAGATGGCACTCTCGATGCTCCTTTTAAATGAACAGTTGACTCACCATACCCAGCTTAGTACTTTGAAGCTCATATAATATCATGATAAAGTCAAAACTCAGTAACATAGCATCCAAGTTCACTCAGCCTGGAACTCACCGTTTCTGCCCCATTTTTCCCTCCCTGCCATGTATCCTTCAGCCCCATCTGGGCACTTGACAGGAACATGCCACACACCCTTGGTGCCACTGTGACTTTACTCACAGCTTCTGTCTTCAGTGCCCAGAGGATTTCTGTTACTCTTCCAAGGCAGAGCTTACATCTCACTTCCTGAAGTCCTTCCTCAGGAAGAGTCTTTCCTCTTGAGCAGAATTGGTTGCATCCTACTTCCTGCTCCCATCTGCTCAGGTCCTGCTGCTGATGGAGCACTTACCACATGTCTTTATATTTAGTTCTCATAGAGCTCACTTACCTCTCCCAAGCCCAGAGTTGAGTACTTCAGGGACATGAATTATATCAAATTCGTTTTTGAATTCTCTCCACCCCCAGAGTATCTGAAACTTAATAGGTATGCAATAAATATTTTAAATAAAATGTTTGAAACTAGTCCTACAAAGAAGTCTATCTAAGTGCACTTAAGACACAGCTCTGATGCTGTCGTTTTAACGCTTCTGAGGAAAAATTAGTGCTCTCCCCTTTAAGCGTAGCCATTTAGAAGTGTCCAGGCCTGGCATTCTCTCAGGCAGCACTGCCTCTGTGCCACGAGTATGAGCTTGCTTCTCAATTTTGTAGCCTTGCCCTCCAGTTAGAATTTTCAGCACCCAATGTAGAGATTATCATTACTTGCTTCTCCCTCTTGAGCAAAATATACTCAAGAGATGTATACAGAATAACTTGTCTCCATTTAAACTCTTACTCTCAATTGAAACCAAAAGTACCTTTTTCAACCGTGACTTGTTTTTTGCTTCTTGCTTGTCTACGTGATAGGTTAGCACAATTTGCAAAGTCTGTGCATAAGAACTAGTTTCTTGGACTAGTTAAGTGTACAAGGGAAAAAATGAGAATTTATGTATCCTGTTCTCATAACTAAGTTTGATAAGCATTCAGAAATTAACACTGAGCTGCTATTGAATATTATTGACAGATCTGCTGGAGCGTATTTTAGAAGGGTACTTAGGCTTTCCAAAAACGAAATCAACTTTTTTCTCCACAAAGCGTGTGGGAGGATTTAGAGACCAACAATTAATGTTTTATACTCTAACAAGGGCCTAAGTTAGTCTAATTTTAAATTCTCAAAGGAAACAAAAACCTAAACTTTAAAGCCTTTCTCAGACAAACTGGCTTAGTGAAGTATGTCAAGAGGGACCCCAATATTTACTGACTTAATTCTGAGTCCTCTGACTGGGCGGGGAGAGAACCCTTAACATTTTCTTCCTGCCCATGCCCAAGCAGTCCCCACACTCACCCAATATGCTATAAAAAGCCGTCTGTAGTCATTATTTTTCAGCTCTAGGAATCTGTCTGGGTTCTGTCTGCCACATTCCTTGCTCTCAAACCTCACTCTTGGTGGTCTGCCTTAAGATCCTTTCTGCTATCTCTTACCTGGATTGTGTTCTTTACTCAGCCCTCTCACTTCTAGACTCTGTTGGTTGCTCTGCCAGGCTTTTGAATTGCCTTCTCCTCAAGAAGTTCTCTCTAATTTTGCCTAAGCTGGTTTTACTGGACACAAAGACCCAGCAAGTGGTGCCCAAACCCAGAAACTACTCCCCAGCCTCTGCCGAGAGCCCCAAGCCCACTCCTCTCTGAGAAGGGACTGGGCACAGATTTGCCTTACCTGCTCACATCATGCTGCCCTTTGTTGAGACCATAACATATGTCTGATGCCCATTTCTCCGTTGCTGCCTTGCCTCAGATCCAATGATGAGCAGCCTTTCAGAATCTGGTGCTCAACTCTGTTTTCCAATTTCTAGTCTCGGTTTTTTTCCTTCTGCACTGACATCTCAATGGCTGTACTATTGATGGCGACTTTATTTGGTTCCACTTATATTTTTTAGCAGATACCACTGTCATAATTCAAAGAGTAGTGCTGGGAGAGACCTTGGAGGTGTTCTGAGAATGAACCTTTACAGATGTGCTTCTACGTAAACATTTTCCTTGAAGTGTTTGTGATTCCTTTTGTGTGTTCAAAAATATTTTTATAGGTATTTGCCCAATTTCTTTGTGAAGTACTAAAATTTCCAAACTCCCCCAAAAGTGATGAAAAATCATGATGATGATGATGATGATGATGATAGTAAACTTAAATTTCTTACACTTAGAATATTTCTTTCATTGCTTTCTCTTCGTCCTCCTGTATCACTTTTGCTGCTTACTCCCCAACTCTTTCCAGAAAGGCACAAATAGTTGTCTTTAGGAAATAAATGCTCTATTTATCCATAAAAAGTTTTCCATGAAAACTCAACTGGTGGGAGAGGAGGGAGGGGAAGCTAAATATAAGGTGATGGAAAGAGAACTCAAAAAAATAAAATAAAAAAAACTCAACTAAAGAAACACAAATGTAGTGCTAGGTTTAATGTTCTTATCAACCAACTTTAATACAAACCTCTGAAAGGCTTTTCTGTCCTGATTCTTCCAGAAAGATGGATACTAGGACCAAGAATACTTACTTCTGATGGTATTCCTAATCTGCTTTTTCAGTTGCTGTTTCTTTCACATCAATGCAATGGCATACCCATATTCTCTCTATGGATTCCATTTAAGTAGTAATAGAAATAGAATATGATTTTTCTCATAGAAAAAATACTTCCTGAGAAGTCAGTATCTTTTAGCACTACTTTAAAGCTTTGACCATTATGTTGTCCCCACATTGCAGAGAACATTGTTTTGTGTACTTAGCTTTGATAGAGGACATGAATACCTGAGGAGCTGATTTTAACTTCCTGAAACTGAATTATATTCTAAATGCTCAGGAAGAGGATGCTCTTTGGAGTAAATCAGATAAATTCTTTGGAAGCAAGTGATCACTTAACTGATTTATTTTTTGGATAACTATAGATTTTCACATGGCCTGCTTAAAGAAAATTAAATGCACCAGGAGCTAAATATTTCATGCCTTACTCTTCTGTTTTGCTGGTAATTTCTTTGTAGTACAAAATGCATATCAGCAAGTGACTCAGCTTTTTTCTTTATATGAAATTGCCCCTAGCTGAAATGATGGATTTCCAGCTATTTAGTTTATAATATACCTTCTCCAGCACTGATAACAAGTGGAAAACGCAGTTCTCCATGTCATGTCCGTCTCCATTTCTCATTTTCATGGTTCTGGATACCTAAATAAAATATATTTTGAAATGTTACTGTGAAGATTATAGTAATTTATGATATGGCAGGAGTGATAGCCTTTGGATTTGATAAGTCTGGGTATTCTGCCTTCTCACCCTGTGCCTTGCCCCATGTTTGGGGAAGCCCAAGTTTTAGGAAAGAGTGATTCAGAAATGCAGCTGGGAGGAAGGCAGAGGAAGTAGCTGTATCCAGCTAGCACCCACATAGCCCTAGTTCACCATCATCACCATCATCATCATTTTCCCTGACTCATCACTGAGATGAAACATAAGATGGCCTTCCTATAGAATGTCACTTGTGAAGTGCTTCCCAGAAAAGGCACCTTCGGATTTACTGTGAATCAAGCACACTGTCTGTGGCAGAGGTATAAATGCTCGTTAAATATTCCATAGGCACCCGACATTTTTCCACACTCCCTTGTGGCTGGAATTGTCAACTATTTCTGCCCAATGGATTGTGAGCAAAATATGTGTGTATCACCTCTAGGTAGAAGCAGTTTAAAGCAAGAGAACATGGGGGATCCAGAAGGCACATATTGAAATGGCAGTGTCATAAATGGTGGCGCCTCTGTCACCCTGGAGCAGAGGCCCTTGCCCTCCCACACTGGACATTAACGTGAGTGAGGTATGAACTGTACTGTGCTAAGCACTGAGACCTCTGGGTTAATTTCTCACTACTGTACAGACTCATTCTGTCTCATGGTCTCTCTCCTTTCCAAAGCCCCCTCCAACCCCATTAGGAGAGGAGCACACATTGAGATTTTGGCCCATCCTCTGCATCTCCACCCTCAATGGCTCATACCATTCAGCAAGAATAACAGTTTGTAAATCCTGGCTTCTTATATTGAAATGTGATAACATTTTTTAAAATGACTAGCCTGCGAGGCATTTCATAATGTTATTATCTACTATTAAATGGCTACCATTTTCCCATGTGTTGTTTACTTGACAAATAAGGTATAGCCCCTTTAAAATATTAATATTCTGTATGGACTTTTGGGCTGAAGGCTTTAATAAACTGTTTCTGATCCTTATGTCTTTTTAGTGATATTTGTAGAAACCTCCATTTATAAGAAGAGTCAGAGCTTCTTTCAGTGACTCAACAAATGTTCCCAAATATATTACTCTCAGACTTCACCTTTAGAGCAGCTTCTTATTTCTCACTTTTAAAAATTAGAACGTTTTTGTTTTATAATGAAAAGGAAATCAATTGGGAAATAGGCCTTGTGATGAAGAAATAGCTCTGTCTCTGGCTTAATTTTTGTTTTTCTATGTTAGAAATAAATTACTATAATGCCCAAGACTCTCAATTAGGCATAATACACAATCATTTTACTGTAAACAAATTTGTTAGATATCAGTGGTAACTATCTTCTGTTTATTCTAAGTTTTACATGAGAAATGTAACTTAAGTCTTTGCCTTTTGGCTGTGTGTGTGTGTGTGTGTGTGTGTATTAGGAAATATAGCTAAAAAAACAAGATGATTAATCATTTTAGAGGGAAAACCTATATCACCAGACTGACTATTCATTTAGAATTCCTGTGGTTCCAGGCATGTTCTTATAAGGAGATCTATGCATCTGAATCATTGGTCCTCTTAAATGTGATTATTAGGGTCTTTCTGACTGCAAAACACAGCTAATCTCTATTTATATTAATTGTTATTCATTGTTTCAAATATCTATGAGGTCTGACATTTAAGTTTGCAAACTGTGTGCTTATGTTGGCATCACTGTACAGCCAACTTAGTAAGGTTTCGTAACTTAGGTATATCTATGTCTCACAGCTGTGTTTGTGTCAACATATGGTGCTGTCTTGCTGAGTTGTGTTCATTATTGTTGTGTTTTGTGTGCTATTACAGAAATATCGGAGCTTGAATTACAGCAACAAATAAACATTAAATTTCTTGTTAAACTTAGCAAGAGTGGAAGTGAAATCAGGGATCTGTTAGTCCAAGTTTATGGGGATAATGCTGTGAAGAAAATGGCAGTATACAAATTGATTAAATGCTTTTCTGAGGAGAGAGAAAGCATCACTGAGGAAGAGAAGTCAAGGTGGCCCGTAATGAGCAGCAGTGATGTAAACATTAAAAATTCATCAAATTGCATGTCAAAATTGTTGGCTGACTGTGAGAAGCACAGCAGACCAAGTAAACATCAATAGAGAAACAGTCAGGAAAATATTAGCTGAAGATCTTGGCATGAGAAAGGTGTGTGCAAAAAATGGCCCTAAAGAATCTCAGGGATAAACAAGAGCAAAGAAGAATCAAAGTTTGCCAAGACATGTTGGAGAGGCAAGACAATGTTTTGGGCTGTGTTATCACTGGTGATGAAACATGAGTGTTCCAATACCCTGAAACAAAACATCAAAGTTTACAATGGAAGTCATCCAATTCTCCATCACCAAAAAAGTTTCATCAGTTCAAATCAAGAGTTAAAATGATGTTGCTTACTTTTGTTGATATCAGAGGGATTATTCAATATGGATTTGCATCAACTGGATAAACACTCAACCAAGTTTACATTTTGAAAGTACTGAAAAGGCTGCCTTAGACAAAAGCAATCTGAACTTTTTGCCAACAACTCATGGCTGTTGCATCATGACAGTGCACCAGCTCACACAGCACTGTCTGTGAGGGAGATTTTAGCCAATAAACACCTTCCCTACTTACCTAATCTGGCTCCCAGTGACTTTTTTCTTTACCCAAAGATAAAAGAAATATTGAAAAGAAGACATTTTGATTACCTTCAGAACATTAAGGGTAATACTATGACAACTCTGATGGCCATTCCAGGAAAGGAGTTCCAAAATTGCTTTGATGGGTGGACTAGGTGCTGGTGTCGGCGCATAGCTTCTCAAGGGGAGTACTTTGAAGGTGATTATAGTGATATTCAGCAATGAGGTATGCAGCACTTTTTCTAGGATGAGTTCACAAACTTAATTGTCAGTCCTTATTTACTGTGTAACAAATCACCCCAAAAATATATGGATTAAAATAACAGCAGTTTATTATTTATCATAATTCTGAGGGTTTGTTAACTCTCAGGTGGTTACTATCTGGTTCTTCTATTTTCAGATGATTTTTCTGTTGCATTGGATTTAACAAGTCACTCACTCAGTTGCCTTTAGCTGGAATCTTAGTTGAAACCAGAAAGTCCCGGATGGTCTTTTATCTCCCAGGGTCTCTTTCCACTGCTCTGTTACCATTCAGTCATCTAGCTCAAACTTCCCAAAGGGAACATTACAAGAAGATACACCACAGTGTGCAAACGTTCATCAGACCTCTGCTTGCATAATTTTTGCTGAAATTCCATTGACCAAGGTATGTTATAGGGCCAAGCCCACTACATAAGGGAATATGGATACTGGGAGGAATGCTTCCTCTGAGACACCAATTTAACAGTCTACTTACCATGTTGATGAAGGCTTGTTTTAGAATTCACAGATAGAAGAAATACAGGAAGACATTTCTACCACAACCACTGTTAGGGCAGACCTCATAGATAGGCTGACCAGATGTCCTATTTTAAATAGGACAGAAAACAACTGTACTGTCCAGTTTCAAATGGTACATGTGGTCAGCCTGCTGGCATCTTGAATTTAGCCCAGTGAGAGTAGGCTGACCATGCACGCATACCCTTTGAAATGGGGCAGTGCTGTTGCTTTTCATTCCATTTAAAATGGGACATCTGGCCAGCCTGTCATAGAGAATTTATATAGTTTGGTATGCCAAGAGTATTAGAGGCCTGGTCATACTGCAAGATGAGCAGATACTTGTCATCACCTGTCAGGTGCTCCACCATTGCTCTAGTTACTCAGGACTCTTTGTCTCATTTCTGTGGATCCTGTTGCTGCCCACTGATCATTCTGCTCTTGCTATGTCGTACCCTCTGCTCACTCATAGTTTCTCGTGCTGCCTTGCCTCTTTGTGATCATTGGCCTCTGTTCCTGCTCCAAACTGTTGACTCATTTTCTCTTTTGGCCTCATATTCTCCCTCCCCATGAGAAAGGAATTTGTTACACATGCGCTGGGCATCCTTCAGCCCTCCAAAACAGCCAGGTCATCTCACAGGCGCTACGGGGCTGCGGCCTTTGGTCACACACCCACCCTAATTCTTCTAGCCTTTATCAGGACTGTGGGGGCAATGCAGAAGGGTAGATGATGAGTGCGGCCAGCCTTCAGAGTTCAACAGTCGTCCCTTTATTCTGTTTAGCTCATTGTGATTGGATTCGGAGGCGGCAGTTGAGAAAGACTTCCTTCGAGAAACACCATTCCTTTTCCTTCTTACCCCGCCCTTCCTTTTTTCCAGTTATTGCTCTCATCCCCGAAGCTGATGCTGACAACTATCATCAGATATTGTACAACTGTAGAAGAGGTGCCATCCTTGGTCATGGTCACTGTTAGTCTCACACATAAGGACTTTCATTAATCATGCTTTATCCTTTGCCTTAGAGCTCTCAATTATACCACTGTCTACTATGTCCTTTCTTGTAATTGCTAGGCTTAAGAAAGAAGGTGGGGAAATTAGTATCTAAATACTTAGATTTCCTTGAAAGATGTGGCTATTTTTTACTAGGTATTTTATTTTATTTTTATTGTTAAATTTATTGTGGTGACAATGGTTAGTAAAAATTACATAGGTCCCAGGTGTACAATTCTACAATACATTGTCTGTGTTGCATTATGTGTTCATCACCCAGAGTCAGTGCTCTTTCCATCACCATGTATTTGTGTGCCCATCCCCTCTCCTTCACCTGACTTGCCCCTTACCCTCAGGTGACTACTAAACTATTGACTGTTTCCATGAGTTTTGTTCCTTTGTTGCTTTCAGTTTTATGTTCCACATATGAGTGGAATCACGTAGTTCTTTGTTTTTTCTGTCTGGCTTATTTCATTTAGCATGATAACCTGAAGATCCATCCATGTTGTCATAAATGGCCCTATTTCATCTTTTCTTATACTTTAGTAGTATTCCAGTGTGTAAATGTACCACAGCTTCTTTATGTAGTCATCTATCAGAAGACACTTTGGCTGTTTCCTTGAATAGTGCTGCGATAAACATTGGAGTACATAATCTTTGTAGACTGAGGTTTTCAAGTTTTTTGGGTAGATACCCAGAAGGGGGACTACAGAGTCATATGGTAACTCTATTCTTAGTTTTTCTGAGGAACCTCCACACTGTCTTCCATAGCGGTTGTACCAGTTTGCTTTCCCACCAGCAGTGTATGAGGGTTCCTTTTTCTCCACATCCTCTCCAACAAGTGTTGTTCCTTGTGTGGTTGATAATGGCCAGTTTTACAGGTGTGAGGTGGTATCTCGTTGTGGTTTTGATTTGCATTTCCGTAATAGCTAGTGAAGTTGAGCATTTTTTCATATATCGGTTTACCCTTTGTATGTCTTCATGGATGAAGAATCTGTTCAGGTCCTCTGCCCATTTTTTAATTGTATTGTTTGTTTTTTTGAGTTGTACGAATTCTTTATATATTTTAGATATTAGCCCCTTATCAGAGGTGTTGTTTGCAAATATTTTCTCCCATTCAGTTGGCTGTCTGTTTGCTTTGTTGATGGTCTTTTTTTGCTGTGCAGAAGCTTTTTAGGTTGATATAGTCCCATTCATTAATTTTTGCTTTTACTTCTCTTGCCTTTGAGGTCAGGTTCATGAAGTCCTCCCTGAACCCAAGGTCTAGAAAGTTAGTGCCGATGTTTTCATCTATACAGTTTATTGTTTCAGGTCTTAGGTAGAAGTCTTTAATTGATTAACATTTTAAGTTACTTTTGGTATGTGGTGACAGTTCACAGTTCAGAGTCATTCTTTTGCATGTGGTTTTCCAGTTTTCACAACACCATTTACTGATGAGGCTTTCTTTTCCTCATTGTATATTTTTTGCTCCTTTGATGTAGATAATTTCGATGGTCTAACAGCATTGTCCAAAAGGCTTTAAATCTTTTCCAAATCCAAGAGGTCTTTAAAACATTGTTTTGTATCTTCTTATATTTCTTAATGCATGAGGAGTCTCTAAAAGGATTCATAAAACTTGGTATTAGTAACCCTCCCAAAGGAGAAACTGGGATTCTGAGATTCTTACACTGAATTATGTAGTCTTTTGTACATTATGAATGTTATACCATGTGCATATGCAGCCTGCTTTTAAAATTAGCTTTTTAATGTGTGTCTTGTCTATTGTTCTGACTTGCAGTTCTTTTAAAAGGCTGGGGCCAGCATGTGGTAGAATTCTAACTGGCACTATTTATATGGACTCCATGTAAAGAGGTGCCAGAAGTTGTGCTATGCCAAGCCTGTAAATGTCTTCTGTAGTTATTCAGAAACCATTTGCACGTTTTTTTAAACATCAGTGACTTAATTTGGTAGTTCTGATTTGGCTAAATACAAAATAAGAGGATATGAGAGAGAGGTAAATGCTAAGGGCTTCTCAGGATGTGACAATGTAAGATGGCTGAAAGCTCCAGAACTTGTCAGAAGAACTGGAGCTCTAGGTCTGACATTTTACATACCATGTGTATATCCTTAGAAGATGAGTTCACCATCCTGAATCTTAGATTCCTTGTCAGTAAATTTGAAAATGTAATAGAATTTATGTTTTGGGTTATTGACAAAATGAGATAAATTAATGCATGGATCATATTTGGTGTGATGCCTGGCACATGGAAGGTGCTCAATGAATAATAGCCATTGTGGTTGGTTTTCTCTCTCTCAACTATTAAATGGGTTTAGTACCTAGTTTCCTATTTCCCAGAGCTTTTATAAATATAAAATAAATTAATCCATTATAGTGCCCTGCAGAAACTTGAGCTATTATCAAGATATATTCGTTATTCATTATTTGGGTAAAAAACGTGTATTAAGAGTTCACCTTTTCTTTGGAACTATTCCAGGTTCTAACTACCAGTTCATTGTAGAAACTCTGCTATGTGATTATCAATTTGGGCTAGAAGGATATTAGAAACATGTTCCTCAGTACATCATAAAGTTTACCTTTTTATTTAAAGTGATTGTTACAATCTCTGTAGTCACATAATCCTAAACTATTTTTTTCTGAGGCATGTTCATGGTAGTGTCATTGTATAGATTTACGTGTGACTTTGTTGATGTGTTAATTATGTGAAGTCATTGTCCATTCTCTCTAATCTTCCTTCTATAGTCTCAGTCTCAAAATCTGTGATTGAAAACCATAAGTATGGGCTAGGAGTGGGCATTAATGTGTTTATTCTTTATGGTAAATATTTAATAAAATATAAAATGTAACCATCCTCAAGTCCACTGCTGGAAAATGCCTGTCACAGTCATGATGATGTCACATCCAGTTAGATACCCAGTTAGTGAAGCCAGCCACTGATGAGTCACCAGAGCAGTAATTACTGTGCCAAAGGGCATCCAGTCACAAGTTTATTGGCTTAGAGTCAGTCACGTTAGTTTGTGCAGTCAGTACTGAAATACCCATTATGGGATGCTGTAAAGTACAAACAGACTAGAATCAAATGGTAAGTAATGCAGTTCTAGTAGAGAGCTGATTATATATATATATATATAACATATAATATATAATATATAGTTTTTTAAATTAAACTAATTTCACCTTTAACTTGAGAGAAAAACAAAGATTTTATTCTTTCTGATGACAAGATTCATAAGCTGTGTTTCTTAGACTTAACATTGAATCCTTTGTCAAAACTTTAAGTTTTTAAAAAATATATATGATAAATAATGCAGGGAAACATTTGCTCTATGATTTAATATGAAATTTAGGCAAGAAGAAGTAAGGGAACCTTGAATTACATTTTTTTTCTAATGATGAAGAGTTTATTAAAGAAGAGAGATTTTTTTCCCTTCTGTTTTTAAGGTTCTATGGGTAATATGTGAAATATTGCTTTGAATGGAGTTAAATGAAGTGAAATATTTAAAGACTTTATTGTTTGTCATTACCGTGGGTCATTTTAGCAATATATGTGGTTTCAAATATCAAGGTGATTTATATTTTGAATGAACCTACCATTTGTCTCATTCAAGCATGCTTTAAAATTTCTGTGGCAAATATTTTTGGCAAGTTACATGCTATATCGTACTAACATCCTCTTTAGCCTTGAATAAACTAAACATGCTGCTATTTCAAATAGGTTTCATTCATTCTAATGTAATTGCATAAGCAATTTAGTTTTAGTTCACAATGTTCATGTAAGAGAGAATGGCCATGATTTTCCAAGGTAAACTATAGGGCAGATGGGCTCCTAGCAGGGCAGGGCATTGCTATCAATACTCAGATTGCAGCAACAGTGGTTTTTCTTTGTGAGACATGCAGAGCACATTACTCTTACAGAGAGAAAGCTCAATTTTTGTAGCTGTATTTGATTTTCACTTTGACTGAGTGCCGGGGACCTAATGCTGTCCTTGGGCATTGAGTTTTTCACTTATGACGACATTCATAGGAGGACTGGGTGATTTTCCATGAGCAGGAGTCAGAGGATGGGCTGGGCCATTGCTTTGTCCTCCCCAAACAGAGACTACACTGGAGGTGATTTTGTGGCATTTGGTGCAGTTAACTTACAACTTCTTGGAAGAGAGACCACATCTTCAGTTATTATTATTCATGGCCTCCTCTAAGTGTGAGGATTTACTCATGTCTCCTTAAGTAAGTGTTTTCTCAGTTTTTCTTAATGTTTTTGTCTTTATATAACACTGATTTAATGTATAGTATTTTAGTCCAGATATGTTCTGAAAAGGTAAAGCAGGTTGAATAAGGTTTTTTTCTATGAAATTATCTAATGTTTTTCTCTAATTTGAAGGACAAATAGTTAAGGCATCCAGGCAAAATAAATCATAAATGAAGAACTTATAACAGAAATTGTATGCAGTTGCTAAAGGTCATACAGGAATTACAATTTATTAGTACTGCTTCTAGAAAGTATTTTAATTTTTCAGCACCTATTTGGAGAGCTAGGCATTTAAATAGAATAAACTTAATCAGCTTGACACACAAGTCCAACAGATATGCCATTTGTTTTCTCAGTGTTTGATTCTGTAGTTTTGAGAGACTTAACTGAATTTGGCTAAATGATATACATATGTTTTGCACACACAGAAGGACAGTTAGGTTTGTATTTTGGTTAGGCATGATTATATGAGCTTCTCGATGTTCAATGGACATGATTGTTTATATATTATACTATGGAAAGACAAATGTCCTAGACCTTAAATGAAATCACATAGTATGGATTTTTTTTTCACAAAATAATATTTATATATGAATAATGTCTATATTTCGCACAGTAGGTTCTTTTTTTTGTATTTGTATAGCAAGAAGTGTCTAACTGCAATTGTAATCAAGGTCAAATTAGAACTCAGTTCTTAGCAAAACACATGTTATCAGCATTATTTCATTTTCTTTTTATACATTTAAGCTCTATTCCACAAACAGATATAATGTGACAGCTAATTAATCATATCAGCAAGAGATTGGTTTTCAAACCTAGTAGAAATATAAATATAGTCTTGGGTAGACTATGGTGAGACTGCCTAGCTAAATGAAACCTCATCTTCAAAGATCTTAAGTGTCTGTTTTTTTTTCCTTTTCCTGCCTTTATTTTTTTCCTACAAATGTTCATTTACTCCCTACCAGGTACTCTGGAGACACAGTGGGGAACAAGAAATACACATTCCCTACCTTCAGGAGGCTTTCAGTTTAGTAGGAAAAGTGGGCATTATAAAAATACACAATTACACAAAAAATAAAAAATCACACAAATCAGTAATTAAGCTGTGGGAGCTACCCTTGTTTGTAATAATAACAACCCTCCTATCTTCTCGAGAGAGCCATTGGTCACCTCTACCTCCCTTCTTAATAAGAAGACGTGATTAAACCTATCATTCTGGGTTAAGAGTCTGTTGTGGGACAGGGGTCTAAATTCTGTGTTTGTGATCATGCTCTCCTGTATAATGTGAAAGGTATACTAGATTAGGTAGAGAGAGATACAAAGATGGGAGAGGCACATCTTTGCCTGAAGGAGTAGGGAGAGAGCATGCATACAAACAAACAAACAAATAAATAAAAACCTTTATTTATCTCTGTATTCCATATAATATGTGTGATGATTAAAACAAGTAACTTCAGGAATTCTTAGACGGTGAAATGACTTCTAGTTTGGGTGACCAGCTAATGTTTTAATTTTAACTGATCTATAAAGAAATGCATCAGACTTTGATAAGGAAATATAGTAGAAAGGACATTCCAGCGAGAAGGAATAGAATAAACAAATACAAGAAGGTGAGAAAATTCAAGACATATTGAAGAATTGACTCAAGAAAGAAAAACAGAAACAGACCATCAAATAAAAAAAATAGTTATATGGAAATAGGAGGATCTAAGGTTGGTAGGATAAATTGAGGGTTTTTAATTGCCTGTTTAAGGGTATATTAAATTTCATTTGGTAGATGCCAGATGGCTATTCCCAATATTTAACCAAAGAATATCCTTTAGGAAAAGTTAACCCAGAACTGTTAAAGAGAATGACTGCAAAGAGGAAGGTCTGGAACTCAGAACCCAGGCATATCTGTTACATAGTCTAGGTGAGACATGGGGAAGGCCTGAATTGTCCTTGGTTCAGATGGTAAATCAGTGTTGGGCGTTTGAAGCAAATTTGCAACAATGCTCTGAAATTTCCTAAAGATAAACTCTAGAATGGAGAAGCCATTAGGCCTCCCCTCTAAAGTCACACTTCCGGATTTATAAACAAAGCTTGTGTGATCTATTAGGAATAACGTGACAGCCTCTGATATAAATGCAGAAATTTAAAATGGAAAAACCATAAATATGGCCAAGTAGACAGATTTTGCTTGACATCACTACAAATTTTTCTGACCCAATTTTAGCTGATTAATGAATAAATGATAATTCTAGTACTGCGAGTTAAATATTTAAAAATTAGCTCCCTTTTAGAGTTCATGTATAATACAGGACTGATTTTCTGTACTGCAAATTTCTGCTCTTCATTTTCTTCTTAATACACTATAATTCTTATTCTGTCCTTTTTCAGTTTCCTGCATGAAAATTATTTAAACATTGCACACAAATCTTTTGTGAAAGAAGAAAAGGAAATTCAGTTTGTGGGTCTCAGCAGGAGTTAAGCTAATGCAGCTTAAAATAATGCCGAAAAAGAAGCCCTTATCTGCAGGCAGAGTGCCCCTGATTCTCTTCCTGTGCCAGATGATTAGTGCACTGGAAGTACCTCTTGATCGTAAGTATTAACGTTTTAAAGCTATTAGGCCCAAGAGTCAAATCCTCCCCAGCATTTGCCATCACTCTGAACTGTGTGAATGGAGAAGGTGTCTGTGTGATACTGAAAAGCTAATCAAAATTAATTTGGCTTTTACCTTCAGCACCTGGTGTTTATAAAGAATTACACCATAGAAATGGCCATTGCAATGTTCAGACACTTTGTTTCCTCCTATCATTATCTTTCTCCCCTGTCAGGCGTCTTTTGTGTACCATGCTGGGGGCTAGCCTGGGGAGGAGTGAACTGTGGGCTGCCCTGATCCTCCCCACTCTTTATAGAAGCAGTCCTGCAAGAAAACCAAATAAATTACTTTCAAATGATCATGGAGACCTCGATCTCCCCACTTCCCCTTCCCACTTCCCCACCCTCTCCCTTCATATGCTGAGAGTGCTCTAGAAAAGACTCGGGGATGGCCTGTCAGCCAACCCCATGCCACCTCTGTATCCCCAAACTGTCCGTAATTCATTTCTGTTGATTCAGACAAGGCAAAATTCACCTTTGAATTTTGAATCTTAAATATGAGTTTAGATCTAGGAAGTGTATCTTATCTAAAGCCTACTGAGGGGGTCTTCTTTAGTTTAAAAACGTAATCTAAGATCAAGATGTGAACTTGAGAATAAAACAAGTCATCTGCAAAAACACTATTTAAATTGGAGCAAGTAAAAGCTACTGTATTAGCCCACACTTTTCCTAATAGCAAAGTATATGCCGTACTCTCTAGTCTGAGTGGCCTATTTATGAAAGACAAAGATAATGCTAGCTTTTAACTGGTCACTTTTTCTGCAGTGGAAAGCAGAATTTCAAATCTGGACAATTACTATACTTTAGAATTGTTTTATTCTTTATTTCTAATCTGTGTGACCTCTTCAAATCCATTAACTTCCTGAATAAGACCTCTGTTTAGCAAGCTTTTCAAGGTGCAAGCAAGGAAGATAGTACTTTCCGGGGGCTATTCAATTGTTGGGATGTCATTTTTTGCTAAAGAGGTTGCAACTGCCAGTGGGAAGACATTAGGAAGAGATGTGGTCTGTACCACACTTTGTTGAATTCCTTGGCAGTGCATCTATAGTCCAAAGTACAATCAAATGCTATATTTTACTTATTTTCAAAAAAATAGTCATTCAATGACCTTAATTTCAATTTTCAAAAAACAAAAACAAAAAACAGTAATGATTGCTTAAGCCCATTGGAGTTGGAATGCTTAAGTAAGCATTTGCCCTAACAGATATATAGGAGACAGAGAAAAGCACTGGAGAGAAATGCTTTTGTTCTCTCTTGTGTTAAATGTATTCCCCCTTAATCTAACTGCTCAATCTAACAATCAGAGGGAAACAGTCACCTACGGCTAACTCAATTATCCTTGCTAATGGAGAAGAGGCATACCCAGGATGGAAGGAAAGTCACGGACAACCCAGGCACTCCTGCATTAACCTTTGCAAGGACCGGTGACAGGCAGCCCTGCAAAATCATTTGAATTGCATGCTAATGTAATTTCTTCCCTGCCCCTATTCTTTACACCCCTTCTACATAAGCCGCTCCTTGATGTGGGCACTAGCAGTTCTGAAGTAGAAATATGGTAACAGTCTGAAAAGTTCAATTACTGACTTGGGGCTTAACCATAGAAATATAAAACCTAAAAATCAGTGGATTTGGCTTTGATGGAACACTGTCCTTGCAGCCATGTACCATCATTAAGTATTATTACCATGTGCGTAGTGATGTCTGAGATAATAGGATCAGACAGTACACAGTATGTGACAACTCACATTAATTGTGGATTTCAGCTGTTTTTCAAATTGAACATAATTACTTGTCCAGTACAACACGGATGGAATGGAATCAGCCTAATATTACCATTCCTGGAAGGATCATTTTTTGCCTACAGCTTTCCTTTTGTTCTTCCATATGTTATGTGGGATCGCTGCTACAGAAATAAACAAAACCATGAATGGGAGCTCCTTTCTTACAACTTCACAACTTCAGCCTTCACTATACTGGTTTTTAGGTCAAATCAAATAGACAAGATTCCCCATTTATCTTCAGGGTTCTAACGTTCTCATTACTAACATCTGGTTTTCTTTAATCCTGTTTGCCCACTCACCTGCTGATATTGATGGGGAAAAAGCAAAACTTGAAGACTGTAAGTGTCTTTCTGTGATTACTAGGCAGTGTGAAATTTTGGCCATGTCTTTGTTTTTTAATTAATTATGTGAATTAAATGCATGATTTTATGTTTTGTGACTAATGTCTTTTTAAGCATGTGTGTTTACTATGGCTAAGCATTTAAATACCAGGAAGCAAGTTTAATGTATTTCCTGCATGAATTCTGAAGACTCAGGTATTACTATTTTTATTTTACCCGTATTATGCTCTACTAACTTATGTGCTTTGTTCACATCTGATGTAACTCAATGAGAAAACTCACAGAATTTAAAGAGAATGACTATGGTTCTAAATGATATTAAATGTTTGCTAGAATACAGACATGTCTTTTGGTATCTTTTACAAAGTGAGTGCATGCGGACACTTCATCCAAGTCAGCTTCTGTATCCCTTCTTATCCCTTCTTCAGCCTGCAGACTGTATAGACAAAGTTTCCAGCTGTCATCAATATACTGGCTGGGAGAATTTGAATATTGTGAAGTGTGCAAAAGGCAATAAACAACACCCCCCCCACACACACACACACACAGCATTTCTAAGTGCCTTGCTCTAAGCAAAACTTGTGTTGCCTCTCACATTTGGATAGCATCTACTATCTACCTAAAAAAATAGTTTCCTTTGATATTGGATTAACCAGGAAAAGTATGTAAAATCACCTTTTTTCTTTATTACTTCAAAGCATTTGTTAGTTGCCAGCTGACCTAAGCACTGTTCAAACAGGTACATCTAGACTACAAACTCTTCTGATGTTGGGAGTGGCATCTAAGCCAGCTCTGTTGCAGACACATGAATGGAAGTTCTGGATCTGAAGCCACCAGACTTTCACCTTTGTCACTTGCAGTAAAGCTCAAGAAATTGGGCTGAGTCACTCCTAAGGATCCCCTCACCCACTACCTGTGTTCACCATTCCCTGGGTGTGAAATTCCAGGCTTTTTCCCATCACCTCAAAATCTGTAGTCTTAGAGCCTAAAGAATCACTCAAAGATGAAGCTGGTCCAAAAAAAAAACGACTCTGATAATAATGTAAACATAGCTAGCATCACAACCATTATAATACTGGCATGTACTAAGACTTTTACACAAATTGTTTTATTTAATTCTACTAGTGACTTTAGGAGTTAGATACAACTTTTAAACCCCATTTTCTCTCTGAGGAAAATAGGTCTTACAGAAGTTAAGAAACTTGTTTGAGGTCGCACAGCTGGTAAGAAAGAAACAGGCTAGTTCTTAGCCACCAGACGTAACTGTTAACCAGCATTGGGAACTGACAGTGCTAGAAGAATCAGGGCTCTGTATCGTGGTGGAGGCTCAGAAGAGCAGCTGGATCATTGGGAACATGATGAGGGGGATGGATCTTGCTAAAGGGAGGGGAAATTGCTACAGTACAGTAACCAGAATTTAATAGGTGCACAATAAAGGATGACAATAATGGGTTTAGCTTTTGATCTGTATTTTAGGTGTCTGGGATATTTAGTAAATGATGTCTAGAGACAAAATAAGAGAAGAGAACCATGTTTGCAGATTTAGAAGACATTGGACATGGAAGTGATAAATTTAGCTCTCGCAACAATTAACCACAGTAAAGAAAAACAAGAGCTGAAGGCAGTTAGTAAGCTTGATTGGCAGGTGGAAGGAGCTTCACAAAGGAAGCACACAGCATGGACAGAGAAGACAGGGAAGATTAAAAATATGAAAAGCTTCAGTGATCCAGAATATCAAACAAAACAGGAAAGGAAAGGAGAGTGCGAGTCTGAGAGAGGGCCTTGGGAAAAGCTACATGATGCAGAGGAAAGCGCCTGGAGCAGGGCCACTGCATTGCAGGCGCTGGGCGTACCATGCCCATTGCAGTCCAGGTTTCTCGGCCTCAGCACTACTGACGTTGGTCTCAGATAAGTCTTTGTTCCAGGACAGCTGTCCGTGTTTAGCAGCATCCCTGTCCTCTATCTACCGGATGACAGTACAACCCCCTGACCCCAGTGCTAACAACCAAAATTGTCTCCGTCTATGACTGAATGTCCCTGGAAGGGTGGAGGCCAGTTGCCCCCAGTTGAGAACCACTGGTGTGTAAATGGCTCTCCCTGGACTTAGGCAAGGCAGTGGCTTCTACCAGGAGGGTTTGTTTCTTTCTTCTGTTTTGTGGCTTCCTAGTCAAGCCTAGTTGCTGCCCTGGGCAGCAAAAGAAGTGGGGACAGATTATTTTTTCAGTCTCTTCCTGTTCTGACACTCTGTAATTCCAGTTTCACAAGAAGAAAGAAATGGAAATCTCAGAGTAACTTGAGTATTGAACATCCAGATACCAACTTTCTCAGATTAAATTGTTCTTAAGCAGAAGGGTTTCCCCCTATGATTTGATCATCAGTGATTAGATAGCACTTTGAAGAGTGAAATGAAAATACTATCTCCTGTAACAGAGAACATCCCCAATCCATTTACTTTTCTAAATAAGACTTCTATCTTTGTTGCTAGTAGCGACCTACCTCCTGGCTCTAATAAGACATGTCAAGTCTCTAACCATCTTTTCAGCATAAACTTCTCAAATTTTTTAGTTCTCAACATAAATTAATTTTTATCATCTCACTAAAATCAATTACTCTTTCCTAAGAAACACAAATTTACCTCATAACAAATTTCATTGAAAGACATCATTTGAACCAAAGGGCTCAGGGGAATTTCTCATTGTTACATCAGAAAAGAAGCTGTCTTAATATTAAGTTTGTATTGGTAATTATTTTCTCAAACTTTTATTGGGGGAAAATGGGCTTTGACAGTACGCATAAAGTTACCAAAAGAAAGTTATATCTTGATTTCAAAGTTTCACAGGACTGTTAGTTAAAAGTCAGCTGAGGTGTGTGTTGTCACCATAGAAATGATTAAAAACATTTGGAGCATATTTAGTCTAGGGGAAGTGATTTTGATATAGAAAAATAATGACTGCTATTATAATATTAAATTATTTATTTCTTTACATTGTTCTTTTTTTTTTGCAATTAAGTGGTACAACCTCCAACCATTATTCAACAGTCTCCAAAAGATTACATTATTGATCCTCGGGAGAACATTGTAATCCAGTGTGAGGCCAAAGGGAAACCTCCTCCAAGGTGGGTGTGCTTTCCACTTCGTTGTAGTACTGAAAGTAAGCACTAATGTTAATTTTGAAGTTAATTTCAGGTTCTACCCATCTCTAACTTATCATTTATAGACTTATTGCTTTGTCTCCCTGCTTCATTAAAGTCAGTTTGCTCTTCTTGAAAACCCAAATGATTATACTCATATCCTTCTGCAAAATGCTCAGAAATTATGGAGTGATGGGCAAAGAGCCTTCTAATGTCTCTTGTAACATGGGCAAATCTCTTTTCTGTGGACCTTGTGTGTTCATCTGTAAATAATAAAATTGAATTTGATGATTTCTAAGATCTGTCCTATCCTTAGAGAGGTCTGCAAAATAGTACTACGTGCATTTCCAAATTTGGCAGGGTTCCGTGCTGAGGATTCTCCAAAAGGATCTTGGCATGAGTGCTGCATGGCATTTTAGAGTTGGAAGAGGTATTAAAGGCCCATATACTTTATAAGTGGGAAACCGCTGCCTGGTGATGCTAGGTAACTTGTCCCATAGCTAATTAGTGGATGGTCTGTAACTTGTCCAGTAATATATAGGAGTTTTGGAGAGTTAGATAATTATTAAAATATAATGTGGTTTTTTTTAAGTATTAGAGTGAAAACTTCTAAATATATTATGTCTGAGTTTGTTTATTGCTGGCCTTACCAAACTATTATAGACAGACACCTCAGAAAACATTAATTGGTACTAAATACATAAGTATATAAAAAACTCTCATCAAACATTCCCTTCAAAACAATATATCTGCTGTATTATTAGAAACCTCCTAGCACTCAAACTCTAATGTGATATCATTTGATGGAGTTCTCTTTCAGTTTCACACTTAATACCTCCTGTGACTCTATGTAAGGCAGGATTTCTCCACTATTAATAGTGTGGGCCAGATAATTTTTTTGTTGTGGGGATAGGGTCTGTCTTGTACATTGTAGGACATTTAGCATCATCCTTGGCCTGGATCTTGTATATGCTGGTAGCACCCAAGACCACCATGACCACCACCCCTGCCCTAGCAGTTGTGACAACCACTACTATAAGTATAAACAGTGGACATGGAAAACAAGTGAGGTTTAGAGATTCATGCCTTGGGATGACCATGGCCATTGTTAATCTGTGACTGTTTATAAAGTATTTAATTATGTGAGCACTATGACTTCTATATAAAGGAATCTTTTATATAAATAAAACTGAGAGAATTTCAGTTGATAGTTTTGTAAATTGTTACTTTTAGATTTAAAAATTCTCAAAATATTTTATATATAGAATTACCATTTTTAATACCCAACATTTAAAATAGCACTGAACTCATATTTCTTCCCCTCCTCCCAACCTGTGCTTTCATTTTAATACCATGAACCTTGTCTGATCACTCATGAAGCCCTTTTTGTCACATTTTAGCCCAGAGCAAATTCCTGTAGATAAGTGATAAATTCTATGAACAATGGAATTGATAATAAAAATGCTCATGAAGCTCTAAGAGAATACCTAGGAGACCTACTTCCTATATCTTCTTTGAAAAATGACAGGCAATTTCTGTGCATGATTTCTTTATTGAGTCAGATTTCAACTAGTTCTATGAAGACAAGTACCTAAAAATGTGTGACCAACACTTTTTCTAAGACATGATTTGGTGAAACATTTTAGGTATGGAGCCTATTGCCCTTGCACTGATTATTAAAATCTACTAATTATTTCTGAAAACCCATAAACTGCTGCAAATTTGTTAGAGTACGTAATTCTGTTTTTCTGGATCATTAACAAGCTTCATCTTTTATGTGTTGGACAGCTTCTCCTGGACCCGAAATGGGACTCATTTTGACATAGATAAAGATCCTCTTGTCACAATGAAGTCTGACTCAGGAACCCTCATAATTAATATCATGAGTGAAGGGAAAGCAGAGACCTATGAAGGCATCTATCAATGTACAGCCAGGAATGAACGTGGAGCTGCAGTTTCTAATAACATTGTCATCCGTCCATCCAGTAAGTATGACTTGTCCACCAAACAGTTGGACCTTTGCAAAGTATGGCTCCAAAATGCAGCATCTGTTATATCATTCAAGTACTATTACAAGAAAGTAATGACATTGATTCCAATACTCTGACTTTGTTTCCAATGAAAATTATTGCCCCTTTCCACTTTACCCTAAGTTCCTCAGCCTAATGCTTTGTCAATCAAATATGTCTTTTATACAAGTCCAGAATAAAATACCAGGGGTAAGAAAATTATTTCTTCTTCAAACTGATCTAATGATTAATTTTTTTTATGTATTTTATGTACAAGCAAACTTTCTACAGCCAGATGGAAATAAATTTAGTATGAAAGGGGTATTTGAAATCTAAGTGTTATTTTTGAAAACATTTTTTGTTTCAAAATTTCACTAGAAATAGAGTGGCCTCGGTACCTTGATATTATTACTGTGGCTCTTTTTGGAGTGGTCCATACCCAAATCCTCTCAACAACCCAAGAGCATGTATGCATT
Organism: Lyroderma lyra; assembly: GCA_004026885.1. Lineage (NCBI taxonomy): Eukaryota > Metazoa > Chordata > Mammalia > Chiroptera > Megadermatidae > Lyroderma > Lyroderma lyra. Next base: position 348,674 of record PVJL010000263.1, on the reverse strand, counting down.
TAAAGAAAAGTAACAATTTTTAAAGCTTTTAAAATTATATGTGTAGTATGTGTTCCTTATATAAAAAAATAATTAAAAATGAAAAAAATTTCAAACTACTCATGAATCTTTCCATTCAAGAAAATAACTATTGCTCTTTCCGATTTTTTTCTAGGCAGATATGTTTATGTGTGTTTAAAATGATCTCTTCCAAAGTACTACTTTATAACCTTTTTTGACTTACCTATGATATGTATATCCTCATATTAATTTTATAAATAGGTATACTTATGTATAATACTGTATAATATTCAAAGGTGTAGGTGTAGTTATTTTTTTTAACAAATTCCTTGACATTTGAGTGTTTTCTATTCTTTTGTGAAGAACATACTTGTAGAGAAATTATGTATCTGCTTAATGATTCATTTAACATAATAGGTTTTGAGGCTTGGAATCACTGTCTCAATTTATACTGTTAATGACAGTAAATAAAAATTGTCTTTTTTAAAACTTTTATCACTGTATTTAAATATTTAAAAAATATTTTCTTATTATTTTAATGTACATAAATTCCAAGTTACTATTTCCCTAAAAGTTTAGTTTGTCTTTCTTTCTAGTGCTCTTTTTCTTTGTGGAAATAACGGAAGTTATTATTTTATTTCATAGGATCACCATTGTGGACCAAAGAAAAACTTGAACCAATAATACTTCAAAATGGCCAGTCTTTGGTACTTCCCTGCAGACCCCCAATTGGATTACCACCACCTATAATATTCTGGATGGATAATTGTAAGTTTTAAAAATATGAATTTTCTTTCATTAAGAGTTCTATGAGTATTTGCTATCACAATAAACTATTACCTCCTGAGATTTATAAAACATTTAAAAAATGTTTTAGAGATGCTCAGGAAAATAAATGCTCATTGAAATAAATGGCATGTCATTTCATTCATTCACTAGATTTTGTTGAGCACCTACTATGTACCAGGCATTGCTTTGAATAAATCAAACAAATTTCCTGCTCTCACTGAGGTTATAGTTTACGAGGTCAGATAATTAATATCACAAACTCATCCTAGAAAAAGTGCTACATACCTCATTTCTGAATACTTCGAAGTACTCCCCTTGGGAAGCTATGCACTAACGCCAGCACCTAGTGCACCCTTCAAAGCAATTTTGGAACTCTTTTTCTGGAATGGCCACCAGAGCAGTCATCCTACCCAAATCTTAATTGTCAGATTTTTGGGGATGACGACAGCTCTGATGGCCATTCCAGAAAAAGAGTTCCAAAATTGCTTTGAAGGGTGGACTAGATGTGAACATCAGTGCATAGCTTCCCCAGGGGAGTACCTCGTAGGTGACCATAGTGATATTCAGCAAGAAGGTATACAGCACTTTTTCTAGGATGAGTTCATGGAATTGTCTGACCTCACATACAATGGGACTAGATTGGGGTGGAGAAGGAAGCAGACAATAAATGCACTTAGAAAATAGGTGTTGGTTGGTGATAAGAGCTATGAAGAAAAATAAGCACAATTTTGAGCAGAGACTTAAAGGAATGAGCGAGCAAGACAGGCCCATAAATATTTGGGTGTAAAGGGAAAACTAGTATAGGTACCTAAGACAGGAGCACCTTGGTGTGTGTAAAAGGCTGCAGAAAGGTCAGTGGGGCCAGATTGAATGGGAAAGGGCAGAAAGTGAAGAAAAGGTCAGAAAATTCAGGAGCTCATCAGAGGGCTTTGGATTTTGCTTTGCCTCAACTAGGGAAACATTGTGAAGGGGTGCCTTTACCTGAAGCAAAGCAAACAAATAGTAATAGCATCACTTTAGTTCATGTGTGGAGACTACAAAGAACAAAAAGGAGAATAGGTTTCCTGTTAGGAGGCCACTGCCCTAATCTGGACAAGAGTTGATGGTGACTTGGACTCAGGTAATGGCAGTCAAGTGGGTAAGAAACGGTCAGATTCTGGGTGTATTTTGGAAGTAGATTCTCTAGAATTTATTGAGGTTGGGATAGAGGCATGAGAGAGAGAAATAAAAGATAACTATGAAATACAAGACTGAACAACTGGTAAAATGGAATTGCCATTTTCTGAAACAGCAGAGCCCAAAGAGTGGAAGAAATCAAGCTATTTTGGATGTGTTATATATTTTTTCATTCAAGTTTTTCTTTCTTCTTTTTAATCTTCAACAACAGCTTATATTTATTGGGCATTTACTAAGTGCCAATCCCTTTGCTAAGGACTTTATGTACTATCTCATCAGATTTTTACAACTACCCTATGAGACATGTCTGGTTATTCTTTCCACTTTTTGGATGAGAAAACCAAAGCATAGAGAGATGAAGTCATCCGATAGGCAATTTAACATTTGACCACCTGTCCCTATTCTTGAAGGAATTATTTGTTGCTCTGCCTCTTCCACCCTCCCAAATTACCTGTGCTAATAGGTTAGCATGCTACCTTCAAGGTAGCACAAAGTTCTGCTGAGAGACTAGGAAATCAGGGTTTTGGGTATGAGAACCCTCTAAGACATCCATGCAGAGATGCCCAGCAGGAGTCAGAGCTGGGTGAGTCCAAAGGAAGATTCAGGGCCCTAGTCAGCAGTGTTTGAATGTCATGTGTAGGTGCTTCTTAGTGCTGAGGGCTGAATGAGAGAACCGAAGGAGCAGGTAGAGGTGGCAAAGAGCAAAGCCTAGGGGGCTGCTTCTTTTCATCTACTTTGCTGTTCTCCCTAAATGTCATTGCCAAAATGAGGTCCAGTAGTTTGGTCCTTGGTTCTTATTTAGATAGATAGACATACACATGTAAAGTCTCAGAATCATCTGAATATGTAACTAATCTTTTTCCATATTATACTGCTATGTCATTTACATACATTTTAGGCCGTTGGCATAGCATGTGGATCTTTCAAATGAAATTGCATCTGGAATATGAGAAAAAATTCAGGTCTGTGTAGTATTCTTCTCACAAGAGGACATTATCAAGTTATTCCTGTGTACATTTTTTTAAAATTTATTGTTAAATTTATTGGGGTGACATTGGTTGGCAAAAATTATATAGATTTCAGGTGTACAATTCTACAGTGCATCATCTATGTATTGCATTATGTTCATCACCCAGAGTCAGTTCTTTTTCCATCACTATATATTTGACTCCTCCACCTTCTTCTCCTATCCCTCTCCCCTCTTACACTCACATAACTACTAAACTATTGACTGTGTCCACGAGTTTTTGTTTTTTTGCTGCTTTCAGTTTTGTATTATTCCACATATGAATGAAGTCATATGATTGTTGGTTTTTTCTGTCTTGCTTATTTCACTTAGCATGATGTTCTTGAGGTCCATCCATTTTATCACAAATGGCAGTATTTCATCTTTTCTTATAGCTGAGTAATATTCCATTGTGTATATGTACCACAGTTGCTTTATCCAGTCATCTGTCAAAGTGCTTTGGTTGCTTCCACGACTTGGCCACTGTAAACAGCGCTGCAATGAACATTGGGGTATCTAAGTCTTGCAGACTAAGGTTTTTAAGTTTGGGGGGTAGATAACCCAGAAGGGGGATTGCCAGGTCATGTGGTAACTCCACTCCCAATTTTCTGAGGAAGCCCCACATTATTCTCCATAGCAGTTGTACCAATTTGCATTCCCACCAGCAGTTGTACCAGAGTTCCTTTTTCTCCACATCCTCTCCAGCACTTGTTATTCCTTGTCTTGTTGATAATAGCCATTCTCACAGGTGTGAGGTTGTATCTCATTGTGGTTTTGATTTGCATTTCCCTAATAGCTAATGAAGTTGAGCATTTTTTCATATGACTATTAGCCATTTGTATGTCTTCATGGGAGAAGTGTCTGTTCAGATTCTCTGCCCACTTTTTAATGGATTGTTTGTTTTTTTTGTTGTTGAGTAGTGCGAGTTCTTTATGTATTTTAGATATTAGTACCTTATCAAATATGTTTGCAAATATTTTTCCCATTCGGTTGGCTATTCGCTTCGTTGATGGTTTCTTTTGCTGTGCAGAAGCTTTTAGTTTGATACAGTCCCATTAATTTATTTTTGCTTTTACTTCCTTTGTCTTTGAATGAATCTGAGCTGTGAACCATATACTAAAATTAATTCAAAATGGACTAAAGACCTTCACATAAGACCTAAAACAATAAAGTGTATAGAGGAAAACATTGGTACTAAACTTTTAGACCTCAGGCTCAAGGAGGACTTCATTTTTGTTCAAATGTAATGCAAAGGAACTCAATGGGCACTATAATTTGATCTACCAACTCCCATTTATAATAAGTACATCAGGAGAAACAGAAGAGAATAAATGCACACTTATCTTTGACTCTTTGTATTCACTAAATAAACGTACATAATTTTTTGAGTTATTTTTAAAATAATTCTTTCTCTAGGGATTAATGACTCAAACCCATGAATTTGTAACTGCCAGCTAAATCCCTGTCTTGCTCAAGAACTTAGTTAATTTGGCTAAACTGTGTTCTTTGAAGCTCTCACTCCACATTTTCCTGCCTTTTCCTGTCCAACAGAGCTGCAGGCTTTTAAATGTATTTTGTCTTTCATGAAATGTTAGAAAGGGTACCTGCTGCAGGAGAAGCGTCATTGTGTGACTTAGACTGGAGAAATCCTCTGGTCTGACACAACCTGGCCTGAGAAACCTGGAATGTGCAATTTTTCTTAGTTCTCTCACTTCAGAGCTGAAGAAATCTCACAGTGAACTAACTGAGTCAGAAGCTTCATGATGCATGTTAATTATAAATTTATACATATATAAGTGGTCCCACCTCCCTGAGTCCTTCATCTACTTAGAAAAATTTTTCTCCATGCCTGAGGCTAGACAAATTCCTTAACTGCACCTGAGAGGAAGTAAGTTGTTAAACTTGAAGCTGGATGGTGGAAATGCTGAGAGTTATTTATATAATCACAGATAGGCTGACCATATGTAGTTTGAAACAGAACGGTACCATTGTTTTCTGTCCTGTTTAAAACAGGATGTCTGGTCAACCTAATTATAGCACCTCTATGAAGGGCCAAGTGCAGTGTCAGGGCTGCAATAGTAGACAAAGAAATGACAATCTGTCCTCCTGAAACTTAAATTCTAGCATGGGGAGACAGGCCATAAACCATACACATATGACAAGTAAAATGCACTTTATGTTAGAAGGTAGTAAGTAACTCAGAAGAGAAAAACTAGAGGAGATGAGGGAGGCTGAGTAAGGAGGGGCCTCTAATGGACATGTCTCAGCATTAAATAGTGTCCTTATTGCACCCCATTGTTAATTTCACATTTGCTGCCTGATTCTTCAATTAGTTCACAAGTTCAGACGGGGCAGGGACCCTGATAGGCCTGACACCTTGCACAGGGCCTGGCTCACTGTTAGGTACTCTCACAGTATTTGGTTTCTGACTGTAGATGCAACCAAAGTTAACATCCTTTACAAGCTTCCTTAGTGTATTTTCTAAGGTATGTGTGAATATGTGTTTAATAATTAATTTAAATATTAGGAAAAGTCATGTAACCCCTTTTGGTAAAACATGTTTTGGTTTATACTAACTTAATAAAACACTTCACTTGTACAACTCTAATTTCACCTCTGCCCCACTCCAGAGAAATTAGGGTCAATCAGTAAAATTGAGGTTATATGTGTCATTTTGCTGCTGTTGTTATGGTTTACACTTAATTTGCTTATATTCAGAGAAAAATTTAAGTGAAATTCACAGAATTATTAGTAGATAAATTTATCTTGCTAATTTGGAAAGTGGCCACTTTATGATGGAATGATCTGGGTATCTTTCTGCATTCCTCCAGCCTTTCAGAGACTTCCACAAAGTGAAAGGGTTTCGCAGGGTTTGAATGGAGACCTTTATTTTTCCAATGTTCTCCCAGAGGATACTCGTGAAGATTATATCTGTTATGCTAGGTTTAATCACACTCAAACCATTCAGCAGAAGCAACCTATTTCTGTAAAGGTGCTTTCAGGTAAGAGTTTAGCTTCCTGAATCTCTCTTTCAACTATGTTTATAAATAAGTGCAAAATATATTAACTACCTGTGAATAGCAACTAAAGAGCATGTATACCCTAAATACTGTATTTTATATGTTTTGCTGTTATTACCATTATTGTTTCCCTGATAACTTTCTGAATCTACTTAGAGTTATGAGATTTTATGTGTGCTTTATGTACCACAATGCCTTTAATTGGTAGTCCTGCAGCTTTAGTTATATGTTCACATATTCCTGATTGGGGGTGGCTGAGTGAATTAAAGAGTTAGTCATGTAAAGCACTGTTTTTAGTTGGTAGAGGTAGCACTTGGTCAGCATAGCTGTTTATGTTTGCTTTTGTTGCCCAATATTTTTTTTTACGATCCTTCTCCCCTACTTTTTGCATTCTTCATAATATTCTGTTTATTTCAGTGGATGAATTGAATGACACTATAGCTGCTAATTTGAATGACACTGAGTTTTATGGTGGTGAGTTATGGTGATTGTAACTGATATTCTCTCCTTCATTGTAGAATTTAGTTCACTAACTTCACCTCCATGGCTATTTAACCTTATTTCTTTACGAAATTCTTAGTTATATGTTTAATACCGCTAGAGTAAATGTATGTTTCTTATGAAATTTAGCTATAAGCTTGAAAACATGTCACTAAAACATTTTCCATGTTGTATGCATAGTAATTAAAATTATTATAATTGTTTTCATGTAAAGAACCATTTCACATAATTTGTAAAAAATCTTTCATGTATGTTCAGAATTATATTTTTCATTTTTTTGTCTTCATAAGTTTTTCTCTTGAACTAAATAAGATTTGGCAGGGTACATTAACCTGTTTTAATACTAACTCATCAAAGTCTTAATAACTTTTAGTATCTCACATTAAGTAGATTTTGATAAGTCATCACATTTCCCATTTGTTTTCACTTAACATTATCAATATCATAATAAGCAATAGTATTTCTCTTAATTTTGTTTAAAATAGTCACTATGTTCAGTGAAAGTCATCTTTTTAAAGTAGAGCATTTAATTTCATTCTTTTAAAAAGAATTTGATTCCCTTAAAAACATGGCTCTCAGGTAGAGTCAATCAGTGAAAATTTTGGGGTCTGGATATGGTGTCTTCTTAATTATCTTACTAATTTTTTACCTTTGAGATATGAAGCAAAAATCATCAGTGTACTATTAATGACCAGAGCAGATATACCACAATTCCTGACTTACTTTATTTTTTAATATGCTACTGAAAAATAGGCCTCAAAACCATTCCCAAAATGATTTCCTCCACTACCTCTAAAATGTTAGGAAAACTCTAATTTCTCTCAAGTAATACCTTCTCTGATACTACTTTTTTCTTCTGAGAAATGAGAATAGTTCATACATTACCTTTCATTCTTTTTCTTGTGAGCATCAAATAGTTCATGGTTTGAAGTATTGGAAACTGTAAGGGGCTATAAAATATGATATGGTTTCTACTTTAAGTTTTTCTGCGAGTCCATCAGTAGATAAGGTCGTATCTAGGCACTGTCTCCATTAAGAAAGAAGGTGGCTTATATAAATTTCCCTGACATTTTTGACTTGAGTCCTCTTTATTTTTTCCATTGAGGAAACAAATTTCCATTTCTTTAACTCCACTATTATTCTTAATTTACCACACAATTTGCCACAACTCTTATCAGTCACTTTCTAGTTTTGTTTTGTTTTGTTTTGTTTTCCATGAACCTTGCATTTCAGGGGTTTTGGTATGCTAGAAATCTACCACAGATTTATCTCCATGATTAATAAATGAAATTGTCTATAAAGTTGTCTCTAGTGTAAACCTAATAGTACCACCTTCTATTATCATACCTTTCAGAAAAATCTAACATATTCCAAAAGATAGACAGTTAATTTTCATTTTGACCTGAGCACTAATTTTAATAAGTAATGGCTAGTTTGAGAACATGATTTTTCTTTCTATGTCTACATTTTGAAATTTTGCCTACCCACAAAAAAATTCACAAAAAAAATTGAAAAAATGTACAAAAGGAAGATAATCTTTACAATTAGTGCTTATACAACCAAAATTACTTTTATTCCTGGCTGAATGCACAATGACTATTTGTAAGGCGGAGAGTATGCATGTGTAGTTTAACAAGTTTCACAGTGTTAAATGGTTTTGAACAAGGGTTAGATTTTTACACAATGACTATTTCTCAAAATACATATTCACAACTTTTAATGCATATTGATTTTCTCATTTGCAGCTAAGTCAAATAGAGAAAGGCCACCAACATTTTTAACTCCAGAAGGTAATGCAAGTAACAAAGAGGAATTAAGAGGAAATATTCTTTCACTAGAGTGCATTGCAGAAGGACTGTGAGTTAACACTTTCTGTCTTCATGTGCATTTCTTATAAATAGTAAATTGGTAGAGAAGTATTAATATCATAGGAGGAGCCATTATCTTATACTAATTCCATCAAGCATCAAGAAAAATCTGATAATTATTTTCAAAATAGGTCATATGAATCTCATATTGTTAAAATATTTTGTTAATGTAATAGTGTTCCTCTTGAAATAAGTATTAATATCATATGACTGCTATAATTAATTCTGCTACTGTGTGTAACAAACCACCTCAAAACTTAGCGACTTAAAAACAATAGCTACTTGTCATCAATCATTTGTCTATAGGTCTGCAGGGAAGTTGTGTCATAATGGGCTAGATCCATCTAATTTCAGTTGAGCCTGCTCATTGGTCTGCTAGGTGGCTCAGATACGGGTTCACAGTTCGGAGGGTCTGCTTCTGACTGAGATGAGGGCAGCTGAGCTCTTGGCCTTGAGTTTCTCACATCCCTCTAGCAGTCTAGCCCAGGCAATGTTCCTAACAACAGAAGCACATATTGCCTTTTAGGGCCCAGCCTTGGAACTGGCACACTGTCTCTTCCACTGCATCCTATTGGCAAGTCACAAGCCCAGCTTCTTTGCAGATGTCTCATCTATGCACACCTCAAAATTGATGCCACCCCAAAACCTGTGTGCCCCTGACAGGAGTTTCAAGGAGGCCTCCACCCCTAGATACAAGAACTGTTTCATTAGGTACACATTAAAGGCAAGCTTCTACATACTCCCCCCTAATGCCTGGGGGAGAGCAAGTACTATTGATATGGGCATTTTGCTGAAAACATTGACTGGAATCGCAGAAATACGTTGTGATCACATGTTATGTTCTGTACTGTCCTTGACCTGGTAACTCAACGATCTTACATTCCTCCCCAGAATCAGCCCCCAGCAATAACTTGACTGCAGGAGATACATGAAAGCCTCTGCTGGCCATGTCACAAAATAACATATACACTATACAGTTCCTCAAGTAACTGAAAACTAGGGGGAAAAATACTTTTAAAGATATGTTAATATCTATTCTTATGTACAAGGGCTGTCCAGAAAAACTCTAGCCATAAATACCTTTATTTTTCATATTACATGGCTGGATACTTTCTGGATAGCCCTCCTATCTTTCCCACCAGAATTAAAAACAAAAAACAAAACACTTGCAATTTTCATCATCATTGTTTTAGAAAGTGGTTTACTCTACCAGCCTTGAGCCTTTTGGGAGTAGAGGTTATCTCCTTATAGTCTCACAGTTTAGTGATTTCCCTTCCCACAAGAGATATACAAGGGCTGTCCAGGAAAAATCTAGCCATAAATGCCTTGATGTTTCATATTATGTGGCTGGATACTTTCTGGACATCCTTCATATTTTATAAAAACTAAAATATAGAAATATTTTATAGTATCCAAATAAATAGTATTTGGAAATCCTATAGAGCTTCCAAAAATTTTTTTAGATGTTGGAATGTTACAAAACAAAGTTACCACTTACAAATCACAATTGTAAGACTCATAGAATCAAAATATGTCAAATTCTTAATACCTGCTCAGTGGAATAGGTGAAAGGCCTCCAAAATATTCATGAGTTGATTAAGCTGTGACCTCATGCTTTTTTCCCAGAGCATTTAAAATACAGATTAATCTGATTATAAACAAGCATCATAATATACTATCAGATACATATGCATAGTTATCTGCAACTTTTCAAAATGATTTTACATTTTCTGCCTCTTTATATTCACAGCATCTTAGTTTGGAAGCCATTTCATCAAATATAAATGTTCAATTATTTTTTTCAACCAAATAAACCAAAATCAATTCTAAAATCCACCAATTAATCCCCCCTGCATTTCTAATGACGAATATTGTGATATTCTTGAGGGCCCAGACCCTTTTGCATCTTTATCTTCCCAACCCATAACTCAGTGTTTAGTCTGTAGTTCAGTGCTAGTAAGTGTTTGTGTCAAATGGATTTTTATTTAACCCTCATGAAAACTTTCTGAAGTATCTTAGTCAAGTCAAGCATTATTATCCCCAAGACAACTAAGGAAACTGAGATACCAAGAGGTCAGTTGTTCAAGGTCAGAAAGAAGTTTAGGAACAGGGATGGGACTTTGAAGCAGATCTTTTAGTTCTAAGCCTGTGCTCTGGATTTTCATCTGTTCCTATATAATAAGAAACACAGGTGAGAGATGGTGTAATACATGAGTTGATCTATTCTTATCAATTGGTATAATATTTTAAAATATTACTAATATTAAAATTAAGGTAAAAGTGCTTGCTATTTCTCTTATCCCTCCATTTACATCATCAGATAGCCTGCTATGAAATAAAAATGTTCCACTTGATATGGAAATGTGTGTAAAGTTCATGGGCACAAATATGAATATCATCTCTTTATACATTTTTAAATCTAGTTGATAAATTATAACTCATTATCATTAATTTCATGGTAATTCTTTTGATTAGCATAATCTCTTCATGTAACATTTACTAAGAGTGGCTCATTGATCAGAATTTTGAAGAAAATAATTAGGTCCATTCAGTAAAGTAACTTAGGCTAGTGTTCTCACTGCATCACTGAAGTCAAAGTTTATTGTGTGCCATAAATTAGTATGGTTCTGCTTGTCTTAACATGGTAACTTACAGCCTTAAATCTAAGGTTTTGAGTATTATAAAACTGTGAAGCTAGTTGAAGTATCTATACATTTCTCATGATCGTCATATTAAGAATTTATTATAAAATCGCAGGAAAATTCATTCTCCAAAAAAAGATCAACTTTTTTTGGTAACATTATTATTTATCTATCTTATCAGGCCTACCCCAATTATTTACTGGATAAAAGAAGATGGAACATTACCGATCAACCGAACATTTTATAGGAACTTCCAGAAAACTCTGCAAATCATTCAGGTTTCGGAAGCAGACTCTGGAGATTACCAGTGTATAGCAAAAAATGCATTAGGAGCCATTCATCATACCATTTCTGTCACAGTTAAAGGTATATCACTGTTTAAAATGCATTGCTCTTGCCTTCATGAGGGGCCCTAAATCTTTAAATAATATGCCTTTAATTATATTTTAATAATAATAAAAGTGCATTTATATCAACATTCGTGGTACCTTGAATGTCTTCTCACTGCCATTTATAGTGCATCTAAATCAGGTTTAAAAAATCATTCCCTCAAATCTTCCTTACAAAAGAATCCCAATTAATGAATGTAGAGAGAATGAGAGACATAGAAAATCACTATTAGAATCCCACAGTTATAACAGCTGAAGGCAAGAGCCAGTGATGAATGCTAAAGTTCGTGGGTGAAACCTTAAGGAGAAACAGGATATGCATAGCCTCAAAGTATTCCCGACCACTCCCCACCTCAAAAAAAATCAGTTACTAAGGCAGTTTTACAGGTTCACACTGTCTTTACTACTCCTCCCTTAAGAAGATGGAGGTTAACTTCCCTTAAGTGTGGGCTGGACTTAGTGACTCACTTCTAATGGAGTATTAAAGCAGGAAAATAGTGACTTTACAGGGGAGAAACCTGGCAAATACCACCTTCACCAAGTGATAGAGATTAACACAACCAGTCATAGGTAATGTTGACATCATGTACTCCCTGCTATGATGTAATCAAGGGGTCCATCACCTGAAGCCTCAGTCTAATTGTGAGAAAACAGACAAACCCAGTTGAAAGACATTTTACAAAATAACTGATCAGTATTCTTTAGAAGTCTCAAGGTCATGATAGACACAGGAAGACCAAGAAACTGTCAGATTGGAGGAAACTAAGTAAGGAGACGTAACAAATAAACACAATGTGGTGTCCAGGATAAGGTCCTGGAACAGAAAGAAGACATTAGTGGAAAACCTGAGGAAGTCCTAATCAAGTGTGTAGTTTAATTAATGGTGTTGGACCAATGTTAATTTCTTGTTTTGATAGCTGTACCATGATTATATAAGATGTTAACATTAGAGAAAGCTGGGTGAATGACTTGTGGGAATACTGTATACTAACTCTGCAACTTTTCAAAAACACAGTTTTAAAATTGCTTTCTAATTTTATGGGGCTCAGAATTTAGATTCATGTGCTTTGCCCTATTTGTACCTGTAAATTGCTCTACATCCTTAGATAAATCTGTCACCTCTTTGATGTCTGATTAATTTAATGTAAAATAATATGATGGTATTTGTATCAAAAATGTCTAGAAATAATATGTAGATGCCAGTGAGTCTCTTTTAAACATTCTTTTGAAAATCTGAAGGATTCTTTGAAGCATCGCTAATAAATGTATTTACAGAATTGAATTAACAAATATTTTGTAAAATACTTATTTTTATTATTAAAATAGTTCAGTATACTAAGGTTGCTAGAATACTACTTAATTCAAATGTTTGTGGTTTTTTTCCTTCCTCAATAAAGCGGCTCCATACTGGATCATGGCACCTCAAAATCTTGTGCTGTCCCCAGGAGATGATGGGACCCTAATCTGCAGAGCTAATGGCAACCCCAAACCCAGAATTAGCTGGTTATCAAATGGAGTTCCAATAGAAAGTAAGTTTCCTTGACTGGCTGCTCCAGTTGTGGTATATTTTCAGAGCATAGGTGCATCTCAACAGGGGACAAATGGTGATAGTTTAGGTTAAGGGAGGAAGCCATGTATGTTAAACAGAAACACAAAATTACCTTTAGATTTTTATCTTATTACCTTTAGATGTTTATTATAACTGAATATTTTGTACCATTAACATATGATATGCTAATTGGGACTTGGGAATATTTTTTTTCAAGAATCTTATGAAGGATGACAGAGTCAGAATAAACATCACTGAAAAGTTCAGATTATCTTTGTTCAAAATGATTAAGTGGTTTGTGGAAACATCATAGGAGTCAGAGGAAACCAGTGGGGAGGCTAGGAATAGAGCTAGTGGTTATGACAAGAATAAAACACGGGGCTGTCTTAATCTAAAGAGTTCTCCTTATCCTAAGTATAGCCCAGATGTTCCCAAGTTCTCAGAGGTTACACCATTTAATCCCCAAAGAAGAACATGTCCTCTGACCATGGTTGTATGCGGAACGCTCAGTCTTTGATCAGTTTCCTTCCCTGAGTACTGCTGAGATCATCCTTAACCAGTTCTTACTCAGTCCTGGCCACTGTGTGTCACCATTTCTGTCACTTTCCTCAACCTCCCCCACCCTTTCTCTCTATCAGCTGCTCCAAGCTGCCATTCTGCTGCCCAGAACAGACCCCCAAAATGTGGCCGCAGGCCTTTCATTAATCTAAATCACAGCAAAGACCAGTTTTACAAAACTTGTTAAAATGCTTGAGCATAGTAGAAGGGACTTCATAGCAAAGGAAAAGAAAACTGAAAATGGATATTGCACCTCTCTACCTCCAGATTCCCAAAACCACGGCCATCCACAGAGAGCCCTCTCAGTCTCCTTTTTCTGGACCCCTCCCATAACCAGCTGCTACCCACAGGAGAATCTTGAAACAGTTTCCCTTTGTGGGAGTTCAGACTTTCTCTTAAACTCAGAGAGAAAAATCAATTTCTGTTTAAAACCCAGCCTCAGGTTCACCCTTCCAGTTAATAGCATAATAATTTGCAACAATATTCTTTACTCACAACAAAGAAAACCTTCAAGCTTATGATGGAGAGCAGCTTGGATCTTCATTGCCTTCAATCCAGAATCAAAAATTAGTTCTACTTGTACAGAACCAAAGCGTTCATTAAACTGGCTTTCCTAAAACACTCTTCATCCTAACATGAATCTAAAAACTGCTGACAGATTTGAAATGGCACAAGGACTTGTTTCTTACCATCAAGGCCATACAACTGCAGGTTTAGACTGAGTAAAAGCACCTCGTTCCGTGAGTATTTATTAAAAGTATTTGTGTCACACACTAGTTAGATACAGTCACGTGCCACATGATGACATTTCAGTCAGTGACAGACCACATATATACAATAGTGATATACCGTACAGCCTTGGAGTGTAGGAGGCTATGCTTACTATACATCCAGGTGTGTATAAGTACACTCTGTGATGTTCACACGATGACGAAATCACCTAAGAACGCATTTTTCAGAATGGATCCTTGTCGTTAAGTGGTGCATGACAGTACTCTGAAACCAACAGCCTGTGTTTACTGTAAAAGGAGATGTGCTCCTGGGAGAAAATCAATTCTAAACAGGTCAACAAACGGGGTTTGGATGTTTCCACTCCCAACTTTAACCATGATCAGAATTGGGAAGAACTGCAGAGTACTTTGTGGTTGTGCATTGGGAAACTGTTACCACTCTCAGAGGCATTCATATTTTACACATGTGAAAATGGAGAGAAAAGGTGGAAGAAAGCCCAAACTAAACAAAGTTTTATAGTACCATATCTGATACATAGCCTCCCCATACCTGATCTGTGGGCATTGACACTCCTCCCACTTCTGAGACTCTGGTTGCCAAGTGTACACAAATGCTCTGAAAGGAGAAGCAGGATGAGGGAGGGAGATGGGTAAAACTTGGGTTTTGTTAGTAAAATACAGTGTTGCTTATTTGTGACAGTGCATTAGAGACCTAGAACTTCCTACTTTACTAAAACTAGGAGAATAAACTCAAAAACTGTTTGGGCTCTCATCTCAATGTCCTCCAAAGCTCTGTCCCCACAGGACTGAACAGGTTATTTTAAACTTTTCTTGAAGAAAAAAAAAAAAGACTTAAATATGCAATTTTCGCAAAATCACCTAAAATATTTTTTAAACAACCTACAGAAGTCAGGAAAAAGAACAGAGCTCAGAGAGCTGATGCCAAAAGAGAACTTTGATTTTACTGTGCAATCTGCAGTGTCTGGGAAGGTGTAGAAGTGGAACCCAGGACCTGCAAGGAAGTGTCCAAGACCAAGGGCATGGGCACTCTGGTTCCTGTCCCTAGGACGCAGCAGGAGAGCCTAACACTTGTAGATCTTTCTTCGTGCCCCATGCCAGTTATGATAGATCTCCAGTTCTTCCACATGGAACATCTATATAAGACTACACCACTATTATGTTAATAAGTTTCTTTGCTCTAAGAGATGAGGAAGGAAAGGAATGAAGGGAGAGAGAGTGGACAGAAGACTTCTCTTGCCACAATTACATATATTTCTGACATTTCAGGGAGAGATTGAAAGCCAGTATCACATGATGAGCAGCAAGGGGAATGGAAGCATGGACCAGGATCTACCTAAAATTCCAAGGCACCTTCCTTCTTCCTTCCTCAAAAGTAAAGGATTCAGTTGGCATCCTCTAGTAGGGGATGAAAAAAAATAGATGAAGAGAAAAAAATCATCTCTTCACCTAGAGATTTGTTCTACATTATGCCCAAATGATTAGATTTCTGGAGATGTTTATAAAGTAGACTAACAAAATCTGAGCATTAATCTCATGTTAAACAAACCAGTAAGTGCTCCAGTCTCTAGTTTCTCATCTCCAAAATTCACATGTTATCTAATCTATTTCACAAAAAAAAATTTAAATAAAATTATGCAAGAGATATAAAACTATTTTTAAAATTGATAGTACTCTATACACCTGAGGTGGCACTGATTATTGTTACTCTCATTATCTAAATGAAGGTGTCCAACCTTTTGGCTCCCCTGGGCCACATTGGAAGAATTGTCATGGGCCACACTAACACTAACAATAGCTGATGAGCTAAAAAAAGAAAAGGTCTGTGCGTAATTTTCGTAGTATTTTAAGAAAATTTTATGAATCTGTGTTGGGCTGCATTCAAAACTGTCCTGGACCACATGTTGGTCCATGGGCCACAGGTTGGACAAGCTTGATCTAAATACTGGAAGCATTTGTAGTTTCCCTAGCCATGTCACGAGAGTTGGAATAAAAGAAAGTATCACCCCAGTTGTGAACTTTAACTTTTGGGTTTTTAAGTTATACGTGATAATTCTGTGGCTCTTAAATCTCTTTCTCCAGTGTTTGTTTATTGCAAATGAAGTTAGTTATTCCCAGAATTAATTATTATTCCTTTGGATTACTTAGATTTGGATGCTTGAGAATTACGACCATCCAGTAGCCAGCACACAGAGTCTACAGGCTTTGACTGTCTCTGCACTAATGCTTTCATCCTTTGTCCAAGTTCCAACTGAGCCTCCATACGTCACAGGGGCCATTCCTCAGTTTGTTTATTTTTTTTAGTGAACGTTTAAGGAAATGTAGCCCACCCCCATGGAAAGAGACCTGTTTATTCACTACTTTTACCTAAAGGTTTTATTTTATTCCTAAATATGTTGCCAAAAAATAAGTATTCAAAAACTGCTGCATTTAGTAGAAGTAAGGCAGATACAGTCAGATGCCTTTCAGGTAAAGAATAACATCAAAAGGTACATAAAACCTTTTAAAAATGGTTTATGTTGTAATTGATGATTTCCTGCTGAGGGAAGATTATTCTACTGGCTTTGTTAATTGAGATGGTCTTCCATGTTCATGGTGATATAATTTTTATTGTGGATAAAAAACACATAACATAAAATTTACCATCTTACCCATTTTTAAGTATGAAGTTCACTAGTATTAAGTATATTCACATTATTGTGAAAGAGATCTCAAAGAATATTTTCATCTTGGAAAATGAACTCTGTACCCATTAAACAACACTGGGTGGTGTAACTTTTTTTTTTATTGTTAGACTTATTGGGGTGGCATTGGTTAATGAGAATTACATAGGTTTCAGGTGTACAATTCTATTAGCATCGTCTATGTGTTACATTGTATGTTCACCACCCAGAGTCAGTTCTCTTTCTATCACTGTATATTTGGCTCCCCCTCCCTCCTATCTTACCCCTTCCCCCGTTTTCCCCCAGGTAACCACTAAACTATTGCCTGTGTCCATGAGTTCTTTTTGTTTGTTTGTTTTTTCTTTGTTGCTTTCAGTTTTATATTCCACATATGAGTGAAGTCACATGACTTTTGGTTTTTTTTTTCTGTCTGGCTTATTTCACTTAGCATGATGTTCTTGAGGTCCATCCATTTTGTTGCAAATGTCAATATTTCATTTTTTCTTATAGCTGAGAATATTCTATTGTGTATATGTACCACAGCTTCTTTATCCAGTCATCTATTTAAGGGCACTCTGGTTGTTTCCATGACTCAACCACTGTGAACAGCGCTGTGATGAACATTGGGGTACTTAAGTCTTTGTGGACTAAGGTTTTTAAATTTTGTGAGTAGATCTCCAGAAGAGGGATTGCTGGGTCATATGGTAACTCCATTCCCAGTTTTTTGGGGAACCTCCACACTGCCTTCCACAGTGGTTGTACCAGTTTGCACTCCCACCAGCAGTGTACCAGAGTTCCTTTTTCTCTCCACATCCTCTCCAGCACTTGTTATTCCTTGTCTTGTTGATAATAGCCATTCTAACAGGTGTGAGGTGGTTTCTCATTGTGGTTTTGATTTGCATTTCCCTCATAGCTAGTGAGGTTGAGTGTTTTTCCATATGTCTGTTGGCCATTTGTATATCTTTGTGGGATAAGTGTTCCTGTTCAGGTCCTCTGCCCATTTTTTAATTGGATTGACTTTTAAGAGCTCAATCCACTCAAGGAATTTGAGGAGCTTTTCTCACTCAATATGTATACATCCAGAGAGATTCAGCTCAGAGCTCTCCCTGGGCCTCATCACTGTCTAACATACTCATCACACACTCCTGGCCATTCACTCGCTGGCATGTCCACAGAGATGCAGTCAGAATGGACACATATGGTTCACTGAAAGTCCCCTGAGGAGTCCCAACACTGGGTGTCCAATGCTGGGTCCAAAAGTGCTAAGAACAATTAGCAGAGAAAAGGCTCAAAAGTGCTGCTGTGTTCTGGCACACCTTGTGGAGGCAGTGGATGGACATGACTTGAGTGTGAATCAGAAAGACCCTGATGACATCTGGAACAAGGGACATGGCTGCCCTGAAGTGTACTGCTTTCTTAGGGCAACTGGCAATCCAGCCATGGCCGTTGTTCACATCATAGTCCAGTGTGACCTTTCTGTCCTGTGCTGTCATTTATTGATTAAATCTATGCTCTATTAAAGGAAATAGAATTTGTATTTGTCTTCTGGTTGGAATAACATGTTTCCTAAGACAATTTTGAAAATATTAGATAGAGGCATACACAGTAGATGTGAGCTAAGAAGCCCACTCAAAGTATCTTGGTACACTCCAATCACTAGTTGAACTAAGTGGGGAAGTGAAGATGATTTCATAAATTAGTTATTGATTATGATCAGAGTGTCAGAAAGTTACATACGTGTTCTGTGTGATAATAAATTTATGTGGATTTAAGCTACTACATTTGTAGTAAATTGTTACAGCATCAGTAGAAAACTAATGTAGAATGAGTGAGCATAATACTTTTTATATGTATAATAAAACAGGGATGAATAATGATAGTTTGGTTTATCTTTATTAAAGTGAGTTAATAAATCACAGATGAAATTTTTAAGTGATAAAGGAGCCTAAATGCAGAGATAATTTTGTCTTAGATGCACATATTTTCCTGTCATCAAAAATGGTGTTTAGAATGAAAGTAAAGTCTGCTTAACATGGTTTATGTTGCAAAAGCAGTTCAAGAGAAAAGGTGCTGTTGTTCAGTTTTTATTTTGATCAGCATGCTGAGACAGATATTTGTTATCCCTTTAGTGTACTTTTAAAGCCATGTAAGGTTGCAGCTTCTGGTTTACACATAGCATTCACAAAAAGGAATTTATCTCCAGTAGCATTTCCAAATTGTTAGGCATGTCCTGGACTAAATTCTCACATATTATATTACCCAACCAGTTTCTTTCCACTTCACTAAGGATCAATCCTGGTCTTAACATTTTTTAGGTACTTGAGAGATTTTAAGTACCTTTAAGAGAAATTTTATACAACTTATTTTTACATCAGCCTTAGGAATTTCCAAAGCAGGAAAATAAATATTTTCACATTTAATTATTAGTCTTATATTTACTTACTTACTTATTTATTGAGTTATTTCAATAAGAGGCTCTTAAAATACAGATTTGAATGAGATAGAGCATTTCTGTATTTTTTTACTAGCTTTTGCTATCTACTCTTCATAATTAGCTTCCTTTCTCATAAATAGGCATGAATAAGGCATTGTTTTCCTGAATTTATTTTCACCTATCTTGTGCTTTTTTGTTTCTTCATCTCTCAAAATGATATTAAATCTCACAGAATCCATCCACTTGAGACTAAATGAATATTGAGCATATATACATGCTAATAAGTGGTAACTAAATTCTCAGGAAGAAAAATTCTGGCTTCTGCCCGTCCTTCTTACTGGATATACCTAAATCAGTCTGTATTTCTCTTCTGCTTACTATCATGTAGACCTCAAGCTTTATATCTTCTAAACAAAAAGGAATAAATATATATCTTTTATGTTTGTACTCAAACAGTTGCTCCTGATGACCCTAGCAGAAAAATAGATGGTGATACCATTATTTTCTCAAATGTTCAAGAAAGATCCAGTGCAGTGTATCAGTGCAATGCCTCTAATGAATACGGATATTTACTGGCAAATGCATTTGTAAATGTGCTGGGTAAGCTCTTCCTTTATTAAAAATGTGGCAATTAAATTAATGACTTCTGTTGTTTTCCGTTCATTCAGCAAAAATTGAGCATTGTATTGAGCATCTACTATGTGCAATGCACAGTACTTGGAGCTGTAAGGGATATGGGAAAATGGGTAAGATACAAACCTTGCCCTAAAGGGTATTAGTCTACTCTTAATGTTCTTTCATAACATAATTTTTATAACGGAGTATTCTTCATTGTAGTAATGATCAAATAATTAGACTGCTCCACTCACAAGTGGGTAAACTAAGTGTCAAACCCCTCAATAGGAAAATAGCACTGGTCTGCTGTTAGTAATGGAATGTTATTGCTGTTCTATCCTCAGAAACTGATAAACTGAGTAAAGTTTCATGATTCTGATTTTTTAAAAACAAGTAATTAATCATTATGTTTGGCTTTTATCCAAGTCAGATGTGTGCTTTTTTTTTTTTTTTTTTTTTTTTTTTTTTTTTTTTTTTTTTTTTTTTTTTTTTTTTTTTAATGCGGGTAGTTCCCTGGCTGGGAATCAAACCCAGGCTGCAGCGTTGACAGCGCTGAAGCCTTAGCCACTACACCACCAGGGTACTCCTGCATTTCTTTATTAATTCATAATAAAGTTGTTTAAAAAGCTATGACATACTCAAATATGTTCTGAAATCATTGGAGTTATGTGAGCATTGTATTCTCATAATGAACAAAACTACCAAAATACCAAATTTGTTCAAAGTTTATGTGAGAATTATTTTCTTGGTGCCTGGGAATTATATTTCAACTCTTTAAGTGTAGTAGGCTCCCTTTCAAACAAAATTAAAGTTAGGAAGCTAATCTATACTTGCTATTTTTCCTTTGTGCTTAAAATGAAGGTCAGTACATTTTTAAAAATGCTGAACAGTTAAGATACTGGTGGGTGTTTAGGGAGCAGTTTTTATTTCTGGAGCTGTTTTTTAGTTATCAGCACTGTGTGTTCTTCTGCTAGCTGTTTGTTCCCCACCAATCCCACTCACCCATCCCCATCATAATTTCAGGGTTATGATGGATCAGTCTGTCAACAATAATGTACTTAGCCATTACTTTTGTACCAGATACTGTGCTAGTTTCTGGGGAGAAAACAAAAGTCCCATTCCCTACCCTGTAGGGACTCACAATGTAGTAGGACATACAGATAAATAAATCAATTATTAAAATGCTGTGCCTGAGTATGACATGGGGCATGAGGCAGAGGGAGAAAACTTGTATTTTTGCACTGAGTGACTGGTAGTGTCATACCTGTAGAGAACATAAGGGTGGAAACATATTGGTTGTACTTTATCATAAACTCTCATGGCCTTAAAATAAAATGCAATAAAATACACAGTGGGCCTAAATGTTTATTTTATTTTAATATTTACTTTATATGTTTCAAATGTTTTTAGCTGAGCCACCACGAATCCTTACATCTGCAAACACACTCTATCAGGTCATTGCAAACAGGCCTGCTTTACTAGATTGTGCCTTCTTTGGGTCTCCTCTACCTACAATTGAGTGGTAAGTATTGGCCCTATTTCTCGTTAATATGTACGTTTGCTAAATTTCTCAATATTTGGGTTTTAGTCAGAGAACAAATAGGGAAAACACAGTGTAGAATCTATCATATTATTAGTTACTAAATTTATTCACAAGTATTTATTAACTACTTGCTCTGCGCTAAATACTTTCATATGTATAATCTATTTAGCAGCACATGTTGTCAACTACAGAGATGTATATAATTGTTTTTGAAAAAATTTAAGGTTGCTATGTTTTACAATGCCATGGACATTACCTGGGACTTTATGAATGGTAACTGGAGGGATTGGTTGGGGGGCATTCCTTGATAATAAAATATCATTTGAGCTGGAGGAGAGTTTCTATAAGCTCAAAACCAGAGTTTGTTATTACCAGTATTTATCTTTAGTACCTCTCCCACCTGAACTTCCTTACTTGGATCTAGCCAAGCTCTTCTGTGTCCTTTTCCTCCCCACAACTAAAACATCCTCTTTCATATAACACTACTGACATAAGTTCTGTTCATCCTCCTAGCTTGCTTACTTTAGTGTGTGCTGGAAGAAACAAGGCTAGCATAGGCAACAGCTCAGAAAAAATGAGTGAAAAAAAATTGAAACATTCATTTATTGATTAACTATCAGATGCCAGACACTATACAGGGCTCTACCTACTGATGTAAGATTAAAGAAGGGTGTAGGATTAATGGATAATCTCCCCAGGTCTCCACTTCAACTACAGAGAAGAGAAACATGGCTGCTTGTGCAGATGATTTCCTAGTGAAGGCAGCAGGTTAACACTTAGTCCAGGTTGACTTAGCCTCTCCCCTTTTCATCTATCCTCACTTCCGTCTGACACTAGGAAAATATACATGCTTTACATATATACTTTATTTGTTTTTCTTCCCTGAATATTTTCCTATTTATACTTTCAAAAATATAATACATATAACCTTGAAAACAAAATCTCTTTAGAATTGTAGCCTACAGATGGAGTTAAAAATACATCACAGTAGGATGGAAATGTCAGAAAGAGCAGTCTTCATTTTGCCTGTTTTATCACTTATTTAGAGATAGGATTATGTAATACTGTATTTCTTAATTATGAATCTCTCATAATGAAAATTATTAGTACAATTTAAATATTTTGTGTCATCACTCTAATTCTTCATGCACCATTTATCATTGAATACTCCAGTTTTACATCCTGTCTTTACATTCTCCCTACTGACTTATAAGCATGCAGTATTCTTGTCAGTTTCATATATCTTTGAACTTGGTACTATAATGCAGATCATGGTGTATTGACCTTGAACATGACATTTTATGTCTGAATTCAAATTATAATGTGTTTTATTTCTCATTGTGATTATTTCCATAATGAAGGTTTAAAGGAGATAAAGGTAGTGCTCTCCGTGACGATATTTACATTTTACATGAAAATGGAACTTTGGAAATTCCTGTGGCCCAAAAGGAGAGTACAGGAACTTATACATGTGTTGCAAGGAATAAGTTAGGAATGGCAAAGAATGAAGTTAACTTAGAAATCAAAGGTAAGACAGAGGTGGCGAAATTTTTTCAAGAATTATGTGACTTTGAACCAGTTCTCCACCTTTGGCAATGAATAACCATGACTTTAAAATTCAGATCCAACTAGGATTATTAAACAGCCTGAATATGCCATTGTGCAAAGAGGGAGCACAGTGTCCTTTGAATGCAAAGTGAAACATGACCACACCCTGATTCCCACTGTCACGTGGCTGAAAGAAAACCATGAACTGCCCACTGATGAAAGGTATTTGAAAACGATTTCTTTCCTTTCTCTTCTTTCTTTAAGCTACTATTGAATTAGAAAGGTTTGTTGTATAGTGATTTAATCGTGTTGTTTAAAGTTTCTGAAGTCTGCTCTCTCTAAAATAGATATGCATTTTCTCCCTGCTGTAAAATGTCTGTACCTAAAAATGTATCGAGTTATGAAATAAAACCCTGAGAATGGTTTCCTATCATTGTGTGTTAGTCTCCTCTGTAACTCAGGATGGGAAAAACTTTTCAGGCCTTGGACAGCATCCATTGTTTTCTGCCTTGCACAGTGAAATCTCAACAGATGTTTTCATTACTGTTTTACGGATAAGCAGAAATAGGATCTCTTTAATCACCAGAGTGCTCCTGAATCCTTGTCAGTAATTTAAAGGACACTAATTTTTATTTGAATAGAGAATTTTCTTTTTATTTTACTTAAAGCCAATAAAAAGAGAAGAGGAATAAAAAGAATGTAAAAAAGCCTTTAAAAATGCCTGAGCCTGTTGCAGTCCTTTAGCTTGGAATGGAAGAAAGGTGATACCTATTGTCCAGATGAGGCCCTCAGTTTGACAAAGTACACACAGTTGAGGGTGTGAATTTTAGTTGAGTGCAGCTGCAAGCATCGCCCCCTGTTGGACGGAATGCCATATGTTGGTAGTTTCTGTGGTGTGCTCGCCACATGGCTAAATGGTGCCCTGTTGCTTGTTAATGGCCCCTATGAGAACTATGTGGCTTTCTCCCCTATATGCCTAGAGCTTTCATCTAGTTCTGTGCTTCAGCTGTTCAGTTTTATTTATGGAATCTGTGTTGATAAAGATGAAAAGAAAATATGAAGAAGTGACCTCTGAGTTGTTGTCTAAAAGCTTTAGACAACTTGGAAATCCCCTATGAAGACAGTTAATGATTTATTGCAACCTCATTAAAACCTTGCATGAATCCTATTTACATGAATTTTTTACCTACTGAGTAATTTTGTATGCCCACAAGTAACCTCTAGAAAACGTTGTGGTGATTGCTGATCTAAATCTTCCTGTTGCTAGTAGTACTATTCTTTGCATTTCTTTCTCCATTGAGAGTTTATGCATGTGGCAGAACTCATTTCTGCAGTAGGTAGTAAATTATTTTAAAATATGTGCCTTGTTAGAAATTGAGCTGGGTGAGTGATGTTCAAATGTTTCTTAGCAGCAGAAGCTGTAGGAAAGCCCTCTGGTGAGGTAATTGGAGTGGCCCTACCTCACATCTGGATGTTCCTGGTCTCTAAGGGAGTTCCTAAAACTCCAGGGGCATGCGTGGTTGACTGCCACCAGACCAGACGACTTGAGAAGCCCTTCTAACCCAAGTAAATTCTGATTGGTTTCCAACTTTAATCATTATCAAAGTAGTATGTATTGTATAACATTTTAGCACTACTTTGCTGTAAATCTTCATCATATTTCTCTTTTATCAAATTAAGTTTCTTTCATGCCAGTAAAGCAATCATCAGGCATGGCCGCATGTCCATTTCAGTTGTTCTGTATGTGTTCTATTCATAGGTTCACTGTTGACAAGGACCATTTGGTGGTAGCTGATGTAAATGATGATGATGGTGGGACCTACACATGTGTGGCCAACACAACCCTGGACAGTGTTTCTGCCAGTGCTGTGCTTAGCGTTGTTGGTAAGAACTGAAACACACACAGCACAACTGGCTGTTGAAAGGAAAAATAGTAATTGTCAATAGTAATTGCTTACTTGTTATAGTTTTACAATTTTATAGGTGAGTCAAGTACCCACATTTTTCTTCTTTGGAAGATTCTTATGAAGTGCTAATTTTAGTAAAAATGTACTCTGTAGCAGCACTGGAATAAAATGTTGATTATGCATATTAGTGATATTTTTATAAGGAAATTGGAGAAAATAATTACTTTTATTTAAAATTGAAGGTTTTTTCCCCTAAATTGTTACTGCATGTTTATCAATACCATGTCTCATAGCTAAATTTTATAATCTTAGCTTTATAATCTTAATCATGTTCAGTCTTTTTCTTCTTGTGCTATCTTATATCTTTCCATTACTAAATGTGATTAAAATCCTTTATATTAATGTCCTTTCTAGCTCCTACTCCAACTCCAGCTCCCATTTACGGTAAACTAATGCGTCTTCTTTCTCTGTTTTCTGTCAAACAATTTCACATTTGCGAAAAAAATTAATTACTTTTTTTTTCTATCACATCATTGTGTTTCTTTAAGGAAAGGGGCTCTGTCATGTGTTGTTGTGTTGCTCTTTTACTGCTATAAATCATTTTTTTCATTATAAATCTAGAACTTTTCAGTGAGTATATTGCAACTCTTTTCTAAATATTTTATGTGTTATAAAGTCATTTCATTTGGTAAGAGTCCCTCTTTGACAGAATTTCCTTATAAAGTACATAGTGTTTTTTAAAAGCTATCATCCACATGTTACAGAATGAAAAAGCTATTTCAATATCGTTCCACAAATTAAATTTTTTTTCAGTCTATTAATAGTTGTTTTGGAAAAATAAATGTTTGGGGCCCATTTTCAAAAAATTTACATAGGAAAGCAATGGATATCTAGACCAACATTTGACCTTTTATCAGTGAAACCCAACTCACTGTGTGTTAACAAAAGATAAATCACTAAAGAAAGGCCAAAAGGAGGGTGCTTATGGTTTGTGTGACTTTTCTGGGTCTGGAAGATAAATCAGAAATTATTTCCAGAATTTTTTTTAAAGCATCCTCATCTTTATTCAGCATATAAATACATAAATTAATTTTATGTCATAAATTCAGCTGGATTTTTACATAGCATCACTAATTATGCTATAGAAGACCTGTCCTTTTTAGGCATTTATTGCTTCTTTACTGGTAGGAAAAAAGTACCTATATTTTTATATGGCCTCTGGTCCCCCAAGAGATATAGTTAACCCCAGGGAGGTCAGGAAAAGGACCAGGGAAGAACGCTAACTCTCTGGAGCTCAGAAGCACTACTAGAAGAAGTAGACATGCTTCTGGGACATGTTCATCCCAAAAGGTACCTGTACCTTGTTTCCTTCTGAGAGTAAACACACCTCCCATGTGCCTGACTGACTACTGTAGTGAGCATCTGCATAAGGTATGCATGCAGAGGGCTACCTCTATAACATCAATTTTAGAATTTCCTTAAAAACATAAATATTCTTCAGACACCCCCAAATCTATAATTTAGCATGTTTCAGAAAAAAACATTTGAGTCTTCTCTAGACAGCACATGTATTTTCCTGTATTTGTTTTTCAATATTTACTAGTCTCTGTTTCTTGTTTATTAGAAATTAAGCTCCAATATTATTTTTTCTGTCTGTGCTCATTCATGTTTTTGAGAAGACACTCACTGAGAGTGCTGGTGAACCATCCACACTGACTTCACTGGTTTTTGTTACAGCTAATTTAGTTTCATTTGAAAAAGAAGCAAGCAGAACTTATTGACGGGTTGTCTTGAGTGTGCTTGTGTTTCCCCAGCAACCTCAGTAGTTTCCATTTCATTTCAGTTGCATGCTCATTGACCATTCAGTGTGCTGTGCCTTTAATATGTCCCCTCTGTGAATAGTATCACAAGTAAAGGAGAACATCATAAAGATGGATGATTAATTACAATGTGTGTGTTTGGTCTACAGATGTCCCAAATCCTCCCTTTGATTTAGAATTGACAGATCAACTCGACAAAAGTGTTCAGCTGTCATGGACTCCAGGCGATGACAACAATAGCCCTATTACAAGTATGACCACATTTGCTTTATCACTGATAAACTTAATGACCATTTTTGAAGCACTTTATTATGTACAATTGAAATTTGTTACAGAGATATTTGCTGGTGTTCTCTGCTTCATTACTAATAGAAAAAGAAGCATGTATTTATGGTTTTCTTTCTTCAGAGCTGGAGTTATTCCTGGTTACAGCTTGTGGTATGGGACATTAATTAACTGCTGAATATGTTAAGTAAGCAAATACACCATCATTGTGTGTTTAAGATCCATAAGAATCACCTTAAATTTCTACCAGAGTAGGGAGATTCATTGTAAGTTATTTCTTTTGCCTGTTAACATGGGAGAAAAGAATAGGAGGACCGGGTACTGTAATGCCCAGTCTTCGAGGTCTGACAATTAAGGTCACAAACTCATCCTAGAAAAAGTGCTACATACCTCATTACTGAATATCACTATGGTCAACTTCAAAGTACTTACCCTTGGGAGGTTATGCACCCATGCCAGGTCCTAATCCACCCTTTAGAACAATTTTAGAACTCTTTGTCTACAATAGCCATCAGAGCTGTGGTTGTATTATCCTTGATGTCCTGAATGGCATCAAAATGTCTTCCTTTCAATATTTCCTTTACTTCAGGTAAAGAAAAAAGTCATTGGGGGCCAGATCAGGTGAATAGAGAGGGTTTTCCAATACAGTTACTTGTTTACTGGCTAAAAACTCCCTCACAGACAGTGCCATGTGAGCTGGTACATTGTCGTAATGCAAGAGCCATGAGTTGTTGGTGAGAAGCTCAGGTCATTTTTGTCTAACTTTTTCATGCAGCCTTTTCAGCACTTCAATATAGTAAACTTGGTTGACTGTTTGTCCACTTTGTACAAATTCATATTGAACAATCCCTCTGATGCCAAAAAAGGTTAGCAACATTGTTTTGACTCTTGATTTGGACCTGTGGAACATTTTTAGTCCTGGAGAATCGGCTGATTTCCATTATGCACTTCGATGCTTTGTTTCAAGGTAATGGTGGTACACCCATGGTTCATCACCAGTGATAACACGGCCCAAAACATCATCTTGCCTCTCCAAAATGTCGTGGCAAACTTTCACTCTCCTTTGCTTTTGTTCATTGGTGAGCTCCTTTGGGACCATTTTTGCACACACCTTTCTCATGCCAAGATTTTCGGTTAAGATTTTCCTAACTGTTTCTCTATCAATATTTACTTGGTCTGCTATGCTTCTCACAGTCAACTGACAATTTCGATGCACAATTCAATGAATTTTTGCAGTGTTTTCATCAGTGCTGCTTGTTACTGACCACTCTAACCTCTCTTCACCAGTGACACTTTTCTTTCCTCAGAAAAACATTTAATCCTTTTGTGCACTGCTGTTTTCTTCATGGCATTATCCCCATAAACTTGGACTAACATGTCCCTGATTTCACTCCACTCTTGCCAAGTTTAACAAGAAATTTAATGTTTGTTCATTGCTCAAATTCAAACTCCAACATTCTTGCAACAGCACACAAAAACACACAATAATGGATGACACTCAGCATGGCACTGCCACACATGAACACAGCTGTGAGACATAGATATACCAAAGATATGAAACTTTACCAAGTTCTTCGTACAGTGCTGCCAATGTAAGTGCACAGTGGCAAGTTTGCAAACTTAACGGCAAGACATTGATGGTATTGGGAAATTGAGACTGGAGAGTGAAGTGACTTTTCAAACTCACAATTGGTAACAGAACTGGTTGTTGACATCAGGTCTATTCACTTCTAGTCCCAGTCTTGATGATATAGCCTAGGGAATAAAATCAAGGGAGAGACCATGCTATAAGGATACTGGAAGAGCTTACTAAATTAGACTATAGGTAAATTTAGAAGTTTTAAAACTGAAAAGATACTTAAGAGCATAGACACAAGCAAGACAAGCCCATAATACGTGATTATCTTCAAGAATGTACTTCAGGAAGACTAAATTCCTTTCTGATGATGACCTAAGATTATTTTTACACTAGATCTTAGCCAAAAGGCCGAGAAGTGGTAAGATTATTTTTAAATGTGTGTGTTGATGTATTTCACCTGCTGGTAAAGCAGAATATTTCTAATGAAATTAAACAAATCCTCCTCTCTAGCTTGTGTAATTTAGTGGCACTCATTCATTCATGCTGAGGCTTCCAGTTAACTCAATACATTAGCCAGATAGATTAAGCTGTTGAGGATTCTTGGAGACTCTTTTTTACCTATGTTAAAATGGTATTATTAGATGTTAAGGCATTATTCTACTCATTCATTCATTCACTCCTTCATTCAACAGATACTTATTGAGAACCTATTATGTACCAATCATTGTTCTAAAGCAAAACAATAAAAAAGTTCTGCCCATATGGAGCTTATATTTTGGTTGAGAACACAAATAAGATCACATTAATAATATATATTATTTTATTGTGAATAATGTCATTATATATTTGTATAAGTATATGTATGTACACACACACACACACACACACACACACACATACACACACACACACACTCCCCTCAGCACTCCCTTCAGGGGACAACCTGCTGAACAGAATATGAACAGCAGGCTCCATAGTCTGCACCTTTCGTAAGGATCGCTGCAGTGTTCACATGAGGCCACTCTCCTCCTGCGCTACTCCAGCGACTGAGCACAGCGAGGTCCTAGAGCTCAGCCACACCCAGTGCAGAACTTGATTCTATAGCTCCTCGTTGACCTGACTGAGACTATCTACACTGCAGTCTGAGGCTTTCTCACATGCTTCTCCCTCCCTCTCTGCTTTCACAAACATCAGACCGGCGTCATGGTCTGAAGATCTTTTCTGCCTACTCCTGCTTTCTCTTCGTTTTATCTTCCATGAGCATTTCCCCAAAACAGTCTCTTGCACTTCTGATTCTGTCTTAGCATTTGCTTCTTAGAGGACTCAAACACAGATACGTCTGTACACATGGTGTTGTGTGTGTGTGTGTGTGTGTGTGTGTGTGTGTGACATGTGTTTAAGGTCATGCAAAAAACAAACAAAAAAAAGCATGAGAAGGAGGTTGAGGAATATAGGGGTCAGAGATACAATTTTGAATAAGGTGGTCAGGAAAGGCCACGGTAAAGAAGTAACATCTGAATATGTTAATAGAGACATGAGAAGGGAGAGTGAACACACTATGTAGTTTCTGGGGGAAGAACTTTCTCAGCAGAACAAGAAAAAGAGCAAAGACCCATTTCTGCGAGGGGATCAGTGTGGCTGGAGTGAAAGGAACAAGAAGTGAAGTAGGAGAGAAAGGCAAAGAGTGGATGTGGAGTGTGAACTTGCAGATCGTCAGAGAAGTGATTCATGGATCACTCTGGCTGTTCTATTGAAACTCATCTCTTGGTTCTCAAACTGCATTGACGTACTCTGTGAAACCTCAGCAAACTCACAGGGGTGCCTCAAGATATTTTTTAAGTTTTTGATTTTTAAATTTTGATATTTAAAAAGCTTAAGGACATCTGTCTGTTTCCATGTGAAATATTAGCTTGAGGCAGTTTACAGTTTCAACATGATACTGCCACATTATATTGTGCTGATGTCATAACTCTGGAAAGCCTTTGTTGTAATAAAAAGCAAGGACCACCTGATAATCAGTGCAGAACAGGAAATGAGGAACATGGTGTCCAATCTGTTTACATCATTAACTGGGAAAGTTTGGGAACTTGTGAGTTAGGAAGTTATGCAGTAATTCAAGCAAGAGATTATGGTGGCTTGGAATGACCTGAGAGGGATGAAGGTGCTGAGAAATGGTCAGATTTGCAAACACCTGAAAATAATATGGGAAATAGACCTGCTGGGGTTATTACTATATAGGGGCTATAAATGTCTAAGCAGTATGTTCTCTTATACACATGAAACTAATAAAAAAAAAAAAAAAAAGCAGAGCCAATAGGACTATTGAGAGTTGGAAAGAAGGAGAGGTGCTAAGAAGGACTTCAAGATTTTGACCTGAGTTGTCATTATATACTGAGGAGGAAGATGGGGACCAGTCTTGGCCATATCCAGTATGGGATACTGTAATAGACAAACAAGTTGACTTGTTTAGCAGGCAATTAACTACACAAGCCTACAGGTCAGGGGAGAGGCAGGGACAGCAGATACAAATGTGAATGTCATCAGTTTATGAGTCTGGAGATTACCTGCAAATTAATGTAGATTGAAAGTACAATTCTGAGTACTTAGTTTTGGAGCATTGCAGCACAATGTTTCTAGTTTATCTTGGTATCTATAATTCACATTATGGTACATGGCACATAAAAGGCAACTAATGGATATCTAAATACCTATTTTTACAAGGTTAAAATATGTGCATACCACAAAATTTTAGTAGATGCAAGAGGGTATGCACTGAAAAAAGTGAGTCTTTCTCCCACCCAATTCCCAGTTACTCTGGCAACACCAGTGATATCAGTGTGAATCCTCTGAGAGATAATAGATGTGAACTTATGCACATATGTATGTGTACATGTCATAATAAATCTTTTTACTTTTATACAAGTGTCGTATCCAGCACACACTGTTCTATACCCTACTCAGTTTGACTTAATGATACATTTTAGAAATTATTCCATTTCAGCACCATTCATTTTTTACAGGAGCATTTTGTAGATGCACTGTAATTTCTTACTTAGTGTCCTATTGATGAAAATTTAGGTTGTTTCAACTGCAAATAATGCTTCAATGTAGATTCTTCTCATGTGTTTTTGAGTATATACGTGACCACATTGTTTTCAAAATAAATTGGTAGAAGTACGATTTCTCAATCAAAGGGTAGCTGAGTTAAATATGGTTAGGTGTTCTAAATTGTCCTCCATAGAAGTTGTATCAATTAACACTTCCCACAAACGAAGTATGAGAATGCTTGTTTCCC
The DNA here is from genome assembly GCA_004026885.1 of Lyroderma lyra. Lineage (NCBI taxonomy): Eukaryota > Metazoa > Chordata > Mammalia > Chiroptera > Megadermatidae > Lyroderma > Lyroderma lyra. The sequence goes on along the minus strand of PVJL010000263.1, from coordinate 316,738 downwards.
TACATCGTAGTCAACAAATTGTGTTCAACTTTTGATTGTTGCTAGTCTGTTTAGTGGAAATTGGTATCTCACTGTATTTAATTTAATATCTGCTATGAAAAAAATTGACTATCTTTTCATATATTTAAACTTGCCTAGGGATGTATGGATCCCTTCTATACAGTTTTAAATAACTAAACTCAGTATGCTAGAGAAATATTATTGGGCATGCTTAAGTATTGAGGATGATGGTACAACTCTGAAATCAAAATATTCTAATGAAATATTTCTTGACGGTGAAATAATTCATGTTCAGTTACTCTTATTAGGTTGTACTAATAGAAGTTATCCTAGCAACCTACCCTTGGGTGACTGAATTCACTGTCTTGCATGTATTGTGTGTGTGTGTGTGTGTGTTCGTGTGTGTGTATTACGGTGTTGTGGCCAGAATTCATCATTGAGTATGAAGATGCAATGCACGAGGCAGGACTGTGGCACCACCAAACTGAAGTTCCTGGGACCCAGACCACAGCCCAGCTGAAACTGTCGCCTTATGTAAACTACTCCTTCAGGGTGATGGCAGAGAACAGCCTCGGAAGGAGCTTACCCAGCGAGGCATCTGAACAGTATTTGACTAAAGCTGCAGGTAAAGCAGGACTTTTGTGATATGAAATAAAACAAAGGCTTTCCACTGTTTGAATAAATTCAAAGCTTACATTTATGTGGCTGTTTAACTTCTAGAACCGGATAAAAATCCCACAACTGTGGAAGGACTAGGATCGGAACCCGATAATTTGGTGATTACATGGAAGGTGAGCTATGTATAAAGCCTTCAACTTTCCTCACTATACTTTAGAGTGAAAAAAAATTGTCTTAAAATAATTTCTGTATTAAAATATATATTATATACTTTTATTTAAAAGACAGTGTTGTGTAGTAGTTAAAAGCTTGATCCTTAGAGCCAAAATGAATGAGTACAAATCCCAGCTTTGCCACTTACTAACTGTGACTCTCAGCCAGTTGTGTAACATCTCCATTGTGTGTTTGTGTGATGGGAATGATAATAGAACCAGCCTCATAAGATTAAAGGAGTCAATATATATATAAGGCCTAGACCAGTACCTATTTGCTCAATAAATGCTAGCTAGTGTTATCATCATTATATAGAATCATCTGGAAGATATATACCAACTTATTGCCAGTAGTCAACTTCTTTTCTTTCTCTTTTTTGTGGGAGAGAGGAAGTTTACCTGTGTTTCCTGGACTTGGAAAATTAACATATATTTACTTGTGTAATTTTAGAAATTATTTTTAGATAGATCCATTCATGCATACTTATATGCATACATATTTGTACATATTTATATACATCCATACATGCAAAAACAGGATAGAATGACAAGTCAATCTTCTTTTTAATAAAGAAAGAAGCAGTTCACACATTTCAATTTCTAAGTAAAATAGACAATGATGTACTGTCACACTAACAGGAATATATAAAGGAACCTATGTAACTGAATGTTTTAAGTCACTCACCCTTGACTGTGGAGCCAGAGTTTGAGAGGCTTATATGGTATTTACTGCTTTAAGATGGAAATTAATAACCTTTGAAATGTTGACCCCAAACAAATTTTGCATCTCATCAAAAATGAAAATAAGATAAAAAGGTCCTTGGAGAATATGTGAATAGCTTGTATTTTAGTGTTTAGTGAAGTCTGAGTATTTAATTTGCTGTTCCAGTAAAAGGTTGTGAAATCAATCTGTTTTATAAGCTCTGATTATTTGGCTTTTCTTGTAGCCTTTGAATGGTTTCGAATCTAATGGTCCAGGCCTTCAGTACAAAGTGAGCTGGCGCCAGAAAGATGGTGATGATGAATGGACGTCTGTAGTTGTGGCAAATGTATCCAAATATATTGTCTCTGGCACACCAACCTTTGTTCCATACCTGATAAAAGTTCAGGCCCTGAATGACGTGGGGTTTGCTCCAGAGCCAGCTGTAGTCATGGGACATTCTGGAGAAGACCGTAAGTGGCTGATGCTGTTTCACTTATGCTTTTTTCCAGCAAAACAGACTTACCAACATACAAGCCAGGTTCATTTCCAGAGGTGCTTAGATCTGGAGGAAGAGAGGCAGCAATTATTTTGCTCAGCGTTTCAGAATTTAAACCGCTTGCTCTGTAAAATATGTTTGGAATGTTAAAAGTTACTACTTTTTAAAAAGATACGTTGTTCTTACAAAGTTCAATGAACAAATATCAAAAATCTCTTAATCTTTGATAATAGGGATCCTTCGAATGAGCCTAAATTATTAGACAGTGACTTTTTTTTACATGATATTCAAAATAACATTGATACTTATGCCGCCTTTCTCTATCTTTCCCTAGTCCCAATGGTGGCTCCTGGGAATGTGCATGTGACCGTGGTGAACAGTACCTTAGCTGAGGTGCACTGGGACCCGGTACCTCTGAAAAGTATCCGAGGACACCTGCAAGGCTATCGGGCAAGTGAAGGGAGACCTTTCCTGTTCTTTCCTTAGGAACAGGCCGTCAGTGAATGCCAGATGTACTTCTCTTGGTTAGTGGAGGCCTTGAGAGTTTATCTGGTTTATCACCTTGGGCAGGCCATATCTAAATAACCCCAGCTAGAGCTGAATCAAAATCTCACTGTATCCAAAGTGAGAAAAAAAATGTTTTTCTCCATTTTCCCACAGATAATCTAACATTTGCCAACTAAACAATTAATATTTGCACATAATGGGGAAAACTGTTTAAAAAATTAGAATATAACAAAATTCATCTAGCTTTAAAGCAATACTAACCACTTGTGTTGAATATATAAATTATCCTGAAGAAAATATAGACTTTTTAATAAGTCAGATTAGACTTCAAGATCATATATTTCCAACTGAGTAATTCTTAGGAATATAAATTATCTTTGTTCTCGGGAAATATAGAAAGACTGGTTTATAGAGATTTTTTATTGCCAGGTAGTGAAAGAACTATTTTTAAACCCACAAAGAATGTCACTGCTTTGATTTGTTAACCGTGACCTCTAGAGGTCACTTTTTGCACTGCATCATGTTCAAGTTTCTTTTTTTCTCTGTCATTGCCGGATTCTGTATATATGTCGACGTCTCTTGAAAATGAACTTATTATACATCAAGTTGACAATGCACTGTAGAATTGTATGCCTGAAACCTATGTAATCCTTGCTAACAGATGTCACCCCAATAAGTCTAACAATAAAAATGAATTAAAAAAAAAAAAAGAAAGAAAATGCCTTTAAACTCGTAAGAATTTAAGAGGATTTAATAAACTTCAACTCTGGAATTTTAACCAAAGTTAATATTTTGTTAATCAACTATAATTTAATACAAACTAAGTAACTTTTAATTAAGTAAGGTAGTTTGGATTAGTGAGAAAGCCCTAGACCTGGGTCCACGGTGGCTCTTGATTGCCCTGCAACTTTGGGCAAGTCACTTGGTAATCTGGAGACTCATCTGTACTATAGGAATAATAATAATAAAAGCTTCACAGTGGTTTTTAGGAGAAAACTAAATGATATATTGCACGTGAAGTTGTATTAACTCTGGTAAAGTATGTAAATATTGGCCAGTACTTTTAACTTTTAGACTATTTTATGTAAGTAAGTAACTTAAGTCTTTCTGTTGTCTTTAGAGAGAACTGTGTTTCATGCTGTTTTATTTCTTTCAATTATACTTTTCCAACAAAATAGTATAGCCCAGCTTCCTCACATATTTTTTTGCTTAATTTTTCTCATTATCTGTGGGCTTCTACTTTCTTGCCTCTGAATCATCATCTATCAGTTTTGCCAGTTATCTTCTAAAATGCACCAAGGGAATTATCTCAGGGGGAAAAAAAACATAGAACTTTAATCTTGTTTGCTTCCTCAAACATCCCTGACTTTTGTTCTTACTGCTTCAGATTTACTACTGGAAGGCACAGAGTTCATCAAAAAGAAACAGACGCCACATTGAAAAAAAGATCCTCACTTTCCAGGGCAGCAAGACCCACGGCATGTTGCCGGGACTGGAGCCCTTCAGCCACTATACGCTGAACGTCCGGGTGGTCAATGGGAAAGGGGAGGGCCCAGCCAGCCCAGACAGAGTCTTTCATACTCCAGAAGGAGGTATGGGATAGGCGTGTCCCTGAGATTCTAACAACACATGGCACGTGCTGAGAGGCTTTGTATAGCAGACGAGCCCCCAAATAAGGTATATTCTGGTAGCCAAATGTGATTTCCCCATAGATGAATACAGCACACACAACAAAGCTGGCAAAGTGTCAGCTCATATGTGGGCTGAGGGTATTTGGAAAGCTTCAGGTCACAAAATGCTGCCCTCAGAATCCCTTCTCTCACCTTAAATGTTTTCTTTACACTTACTAACACTGTCAGAAACCTTCCTCATTTGGTGTTTATTTGAGTCATTATCTTCTAAACTGAAGCAGGTTATATAACTTCTATAAGCCTCAGTTATCTTACCTGAAAACTGAGAACTAAATGAGAAACCCTAAGTAAAACATCTGGAAAAGAACATAGTTCTGTAAGTCATGGGTTACTTCTTTTTTAGTTTATACTAAAGATGAGTTGAATTACATGGTTGGATTTCTTGACAAAATGGATTGGGAAGAGAAGTAAAGGTCATTGCAAGTATGGGCCACTGCAAGAGGTAGAGGTGGGGAGACCCAAATATACAGTGATGTGAAAGTAGGGGCAGGAGGAATTTGGGCACATGGGAGCCTAGTGGGTGAGGGATAGAGGGGCCATAAGTAAGAAAGATAGGGATTTGAGAAGGCACCAAAAATGGGCCTTACCTATTTTGAATTTTGCCTCAAGCCAGAATTGAAATTGAGCTGGCTAACTCCTATGGATTTGTTAGATCCTTTAGATAAAAGCAGTTCACAGACAAACCCTCTCCTGGCTCCTGATTGAAGAACTGATGATATTGGCAGCTGCCCAACATCCTCTGAGAGTCACCCAGTGTCCCAACTCCCATCTTACTGCAGGCGCTGCTTCTCAGTCTCACTCTTCTTAGGGGGTAAGGGATCCTTCCACTGGAGGCTTTCCCTAATGAGACCCCCACACTTGTCCTTTAGATGGTTCAGGGGAAGGTGTTATAGAAGACATGACCAGGGAATTAAAGGATAAGTAAGAGAGGAAGTAGTATGTTTGAAGACACAACAGTATGAAACAGCATGGCTCTTTCAGGGAGCTGCAAATTGTATAGCTGGGACTGGTGAAAAAAAGAGTAAGGTCAGGTAGGTAGGACCCATATCTTGGATGGTCTTAAATGCTATGGATATTAATCTGTAAGCCAGAGGCTCTTAGCCTGTGGACTATAATCTCATAGAGGGTCAGGACCTCTGTGAATCCCTTAGTCTCATATGCAAAATGTGTGTATTTTTCTAGGGAGAGTTATGGCTGTCATCAGATTCTCAAAGGGGTTTGTTATTTCCAAAAGTTAGAAAGCATTTATGGGTTTGGGGAACCTTAGCACATGTTCCAGGACTGTTCTAGGCCCAGGCAAAAGCCGTTGAGGGCCTGAAGTAGCGGGGTGGCAGAGAGGAGAGGAGGGATTGGGTATGGTTGAGATGAACAAGGTGGAATTGACAGGATTTCATGTCCCAGGAGATGATGGAATTGAGGCAGAGGAGAAATTCCTGTGGGCTCCTTGGTTTCTAGCTAGAGTGACAGGAGGGACAGTGGTGCCATGAATGGGTCTAGGGAATATCGTAGCTTGGGTAGAGGAGATAACAATCATCAGGGAGAGCTGCCATCATCCATCATTGTCTTGAAGGAGTGAATGAAAGGAGCCCAGACATGTCCCCTCTGGTGATTTGCCAGTCTCTGCCATAGAGAATCTGACACCCTGCAGACCTGCCCAAAGCCAGAGGCTTGCCAACACTGGCGCTTTTGTCTGTCACTGCAAGTTTCTGGGCATCGGTAGCTCTCCACATGAGAACTACTCTGCACCTGGGCAGGCTGGCTCATGCCCAGAGCCCAGCAGGCAGAGTGCTCTCACTGTTTGGAGACACCTGGTTTGATGGGGAAAACAGCCCTTAATAGACCAGAATACAACGTTTTCTGCTCAAAAGATCTGGTTAGAACAGTTTCACTTAGTCACTAGTTTGCTTTTATTAAGATATCATTCATGAAACCAATAAGTACTGTCTCTTTTTTAAACATTGGTTGGGGACCATGTACAGGCAAAGTCTATGTATTCTGAGAGGACAGTTTTAATGAATCTAAATGGAAATGGTGAGAGAAACAAAGAGGAAGAGAATAGCTGAATGGGTACCTGGGACAGATTTCTAGTAATGTATTTTCAGCTGAATCAGGATCAAGAACGTATTACAAAAATGAAAACATTGATGAATTATGTGAATGTGGTGAAATATGTTATTTTAATACATTTTGAAGCTTTCACAAACCTTTGTGCTGACCCTGTGTTCTCATTATAAGTCCCCAGTGCCCCATCCACTTTGAAGATTGTTAATCCAACCCTAGACTCTCTTACTTTGGAATGGGATCCACCGAGCCACCCGAATGGCATTTTGACTGAGTACACCTTAAAATATCAGCCAAGTAAGTTATTGGGAGAAAAGAAAGGAAAAATATTATTTAAAAAGGGGAAAAATGTTATTTTGAAATACAAACTGGTTATTTGTATATAACTGTAGAATATATACATGTACTTTCAAGTATTACTCCAAAAGAAACTTCAAATCATACTTTTTTAAAAAAAAAATGACATATGTGCTATTAAAAATTAAGTATTCTGTAGAATAATCTGTATTTGAGCATGGGGCTTAGGTGGGTGCTGTTGTTAGATTTGGTAGATGTTATCTATAGCTAGAAAATTGTAAGAGGGGTCCCTTTGGCACAAGGCCTCTGAAAATGAGGTTTGGGTTACTTAACAATACATGGTTCTACCTGCAAAATCACAGAGATGAGAAGTGCCATTGTGATTCTAAAATAAAATTCCTCTAGCTTAGGAGACAATGGGGTATATAATTCTCCTTGTTACGCCATTTTATAGGAGTTATAAAAGGTTATAAGTTATGTTTGGCAAAAATTGAGTTGGTTTACAAAAGTCAGTGTAATCCAAATTTGACCATTTATGGTAGACACCATTTATTTATAATAGTATCCTATAACAATTAATGAAGAATGCACTTGTCTGTTATTTCTTGACAGTTAACAGTACCCATGAATTAGGTCCTCTGGTAGATTTGAAAATTCCTGCCAACAAGACACGTTGGACTTTAAAAAATTTAAATTTCAGCACTCGGTATAAGTTTTATTTCTTTGCACAAACATCAGCAGGATCAGGAAGTCAAATAACAGAAGAAGCAGTAACAACTGTGGATGAAGGTAAGATGGGTATGTATAAAATCCATAAAACTATAAACATTATGAACAGAAATCTTTAACTTAAATTTATGCTTTCTCTTTCCTTCTTACTATGGTGTATCCATCTTACCCAATTAATACAAACACTTATTTGTAATTTCTAATTCGGATATATATGAAAAATTATTTAGTTCATTTTAGAATAAAGACTTGATATTTGTTTCCCAAGTCCATGTGAAATTTTTTCATTTATATTTAAACACTGAGGTGAGAGTGGGAAATTATGTTTTGTAGTACTTGAATTCAGAGTTCAAGGCAACTTTTTTTATCTACAGATTTTCATATATACATATATATATATATATGTATACATACACATACATGTAATAAACATATAGATGCACACAGAGACACATATACTTATATACAAATAAATAATATGTAATTCTAGCTCTAGTCTTGATTCACCAGATTTGCTAGTTTACATACTGATTTAGGTTTTCTAGCAAGGAAATTCAAACAGTTATTAAATCATGCATTTATTTTGTGTTTGAGTATGAAATTTTGTAATTTGGCATGCCATCTGGTACAGAGAAAGCAAAATAGCCCCATAAAGTATCTAAAAAAGGAATTAACACTTCTTTTCATACTTTAAAAAATTATTTTGAAAAATTTTAGTCAATTAAAATAAAAAATATTGTAAAAGATTTTGTTCTTGCATGTCTCTAAATTACAGCATTGCTTAAGGATTATTTAGTTATCTTCTATAGCATAAAAAATTAACATTTCTACCCAAAAATTGTTTTGAGATCTCTTCAGCCTTTTTACATAACAGGCAAGTATGAATAATGGTAGCTTAAATAATGTGTGCATTTGATTACTGGGTAAGTTTGGGGACACCAACTTATCTTTGTCCCCTCTACCTGAAAGGTATACTTCATTCTCATGCATGCTATAGCATTTGAATAAGTATTTTTATATAGCTTTACATGCTCATGGATGTGTTACATCTAACTATATAGTGTCCTATTTCTGTTTCCCTTCATTAAAGCTGGTATTCTTCCACCTGATGTAGGTGCAGGCAAAGGTAAAATAATTCATCTGCATGACTTGATATATGTGTGAAATTTGGAATGTTAAACATGGGGAAGTGCAGCATGGGTTAAAAGAGAAAATAAAATAAGCTTTGAAACATCAAAAAAGAAAGAGAAGATCTTGGAAAATATTGGCTTTAAAACTAATTGTCTTTTTTCACAAATAGAAAGCCACTCACTGAATTCTTATAAGACTGTTTCTCAAGACTTATCCTTGGAACATATCCTAATCTTAGCTTTTAATGATATGATTGTGGCCAGATCAGGCAGTACCAAAACTGTGGATTTGTCACAGATCCTTTATATAGTCATGCCACACACTGAAGTTTCAGAAATATTAGTCCTGTGATGAAAACAGCCTGTAAAATCAGATCAACTGAGCTTTCCATTCCAATCTGATTTAGCTGTACTCCTCAATAGACACAGGTTACACTTTGCTGCCATTATACTACACTGTCCATTTGAAATTTCAGCTTAGTGATACCTTCTAATTGGCCTGGGACTAAAAATCTCCCCACCAGGATTTCACAGTGCTCTGGGTGAGAAAGATTGTTGGGAGAGTGATGCTTGAATAAGTTGTAATATGTCTTCCACATGAGGCAATCCCAAAGATCCCCCAATCTTTGGCCCTTGGCTATTGGTTGACCTGTTAGCTTTTTAGGGAACAAGAGAGTCCCTGCCACAGGACACTGTGTTCGTATGGAGGACGAGGGTTTTTCTTGGGCTTTGACAGGCTAAATGAATACAAATATGAATGAAGAAAAAGACTGAGAGAAATAAGTGCTCTGCCCTAAATCTTGGGAGCTTAGGCCTGATATATATCTCTCATTTTCTTAGAAACCTGCTTTATATCCAAAGTCTTGGTGGACTATAAATATACATCAGATAGATTTTGGAGTAATTGAATAAGAACTGTAGCCATTTTCAGCAACTGTAATAATATATTTGTTTTTTAGACTTAAAAGAACAAAGTTGTAAAAATTCAAAATTTCCACTATATATGCTTCGTTCCTGGGATAATTAGATATCAGTTAAAATCCTTGGTTGTTTTACAGTAATTTGTTGCCATGTTCCCATTGTAACCTTTCACTGAAGCATTCTAGAGAAAGCAAGCCCTCTTTCCCTCTGCAGTGGGCATGCCACTCGGCCTAGAGTCAGTGGGAGAGTAGTTGTGCTGCAACAGGGCTTCCTGTGAAACGAGTCTGAGTTTTCTGTTGATTTGCTAGTTAAAAGAGGACATGCGATCCACTGGGAGAAAACATCACCTGCTTACTTTAATGAATAAAATTTTTACTAAAATAGTTTGGGTTTTACCATTTAATGTTACTAAATTCAATTTTGAATTACTTATAATTATGGAGACGAGTGAAAATGGAGTGTTGGAAAGTTCTTGAAGATCCCCATGTTGAAATTTGATGGATCTCAGATACTAAGAGAAATAGTACTTAAGTTTTAGAAGAAAGCTAAATCGATCCATATTTTTTACATTGTTTCTTTTACAAGTGCACCAGAAATTATGACGAGATCGGGCGTGTTCAGGGTGGTATGGCCTTAGACCAGAAATTAAACATTGCTTACATAAAATGATGACATTTTACTGATAAGACTTTCAGGTGCTTAAGAAGAATTTGTTATCTGGATTTTCCTTCCTTAAAAATATTTCTTTTTTCAATCTAAGAATGAATTCTATCCTTTTCTCTATTTTTCTTCTCCAGGCAGAGTTTATAGAACAGAAAAATAAAAGTGCTTCACAATATTTCCAAATTTTAGTATTTTTATATACAGTATACTCTCCACTAACCAGAACTCAAATAACCAGCACTCTCAAGCAACTGACAAAAGAATTGAAGAAATAATACTATATTTATCCTGCAGTGCCAGTTAATTGAGAGTCTACTTTTTAAATATTTTAATTTAAAACAATATGAAAGAATAAATAAGAGATGAATCATTGAAAGGAAATATGTGTGATATACTTAGCTATAGAAGCATCAGCCTCTAGTGATTTTAATTCACTTCTGATAAAAGAGGGAAAAAGAGATGCATATGAGTTTAGATTTTTAAATTTTCTTACAGATTTTAGGAGATGTTAATGAAACTCAAGCTTACAAATACATAATCACAAAAAAATTATTCAGACCACAAAGTAGAAGCCAGGCTAATTCCATTAACTATTTCAGGCCATACTTTCCTTTTTTCTTAACACTCTCCTCAGTTTGAGTAGAAATATTTTTGAGATCTTCAGTAGTCATTGATTTTGATCCAGGTCCTTATTTGTTTTTAATATCTTTGTAAGTATTGTAGTTGTTTGACTGCATTTGTTCAATTTCTGTGTCCTTTTAAGTAGTTTTTGGGTCTGGAATTGTAAGAAATAGGTCTGTGAAGGCACCTATAAAAATGAACTGAAAATATGCAGATAATGGATTTGAGTTATGGTCTTAGTATTGCTGATGGATGGGCACTGCTTTATCCATAGCTTTTACTTTCTTGCCCTTGGGACCAGTCATCAGAACACTTTTGTGAAGTGAATAGCTGAGATATAGGAATAGGGAAAAACTCAATGGCAAGTGAGGAACTCAACCTGGTTCTTGACCTACTTAGCAGCTGACTGTGGTCAACCAGTTTGGACTAAGCAGAGAAGGGCGCTGAGGAACTGGTGATGAATCTTCTCTGTGGTCAGACTCTCATGGTGTAAATAACTAGAGTTGGTCTCAACAATACTAATTAGGCCAAGAAACAGAAAAAGCAAAAGAACCAGTAAATAAAAATCAAGTTTAATGTTCACAAATTTATGTGGTCTGAAAAACAATAAAAAAGGACTACCTAGAAGGTTCAATCAGTTCAACAGCTAATGTCTACCTGGCATGTAAATTGTACCAGCCTTTTTTAAGGCACTGTGTATCTAAATAGTGAGCCAGACCCTGCTTTTGATACACTTAAAATCTGACAGGTAAGACAGATTTTACAAAAAAGGGTAAAAATAGATGTCATACTAGTAATTTAACAAAATGTTATATGAGCATAGAGGAGTGAGCCATTTATTTTGCCAAACAGGATCAGGAAAAACTTCTCAAAGCAAGTAATATTGAATTGGGCCTTGAAGGACAAATAAAATTTTGACAGATGCGTAAGGCTGTTGGAGTGTTTAAATTCTTGGTGGGGCAATAAGCAAAGGCATAGGGTTTGAAAACCCATAAAACATTTGGGTTATACCCAGTAGTCTAGTTTGGCAGTATTGTAGAGTACATGGAAAAGAGAACCAGAGGTGTGACTGCAAGGAAAGGGATGAAACCCAATGTGAACGATCATTAATGGCCATGCCTGCCTTGCTAAGGAATTTGTGTTTACTTGAAGGCAGAGTAAGCTATCCACATTTTAAACAGGGAAATAACAAGATATGTAGTTTAGAAGGTAAAATGTAGGTAACTATACTAGTGTGATCTACAAAGAAAGACAGTAGGGAAAGAGGCAGACTGTTGAGAAACCCCAGCTGAGAAATGACACTTGCACATTCCAGGAAACGTTGCCTGGCACATCGTAGGTGCTCAGTGAGTGTTTGTTCAGTGAAAACATGAATGAGTGGGGAGTCAAAGTGAAGAGAGTTAGAATTCTCTGATAAAAGGGGCCAAACAGCATAACCTTAAGAAATTGTGCTATCTTCGCTGGATGTCTTTAAGAATATGCTAATTGCTTTCCTGGTGGAAGTATCTTACTATGGTTCTGCCTCAAACATCTCCATAATTACGCTAAGACTAAATTCCGCAGTTCCATGATTCCAAAATTTTTTAAAGAAAATAATATTTTACTTGGTTGTTTTGCCACTGATAATTTACACAGGTGTTCATATTTACTGTCTCTGTTTATTGACCATATTCCTATCATTATCTTTTCCTTTAAGTAGAAAATCTCAGACAATTAAAATCAGTGATTAGGTTCACAGAAGGACTCTACATAATTCAATAATCACTTTTGCTCTCTGCTGTTTCCCACTCTTAGCACAGAGGAGCTAACAATATACATATATAAGGTCTGTCTGGAAAAATCCAGCCATAAATGCCTCTATTTTTCATATTACATTACATGGCTAGATACTTTCCAGACAGCCCTCATAAATCTCAGAGGCAAGTACATTATTTAATTTCTTTAATATTATTGTCTTGTAGACCCTAAGAAATATTATTTCATCATACTTGTTTTAGTAGAGCCTTCAGCTTCTAAATTATATAGCATAATTTTGAATTTAATTATAGAGCCTGAGTAAACTTTCTAATTTACTATCCTAGGATGTTTCTATTGATCTTATCATTTTTAACTACCCAAGTTAATATATCTGTAAATACGTAATTTTTAGTTTAAGCTATTGCAGTAAGGCTGATATAATTGTCAGCCTTTTAATGACACTATGTGTCATCTTTACTCAGTAGCAAGCATATACCTTCATATCCCCATAATTTGGTACTATAAGAAGCTATTTAGATTTTACACTATGATTTTTCAAAGCATGATATGTAATGAACACTTGGCTCTCTAGGTTGTGTCAAGTCAAGTAGCTCTTACTCCTTTTATTTCTTGTTTCTTACTTCTGATAAATGCTTATTTGGCCATTCTTTTTTCAGCTTCTCTTCCAGTGTACCCTAACCACCCAGCATTCTCCACAGCAGGTGTTCCTCATCTGGGGTCCCTGAATTCCCCAGAGGCAGACTCTTAAAGAAGTTTGAAACAGGTCAAAAGCCACTATTTTAAGGAGCATCCTTTCTCACTCCAACACAAATTCTTTAAAGACCCATATCAAGATGGTAAATAGAATTGAAAAGCAGCTACCTAGTATTAGATTTTACCTTTCAGTTTCTAATATTCTATGACCTCTGCCCCCAGCATTGTTCAGCAGTCTCTCGCCCCACCATACGAGTCTATCACTAAATGAAAGACTCTGATGTCTTGAGGGCTGTATAATGAACAACAGTTCACATTATTCAGGACCCATATAATAGAACTCATAAATTTTAATATTCTGCATCATTATTTCTGATTATTGATTTATTTCCTAATGCTGCAGTTTAATAAATGAAAAGCCTGTCTGTAATGAAAGTGAAGTATGAGCAACCTCTAAATTTCAGCAGTAAATTCTAGTCTAATTTTATTGGCATAATTTCAGAGTACTTAAACTTATTTTATATTTGCGTGTATAGTGTTACAATTTGATTATTTGTTTGTTTATTTTTCTGTTATATATTTATTTCAAGCAGTAAATCCCAGGATCAGCAAACTTACTGCCACAGCTGCTGAGACCTATGCCAATATCAGTTGGGAATATGAGGGACCAGAGCGTGTGAACTTTTATGTTGAATATGGTGTAGCTGACAGTAAGAAACAACTTTATTACCCAGTTTTTAATTTGGGGAGTAAATTTTGAGAGAGGAAGAACATTTCTAAGGATTTACTGTGGATCATCTTGAAAAATAACTTGATCCAATAAGATGAATGGGATTTATCTAAAAAAAATTATAGCAAACCATCAACCTATATATTTTATACATAGCTAAGAATCTCTTTTGTTCCTATTATTAAAAACAGGGGGCAAGATAATTTCCAGTGCATGTTATTTTCATTTTATGGTACTTAAAACTGTTTTTATAACCACAACATGGAAGCATGAGTAATAAAGTGTAATTATATTTGTAAGAATAGTAGGAAAAAAGAAGAGTTTGTTCAAATTGGACCTTGAAGTAACAGAAATCAAACTGACTTAAAAGTCATTTTGCCAATATTGCCCAACAGAATTTTGTCAGAAAGTGCAGAAAATTAACACTTACATTTCAATGTTTAATGTATTCCTAAGTCAGGGACTCTACTTACACCTTGGCCACTTCTGCAGGAGATGGGGCAGCTTTAACTTTCAGCAGTTTATGGAAACCCAGTGCCTCTCCTCCCTGTGCTCTGCACAGAATAAGCTGGGTGGCCAAGGAATGTTTATAACAAAATGTTGAATGTGGTCCATTTTTCTGTATAGGCCTTTATCATGCAAATAAATATTTTTAGACATAACTATTCCTTTAGGAAAAAGCAGTACTCAGGAAAGTTTGAATCTATAACTTGGATAAACTTGAAGTTTACCAAAAGATTCATCTTATGAATCTTAAACAATTCTTCCCATAACTCACTTCAGCTATTTTGATGTAGAAGAGTTAATAGTTTCATAAGGCAAGGTGCCGATAATTAAGCTTCCTTTGTATTAATAAAGGAGATTTAATACAGTGGGAATAGATACAGTTAATATGCAATCTGGATATCCAGTCAGTTAATTTATTTGACATGACCTAAAATGATAAACCTAAGCATCCTAGATTTTGTCTTTACTTATAAAGAATTTTCCTTTCTTGAAGCATTAAGTGACTTCTAGCCCCTTAAAATATTACAATTTATTGTTTTTGCCAAATTTCTATAGGCAAAGAAGAATGGAGGAAAGAAATTATAAATGGTTCTCGGAGCTTCTTTGGGTTAAAGGGTCTAATGCCAGGAACAGCATACAAAGTTCGAGTTGGTGCTGAGGGGAACTCTGGTTTTGTGAGTTCAGAGGATGTGTTTGAGACAGGCCCAGGTGAGGCACACCACGCCAGTTCTGGCTCGCACTCAGAGGTGAAGCCACCATAGAGCACTCTAATTGGAGGTGGGAGCGAGTGGTGCTGTGTTATGGATAGAGCCATGAAGGTCTTTCTGTGGGTTGCAGTTGGGTGGGGAGTTTGGGTTTTTAATTGTCTTTGGCTCTTTTATCAAATGAATTACTGAATTGAGCAAATCATCTTCTAATCACATTATTGCCCAAAACTGTTACAACAGCAGCTAAATATGGTTCACATTATTTAGGTAATTCAATTTTTCACATGTATAAACTTTCATGTATAGTTTTCATGTATAAACTTTCCCTCAGAGTTAGAATGGAATTTTTGAAAAGCTTTTGAAGCTGAAATAACTCATTGATAAAGTCACAATTTTTTATGTCAAAGTGGATTATAACCCAGCAGAACTCTGCAGTATGGTTAGACAACTGACATAAATATTATTAAATTTGTATAGAACAAGAAATTGTTCATGTGTTTCATTTTCATCATATCATATTTGCTTGCATATATAACATTTTAGTTAATTGAGTATTATCAAAACACATAAGCAATAAAATTTCTAAAATAAAGAAAAATGTTCATGTAAGAGTAAAGAATACTTGTATTTATTCACAAGATGGAAAACAATCCTCACTTAAATTTAAAGAAAGGTTGAGTGGTACGTGTTCATTTTGTGTTTCATGTGCCCATGTTGTGTTCAGTCATTTCCTGCTTTCCTGAGGAAATGTTGCATTTCCCATAGAATTCATAGGCAAAATGTATTTTTGTGTGACTTTCATTACCCATGCATTATGATTTTTAAAGTCATTTCTTATAATTTAAAGAATATACAATCATATAAGATTTTTAAAAAGAAAGAACCCAAAGGTAATATTCAATAGCTTATTAAGCTACATTTTTAAAGTATTTGTGTACCAAAATCATAATGTATAAAGAAAAATACATTTTTTTCTGTTATTCTTTTTCTTGTACTTTCATATCCACTTGTGTACAGAGTTCTAGGAAAATACTATGTTAAACTTAAAAGAGGAATATCAATTCACAGTATTACAAGGTTTTCATTATTATTGATAGCTTTTAGTTTCAAAATATTGAAAACTCAAGTAGATATTCTCTCCATTTATAGCTAGAATGCTAGTAATCACAGCACTAGCATTTAATCAGCTCTAATCTATATCAGGCGATTGAGTTTCATGGCTTTTGTCATTGAGGCCTTACAGCAATCCTGTGAAGTGAGCAGTGTCATTACTCACTTATACATCATGTCAATAACGTAATGAGAAGTGGAGTATCTGCCTTCCCAGCTAGAGTGTGGGAGAGCTGGAGTTAGAGGCTCAGCCTTCCAAAACTGGAGGAGAGGCTTTCATTATTACACCCCTCATACAGGGTCACAGAGGCCCACATCCCAAGGGCAACCCTTTAGAAAAAAAATTTTTTTCATTGTTGCTTTACCTACAGTTCCGACTGCAGTTGACAGGTAGTGAGCACTAATAATGATTGGGTCTTTCTTGTGTGCCAGCAATGGAGAAACAGGAGAAGGCCACAACAAGGTATTGTCACCTTTTATCTTTAAATGTCACTATTAAAAAGAGTACATATCGATTAAAACCTTTGTGACCTAAGTTAACATATTACCCCTGGGAGCAAATCTGTATATTAATCCAACTCCTCTGTTCTCCCAGTCTCTTTGCTCTATCCTGTAGGGCTGTTGGATTCACTCCAGTGTGAACGCATTTTACTGCTCTTGCTTTCCTCCCCTCCACGAGGTTTTGAGATGTGAATGTCAGTAGTGGACATCGAAGCATACCATTCTGACTAATTAACTCTGCATTAATGAGCTGCTGCTCTGAGTTCTGCTAACTTCAGGAGCCTAGACTCAACTTTCATCTGTGCTTGGTTCATGAATCTTCCTACCATGACACCATCACTACCTTTGATATTCTGGCTTTTAAAGATACATTTCCTACTTATTTCTTCTTATGGCACTAACTGAAAAACAAATCCGACAAGACTATAGGCTGTGTCCTAAGGCTGTGCCTTTTACCCACACTCCTCTTCTTGCTTTCTAACCTCTTTTCCTCAACTACCATGTCTCTTCTTCTCATATCACAAAGGATTTATAGCAGATTTGTTTTTCCTGAGTCCTGTCAGCTGCCTTCAAGCTTTGGCTAAGAAAATTTTTCCACTTTCTATACATTTCTAACTATTTTCATTGTAAACAGGGTATTTTTATATATAATGGATTTTTAATAAATAACCATTTATCTCACTCTCTTCCATGTTTATTTTATTATTCTAAGTACTCAAGAGCATTTTCTTCAGATCATACTACCTCAGAGCACAGACTATCCATGAGACAACAAGCAATGCAATAACAGAAGACTGTTTTTAAAACTAACTTTCAGAAAACAAAGCAAATTTTATTAATCTGACATTTCTTTTTCATATTCTTTTTTCATTTATTTTAATTTTTCAATTACATTTGACATACAATATTATATTGGTGTCAGGTGTATAGCATAGTGATGAGACATTTACTTAACTTACTAAATCCTTATTCCAATACCTCTGGTTCCCATCTGACACCGTATTTAGTTATTACAGTGTTATTGACTGTATGCCCTGTGTTGCACTTTACATCACTGTGACTGTGTTGTGACTATGAATTTGTACTTCTTGATTTCTTTCCCTTTTTCACCCACCCCTCCCTCCCGCCTCCCATCATGCCCACAAATCTAGTACCCATCTGATGCCACCCATAGTTATTGCAATATTATTGACTATGTTCCCATGTTATACCCTATGTCCCCATACTTACTACTTTGTAACCACCAAACGGAACTTCCCAATCTCTTTTCCTTATTTCACCCCCCTCCCAACCTCCTTCCCATCTGGCAACAAACTAAATGTTCTCTATATTTATGAATCTCTTCCTGTCCCACTTGTTAGTTTTTTTCTTTGGATTTTACCTGTAAGCAAAGTCAAACTGCATTTGTCTTCCTCTGTTGGACACTCCACTCAATGCAGTACTCTTTGTGTTTTTTGATTGGAGATTTTAATCCATTTAAATTGAAGGTGATTGTTGATGTGTACCTATAGCCATTTTATTGTTCATAATTTTGCTTTTTTTTCTCTTTCCCCAATCTTAAAGAAGTCCCTCTGACCTTCCTTGTAATACTGGTTTGGTGGTGATGAATTCCTTAGCTTTTTCTTGTCTGAGAAGCTCTTTATTTGTCCTTCAATTTTGAATGATAGCCTTGCTGGATAATCTTGGTTGTAGGTCCTTGCTTTGCATCACATTGAATATTTTTCTGCCACTCCCTCTGGCTTGCAAAGTATCTGTTGAGAAATCAGCTGACAGTCTTATGGGAGCTCCTTTGTAAGTAACTAGTTGCTTTTCTCTTGCTGCTTTTAGAATTCTCTTTTTGTCTGTCACTTTTGCTATTTTAATTATAATGTGTCTTGGTGTGGTCATATTTGAGTTTATCCTGTTTGGTACTGTCTTTACTTCCTGGGCTTGTATGTCTGTTTCCTTCACCAGGTTAGGGAAATTTTCAGTCATTATTTCTTCAAATAGGTTCTCAAATCCTTGCTTTCTTTCTTCTCCTTCTAGTACTCCTATGATGCAAATGTTGCTGTGTTTGATGTTGTCCCAGAGGCACTTTAAACTATCCTCATTTTCTTTGGTTTCTTTTTTCTTTTTTCTGTTCTGACTGGATGTTTTCTACTACCTTGTCTTCCAATTTGCTGATTCGATCCTCTGCTCCATGTGGTCTGCTGGTGATTCCTTCTATTGCATTTTGAATTTCAGTTATAGTAGTCTTCATTTCTGCCTCTTTTTTTATGGTTTCTATAGCCTTCTTTATGTTTGCTATCTCTCTGTTGAAGTTTTTACTAAGTTCCTTGAACATGCTTAAAATCATCGTTTTGAGCTCTGTATCTGATAGGTTGGTTGCCTCCATCTTGTTTAGTTCTTCTGGAATTTCCTGCTGTTCTTTAATTTGAGACGTATATTTTGTTTCTTCATTTTGGATACCTGTCTGTATTTGTTTCTATGTAGAACGTAGATCTGCTACGTCTCCCAGTATTGCTGGATAGCCTTATGTAGTAGGTGCCCTGTGGGCCCTGGCACTGTCTCCCTGGTTACCTATACTGGGTTTTCCTGTAGATTCTGGTTTGATGTGAGTGCTGTGCCTGGAACTACTCAGCAAAAGTCTCAGAGCACACCAGTGCTGGACTCCACCAGCCTGGGGCCTACAGACTTAAATAGTTTTCCAAGGAAGATTGCAATGAGAGTGGGACTGGCTGTTCACTGGAGAAAGTGCCTCTGGCATTGACAGAGTTGGGTGAGGTGGGGTCCCAGTGTCAGCAAGGTGGAGCGAATAAATCTCAATAGACCAGACAGGTTTAGATTTGGCCATGTCAGGGTAGGTGCAACACAGATGGCACCCACCAGCCAGTTTCATGGGAAGAGGACCCACCCAGGAAAAATGGTGACTATCCTTCAGCCCCCACTCCAAAGTGACACACCTTAGTCTGCCCCCTGTAGGCCTCCAGTGCCCCCTGAATCACCTCCCCTCTGCCAGAGCCCAGGGTGTGTACCCACAGGGACTGAGTCTGTGCACGCACTTTAGTAGGTTATGATGGAAGCAGACAGTGAACACCCTTACTGTTTTTCACAGTCAGATGTTGTGGGGCTTCTCTTCCCAGCATCAGTGCACCAGGCTAGGGAGCCTGGTATGGGGCTGGGATTCCCTCATTCCTCTGCCGGGAACCTCCATGGCTGAGATAGTTCTACTGATTCTCTACTGCCACCGGAGATTTGGCTCCGTTTGCATCTGCATCCTTCCTACCAGTCTTGGTGTAACCTCCTCTTTTTTGTATACTTAATTAGAAAGCTTCTCTTCAGCTACATTTCATATGGTTCTCCATATTGGTTGTTAAATAATTTAGTTATAATTTTAATATGTTCATGGAACAAAGCAGGCATAGTGTTTACTACTCCACCATCTTGTATCTCCTCAGCTTCCCGTTCTTTAATTTGTCAAGTCGTTTAATTTATTGTTTTGTGGATTACTCAAGTAATACATGAATATAATTTTACTGTAAAAATTTTAGATAAATTGGAAGTTCATTTTCCCTCTTCTACCCAATCCTACTAACACCCACCCATTGAAAATCAGATTCAACAAGAAAAAGCCCCAAAGACTTCATTGTGCGTGTGAGTGTGAGAGAGAAAGAGAGAGATACGTACAATGGTAGCTGTGACTTGTATATACATCTGTAGTTAAGATGATTTTTGAGTGTCCTGGGAAGAATGAAAGCCTTTTAGTCATTTTATATCAACTTCTGGTGCACATGTGTGTGTGTGTGTGTGTGTGTGTGTGAGTATGTACACACATTCACCTGTTAACATATGTGTCTACCTAATCTTAAATAATGGGGTAGTGAAATAATTTGATGCCTTTTTCTTAGACATAGAGGTAAAATTCAAGGTCAACTTGGATGTACCTTTATCAACTGTCAAGAAAACATCTCCACGTTTTGCATAGTTACATAGTTGCTGGATGGTGACTGCAATTTGACAGTGACCATCTTTATAAGACAATGTCTGCTGGTTTTTTAGTATCTTAGTGCATTTTGCCCTTATCAGTTGCACTTAATTAGAGGAAAAATGTAAATGCAGATCCTGTTTATGACAAGGCTGTAAATCATTAAGCATAGTAAAAACAAGTATTCTTTAAGTTTTGTAATATCAAATGCTCAATAGACTTACACCAGTTGCTTTTTAGTTCAGTTTTGAAGGAAGAGCACACAAAGACCACATGAGAATTGACAGAAATATATTGCCAAAGAATATGTAATCATGAACTTTAAAAATATTTTTTACCTATCTCAGAATGGAAAATTCCTATTATATTTTATTCTATGTAAAGACTTCTACATATTTGATGTCTAGACATGTTTTCAGGAATGCATTATAGCAGTAGCATAAAGGCTACTACCATGTACCCTCAAGTTAGGCAGACTTGGGTCAAACTCCAGCTCTTGGATAAGTTCTTTACCCTCTCTTGGCATGGATTTATTCCTCATGCTTACCTCAAAGAATTGTTGTGAAGATTAAATGAGATTTTGCTCTCTGCACAGTGTCTTAGAGATAGTAAGAGTTTCAAAATGTAAGCTCTCGTGACTGTCTTCACCTTCATCTTCATCATCATCATCATCATCATCATCATCATCATGATTATGGTACATGTGTGGAAGGGGGGAGCACTGTTTATACTGGTACATCAGTTGTATTGAGTTACAATACAACTCCTAACCCCTCTGACCAGTGAGGCACAATGGGCAATTGGGGAAAGGCTACTGGCATTTGATTTGTATTCCAAATGATGTATTTCTCTTGTAATTTCTTTCTTAAACAAACATCCACACATTTTTCAAATTTCTCTTCACACTTGATTTTAAGCATTTCCTTTTTCTCCCTATACTTTGTGTGGAGAAAAAAGGCAATGAAATGCTATTTTTGCACATGTATGAGAACCTGGGATACATGTAGCCATGCTTATTTCTGCATGAAAAGATCACATACCCTGAATTCAACAATCTTAAATGTATTCAGAAGAAATTCAATCAAATTAAAAGCATGACATAGGCATGTTTATTAATCAAAATAAGAAAACTTTTTATCTTGATTATTGTCAAAAAAAGAGAAAGCCCTTTTTATAAAAAAGATTTCTACCAGTTTATTTAAACAAATTCTTATGGGCATGTCTGAATAGCCATTTATGCTGCACTTTGTCCCATTTGATTGACACTTTTGAATAATACTAGAAATGCTAATTATTCTGTTTTTCTGAGAAGATTTGCACAGAATGATTGAAAAAGGGGTCTCACATTTATTGACTCAAACAATAGATGAAGACTTAAAGAATATGTATACATGTAAATGAGTATTTTCTCTTTAATCTGGTCACTTATTCCAATAATAATGCCACTAATCAAGATATTTCAAAGTCTTTTGAATGGTTCCTAAGCAGTATTTAATATG
This sequence comes from Lyroderma lyra, assembly GCA_004026885.1. NCBI lineage: Eukaryota > Metazoa > Chordata > Mammalia > Chiroptera > Megadermatidae > Lyroderma > Lyroderma lyra. Next base: position 294,620 of record PVJL010000263.1, on the reverse strand, counting down.
CATCTTTTCAGGGTAAATTGGATTTTTCAGAAATTTGCAAAAGTCATTCAGAGCCACCTCTTGTAAATGAGATGAATAACAAAGGAGATAAATAAAAAATCTAAGTAATATTTTGGGTGGAAATTGAAATATAAAAATAATAAAACTGGTTGTCTTATATGGACACATTTCTTATGTGGAAAGTTTTATTTTTAACAGACGATTTCTAAAACCTTTTGAAAAATGACAACATTATTGCAATGATATTTTAGCCTCCAAAGTGGTTCTGTCAAAGGAAAAATACTCCATTAGATGTATACATTCTGTTCTGTTTAAAATTCAGTCATATTTTTATCATTGTACTTAATGAAAACTTATCTTATAAACAATAAATTTGTTCATTGGCTTGGGACTGTTTCTATTGAAAATATATAATTAAAATAATTGAACACAATGTTCATCAGGATTTGATAGCATTTAATGGTATTAGCATTCAGATTTCTCTATTTGAATTGTTTCAGTTAAAGAAGTTTTTCAAAGTTATGTATTTATATAACTCCTCAATTAATAACTGACAAGTTCCAATTTGGAACCACATGTAAAATATGTAAAAGCTCATATACTGGCGATTTTTTATACAAGAGACTACAACTGATTTGTTTTCCAGCAATGGCAAGCCGACAGGTGGACATCGCGACTCAGGGCTGGTTCATTGGTCTAATGTGTGCTGTCGCTCTTCTTATCTTAATTTTGCTGATTGTTTGCTTCATCAGAAGAAACAAGGGTGGTAAATACCCAGGTAAGCAAGAAAGATTAAAATGTCCTTACAATGCTGCATAATTATCCACTGAAGTAAAAAGAAATCATGAGGTTAATCATGTAGATTGCAATAAGCATATCTTCCCAGAACTTTAAATTAGAAATTTCTTTTTAAAAAAATTGTTAATCTTTTTTTTTTAATATGTAATGGGAGCCTAAACATTATCAAGGATCAGAAGGCATTTGGGGGAGTAAATTACCATATTTTGCCATGTATAATGTGCACCTGTGTATAATGCACATTCATGTTTTTTGTTCAAACTTTCAGGGGAAAAATCTTTTCTAATTTTTTAATTCAAATTTATATTTGTTTATATTTAGGTACTTGTTTTTTGTATTATGAAAGAATTTTAGCATTTATTTTTAACACATTATGGTACAAGAAATTTTATGCAACAAATAATTACAAAACAAAAACATACAAGGTACAAGAAATTTTATGTATAAAATTTTATATATTAAAAACCAATTATATTTCAGGGTATTATTTTGCATATAGATATCATTATTCATGTCCAGAGTAACACTTTTAACTCATAAGCATATATAAAAGAATTAGAAACATTTATATAGATACAGAATTAGTACTATCCACGTATAATGAGCATCCTTATTTTTCCCTCACAAATTTGGGCAAAAAGTGCACATTATACATGGCAAACTATGGTAGTCTGTTCTCTGAAGATATTAGCAACTCTACTTCCTTAGGCTCCACATAAGTCGTAAGTCCTGAAATCGTCTCTACAACCAACAGGCAGGAGGGGAAGGTATGTGGAGGCTCCCAGGGGAGGTAATGCATGAACTGAGTTTCCGTGTCATAATATATAACATGATATAATTTTGTTAAAAGACGGCACATATGTGTATAGAAGTATTTTCCACTGCTGTGGACATCAAAGAGTGCACTTTTAAAACATTTAAATAAGTAATCACAGGATCGATAGATAAGAACGTCATTTTGGAATTTTTAGTTAAAGAAAAGGAAGATGCCCACGCTGACCCTGAGATCCAGCCTATGAAGGAAGACGATGGCACTTTTGGAGAATACAGGTGAGCCCCTGCTTCTCCTCCACCTCTCAGCCTCCCCGCCTGCACAGACATGACACTTCACCTCCTGAGCGTAGGATCTGGCCAGCAGCGCGCTCTGCCTGCAGCAGGCTCTGCCTGGCGCTTCCGATTTCCCAAATACTAGTTTAGAAACCCTTCCTGTGTAAATGCTTACAGAGCCCTCACAGCTAAAATATTCTCACTTTTCATTAAAGAATAAATTTTCATTTCAGTCATGGAAATTTCTGCTTTAATCCTACACTATTCTTTAGTCCTACACTCTGTAATATTATCTAGAGCCCCTTACCGTTACTGATCAACCTTGCCAAGCTGGCGTGTTACAGTAAGAATTAAAACAAGAGGGACCCCGTCATCCTACATTGTAATGACAACTATACCTGTCATTTTTTGAACCGTGCTTTTCATAAATCAGTGTTACTCTTTATACTCTTGGATTTGAGACTTGTTTTTCCAAAACATATACCTGTAACTCTTCCCATTAATCTTGAAATAATGACTAGTTTGTTTTAGAGGCTCTTGATTATTAAGAAATATCACGGCCCTGGATGCAAGGTGTTCATTCACAGAACTTTGATAATACATTCTTGGCTTGGCTCCTTCATTAAGGACAAATTTTAACATAACATACGTGCTATTAATAAATAGTCAAAAAAGGGAGGGAGGGACTCTTTAAACAAAGATATTGTGGCCTGGGTATTATAGTCATTTTGTTTGTTTGTTTGTTTTAGAGAGATAAATGATTATTTTAGATATGTTTAAAAACAGAAAGAAAATATATCTTTATTCATTTAAACTATTGGGATTTTGGTGTTCCAAAAGTATACTTCTATTTATAAAACACCTTTACACCTTGTTTTTAAGTTCTATAAACCTCTTGATCATATAAAATATAATGTTTTAAATATGCACGGAGTCTATTTCAAGCCTTTTTTTTTTTTTATCAGAAGAAATGGCTTTTAGGTGAAGTAAAATATTTCACTACTGTGATTTTCAGATGACATTTGTAGATAAGATATTTGTGTTAGTTTTTAACTGTCTCTGGAACTCCTTTTTGACATTTCCATGTCAGCATCATGAGGGGAGAAAAAATGCCAAGGATAAGAACTTTGAGAACTGATTGACAAAATCCGTATATTTGATAGAATTGATTTCATACCAGTTTTCATGCAGATACAAGTGTTTTGTTAAAAGCCTTTGTGTCTCAGTTCCTAAGCTTTTATATTCTAATCTCTTTGATAGAGATGACTATGATTTCTAAAACTTCTCAGAATTTCTATACCTCATTACATAGAAAAATGTCTAGTGAGGGTTGTCTTGATGCCAAGTGTTGACTCTGGGACTGAAAATTTATGAAAACTTCATGGAGCACCCCCACCCAATCCACTCAGAAGGTCTTTGTAACACATAAGGGCAGCCTGCATAGTTGAGGGTAGCCATGTCTTGACACTGGATGAGCTGAAATCTTTGCTAATTTAATTCACTCTTCTACATGCCTCTCCTGTAAAATGGGTGAGCTGATAATTACTTGAGTGCTTGTCCCTAGAATTCTACACAGGATATGTATACCAATCCCTTATTTATTGTGATGAATTTAAATATTTAATATAGACTGAAAAAAATATGTATTTGCATGAATTGAAAATAAACCATTGCACATCATGCATTCTTTGTGTAATGATGAGTATCTGTTCTACTTTATCATGCTTAAGTGAATCTGGCAATGTACTGCTCACCTCATGGGTCTCAAATGTCAACTTGCTACTGTAGTGATCTGAAACCACGATCTGATTTAATGTGACTTTCTCAAGGTAACTGCGCTGCCTACTCTATCAAAACTTGACTGAAATGGAGGTTAAACGAATGTGAACTCGCTTGGAATCAAGAGATTGTTTTATTGTCAACTCAGCCATTACCTTTGATTTCTTTAGATATCACTTAATTTGTCTAGATCTCAGTTTTTTCATTTATAAAATGATACAGTTGTTCAAGTATTAGATGAACTCTAAAAGTTTCTAGTTCTGTGATTGCTACGCTTCTTGGTAAGTTATCTACAAACAACTTTTAATATGACTTTGGGTTCCAAAGCAGTACATAGCAAGTATTTGATTACTAGCTTCATTATCACTGTGCTTACAAATGTCATTATGTTTCTGTCTTCATGTTAATTCATATACGATATGTTTGTGAAGCATTTTCAAATGGCTGTCTTTAGCTTATGCCTTGAGTTTCTCAGAAAATAGAGACTTTTCCTTGGGCCTGTTGAATACAAGCCCATCAGTTCATGTGTGAAGACAAAAAAAACTTGTCACACTTGTTACTACATTTATCTGGGAGGTACCAAGGGAAATAAAGTTCTGACAGGTGTCTTAAACATGTAACACAACTTAGTGATTTTTTTATTTTATACTGAAACTTTAAGTTCTTAAGAACAACCCTACAAGTAAAGTTATTTCCCCAAATATTCAGGCACTCTTTGCTAAAGATGTGGCTTTGTCCTGTGACTTTCTGACACTACCTCAGAATTTTTTTTCCTTTGGTTTCTTTTCCACTTGAAAAAAAAAGAAACCTTTAGTTTCTTAGATGTCACAATTAATGAAAACAGTTCCAATGGTTTATTATGGATTTTTTTTTAAAAAAATAATATATTTGTCATTCTCCTCCTTAAATCACCAAGGTTTCTTCTCTGCTTTGCACCTTTTGGAAGTTTTGAGCTTTGTATTATTTAATGATTCTTTTTCATTATGAAAATAAATTAATATGCTGATCACTCATGAAATTAGGGCTATTGTCTGAATGTAAATTAATTCTGTTTATGATTTGCTCATTCTCCAGCTTGAGATGAAACAGTTTTTATGTGGTTGGCTCTGAGCCAGAGCATTTTGCATAGTGCAAAGAGGGATGGAATGTCAATGGCCAAATTTGATTTTGTTTTTTCATGTACCCTTGTGCATCCACTCCAACATCCACCCCCACGCAGTCTCCCTCTGGTGGAAGCCTGCAGCTTTCTTTGTTTCTTTAATTGTACAGGCAGTAGGATCTGCATCCTTACTAGCATATAGAAAAATCAGAGAAACAATGCAACCAGCTGTGTAAGTATTTTTTTATTCTTTAGATCCATTCTACTAAAAACCAGAACCTAGGTCATAAACCTTATGGCCTTGGTACTTGAAGTCATAGCATAAATGGATGCTCTTGGCATGAGAATCTTGTCATTCATGTGAACACGGTCCTGTTGCAAGCATGCTAACCCATGCTGATAAGGCTTGAATGATAGGAAGACGTGTCACATTTGTTATATACTTTAGATTATTTCTGCTGACAAACATAAACCAGTGTGGGAGCAGTATAAATAGTGACAAACTTTTAGAAAGCATATTTGGAAAGAATGTTTGGGTCATTGATGTCAATAAAGCTGCAGCATGATTTGGCTATGGTGGGGTGGTAACCATAGAAAAATCTGACCAAATGATTACAGATTTATCCATTGTTGCTACATTTTACCCGGTAAAGGCATCTTCCACGTACATAACCCTGAAGTGCTTTTGGAGGGAAAAAGTAAATGTCCTAAAATGCATTCTTAGGGTAAGAGAAAGGAAAGAAGAGGAGCAACAAAATGGCAGCATGAGAGGGACCTCTGAAACACTCCCCTGGAGATTACAACTAATAGAACACCTATACCTCAAATAAGGACTCCCTACACAATGCATAATCACAGCCAAGAAACCCACTTGTCGCATTAAAGTGCCTGCAGGTGGGCAGAGGGACAAACGAAGAAGAAATAAGAAAGGGAAGTGTAAAGACGAGGCTTGCACATGGGTCCTTGCTTGGAACTCTACTGCTGGGGGAGGGAGGTAGAAAATGGCAGCTGGTGAGCACTCCAGGCCTCTCTCTGTCTGCGGGACAGAGAAAAGGAGGCCCAGTGGGAGGGGCATGAGACCCACAACCAGACTTAACTTTGGCTCCCAGGAGGTGCAGACCAAGTCAGCAAGATGCAGCAGACCGACTTTACTTTGGTTCCAAAAGGAGGGATAGTGAGGGGGGCCATGAGGAGCCTCAGCGTGAGCTCACTCCAACCCAGGAAGAAGGAGAGAGGATGCTTCAGGCACGTTTCTCAGCCCACAACCAGCCCACTCTGAGAGGCCAGCTTACAGGACTGACTCCAAAGCTAAGAGCAGAGTCCTTGGGGCAAACCAAGAAGAGAAAGGTGTAATTACACCCACACTACCTGTATGGCCCCACAGCCCCAGGAAGAAAACAAAGGCAAATGTCCCTCCTACACACACTTCTGCCCACCCAGTGTCAGCAGCAAACACCAAAGAAACTGCAACAGCGAGTGTCGAGTTATGGAGCAGAATGTCTACAAACAGAGAGGCTGCCAGAATGAGAAACCAGAGAAAGGGAGCTCAAAATAAATCTGAACAACAGACAACCAAAGTAAAAGAGATGGGGTCAAACAACCCATCAGAAACAGAGCACAAAGCAATGATTATAAAAATACTCAGGGAACCTAATGAAAATTTTGACAGAGAGATATTAATAGCAAGCATAAAGGAAGACATACAAACCATTATAAAGGACCAGGCAGAGGTAAATATTAAAATAATTAAAATGAAGAATGGAATAAAAGGAGTAACCAGACTAGATGAAGTAGAAGTGTAGAACAGTGATTTGCAAAAATGTCAGCAGAAAACACCCAATCAGAACAACAAGTTAAAGCAAAAGAGAAAATTCTAAAAGCAACAAGAGAAATGCAAGTAGTCACTTATAAGGGGAGCACCATTCAACTCTCAGCTGATTTCTCATCAGAAACTCTGCAGGCCAGAAGAGATTGGCAGAAAATATTCAACGTGATGAAAACCAAGAATTTACAACCAAGAATAACGTATCCAGCAAGGGTAGCATTCAAAATAGAAGGACAGAGAAAGAGTTTCTCAGATAAGGAAAAGGTAAAGAAATACATCACCACCAAACCAGCACTACAAAGAATGTTAGAGGGACTTCTTTAAGATGGGAGGAGGGATGGGAGAATGGGTAAAGTAAGGGAAAGGGATGGAGAAATTTAGTTTGGTTGTTACAAGGCAATAATCAGGGAGATATAGAGTATAACATGGGAATATGTAGTGTTGCAGTAACTTTGTGTGGTGTCAGATGGGTACTAGGTTTGTTGGGGTGATGGGAGGAGAGCTGGAGGGGTGGGTAAAAAGGAGAAGAAATCAAAAAGTACAAATTCATAGTCACAGAATAGTCACAGGGATGTAAAATGCAACACAGGGCATATAGTCAACAACATTGGAATAACTCGATACGGTGTCAAAGGGGAACCAGATACATCTGAATGAGGATTTAGTAAGTTATATAAATGACTAATCACTGTGCCGTACACCTGAAACCAATATAATATTGTATGTAAAATGTAATTAAAAAATAAACAGTCTCAGAAAAGAGAGAAAGGAAAGAATATATTCCAATGCTTTGTCTGACACTCTAAAATTAAGAAGTAATGAAAAATTTTTAATGCTAGAATTCTGAATAATTTCTAAAATACTCACTGTCTCTTCTATTCAACCAGTATTTATACCAGTCTGTAACCTAGTATTTATTGGATATTAGAACCAATAGAATGTTATCTCACCAATTTATAGTCTAGTAAGAAATGCAGGGAAGTAGAAGAACAGTCTGAGCATAGTGTGAAAAATGCTGTAGTGTGAAATCCCAGCATAGTGTGAAAAGAGGATACAGCTGCCATGCCACTGGAGGAGCAGAAGCAGAAAGCCAAAGCTGAGTGTGAGTGGTAAGGAAGAGGGCTGGTACAAGGAGTCTTCCAGAGGAAGTATGCAAGAATTGAATTTTTATGTTGTGTTGATATTGTAATGTAAACGTTTATTTTCACAGCACAACCATCTTTATTCATGGATATAAGTATCAAATGTATGTTTTGTGGCCATATATTACTATTTTTATGACTGTTGTGATGTATTTTAAAATTTATTTAATCTTTGATATTCTGTGCTCATAATTAACTTCTGACACCTCCTGTCCTTAAAAGTTCTCATTAAAATGTAGGTGAATTTTTTAAGCTTTCAATACAATGTAGCTAAATAAGTATATGGCTTTTAAATCTTGTTCTATAACTTTTAAATGCCCTTCATTTGGGAAACTACCCTTTTACACTTAACTTTGACACAGCAACTTCCCTGACACAATCTCAAAAGCAGTTTATTTACTATTTCATTATAAAATTCATCTTTGAATTGAATAAGGTAAGCACTAATATAGTGCTTTAACACATATTTGACACCACTCATCACATCTGGAAAGTTCTAAGTGTGTTTATACAAGGTGTTTCTTAGAAAAAAAGTCTTTCTGAGGTGGGGGCCTGGAGTGGAGAAAGAGGTGTGATGACAGATGATGGATGGGTGCTTATTTTCACTGGATACAAATCATGGGTCAGGTACTATGCTGATACCTCATATAATTTTTTCTTATTTAACCAGATTCTAAAGTTTGACATTATATCATACCACTTTTACAAAACTAGTCTTAAAAAGATCTTTTTTTTTTTTTTTCTTTTTGATAAGTGGGTAGCTCCCTGGCTGGGAATCGAACCCAGGCTGCAGCATTGACAGCGCCAGCGCCAAAGCCTTAAGCCACTACACCACCAGGGAACTCCTTAAAAAGATCTTGAGCTGCCTTTGAACAGCTTTTCCTGGAAAGATTCTGTTTGTGGCTAGAGCATTCCTCTTCCTAGTTCCCTTCTTTCAACCACAGCTTATGTTGCAGTAGATCTTGTCCCTTCCAGTGTGGCCATTAGATGGAAGTTAGAATAGATGCTTCCAGGGAACCCCTTCTTAACTTGTGATTGTGTATGTAAATATTCAAATGAATCTGCAAGGAAATATTAGAACTAATAAGAAAACTTAATAATGTTGCTTGACAGAAAACTAACAAATATCCACTATATTTCTATCAACCAGCAAACAATTGGAAAAAGAATTTTAAAAATGATTCCAGTTACAATAGCATAAAAACATGATGTCAGAATAAAGCCAACAAAAAGATCTCCTAACTATTTTAGGGCTCTGTATTTCATTCCATGGATCATTTTGTCTGTCTCTGCGCCAAAAATACATTGTCCTAATAGTGTTCACCTATATGCCATATTTGAGTCTTCCTGTTCATAGTTGTGGTATATTTTAATAATTCTGAATAAGAGTTTTATTTTATTCATAGAAGACTTACACATATTTTTGCTAGATTTGTTCTTACATCTTATTTTTTAAGACACCATAAATGGAATTATTTTTTAAATTTCATTTTCCAATTGTTTGCAAATACATAAGTAAAATTGACATTTATGCTAATACTGTGTTAAGCAACATTACTAAACTCTCATTTTATTCTAATGTTTGCCTATAGATTCTTTAGGATTTTTTTACATACATAATCATATCACTTAAGAATAATAACAGTTCTCTTTCTTCTTAATATATATGCCTTCTATTTCTTTTTCTTACAACATTTCTTAGTACTTCCATTGCAGTTTTAATGATAGCAAGCATCTGTCATTTGTGATGTCAAACAGAAAGCTTTCAACACTAACCACCAAAGATGACATTTACTCTAGGTTTCTTATAGATATCCTTAATCAGGTTAATGAAGATTCTTTTTATTTCTAGTGTATTAAAGTTTTTATTGTAAATGGGTATTAAATTTTACCTTATACCTTTTTCTAAATCAACTGAGATGATTATAAAATACTGTGTTTTCCTTCTGCTAAAATGTTGAATTACATGAATTGGTGTTTTAATGCAAAACAAACTTGCATTCCTGGACAAAAGCCAACCTTGTCAAGCTATATTACCTTTTAGTGGACAGGTAAATTCCATTTGTTCATGATTTGGGGTGATTTTTCTCATCTATGTTCATGAATGAGATTAGCCTATAAATTTACTTTCTCGAAGTGTTCTTGTTGGTTTTAGCTATTAGTGTTATACTAGACTCATAAAATGATTTAAGAAATGGTTCCTCTGACATATCAAACTATAGCATGTCCCAAACAGAACTATTTATTTTCCACCCCAGACATGCTGTACTCCATAGGAAGGGTAATCCCATCTTTCCTGTGGTCAGATAAAAAATCTTGATGTCTTTTTCTCTATTATTCCATATCTAACCCATCAGAAAATCCTGTTGGTGCTACATTCAAAGTGTATCCATAATCTGACCACTTTGAACCACCCTCAATTTTCCACTGGCCCAAGTTACAGTCATCTCACTTACGGATTATTGCAATAGTCCCCTTCATCCACTGGAGCAGGGGTCAGCAACCTTTTTCTGTAAAGGGCCCTATAATAAATATTTTATATTTTATAGGCCACAGTGCAGAAGCAGAAATTATGTAATAAGTGGGCATGGCCCAATTTTGCTGTAGTTTACAACCACTACCCTCTAAGGTAGGCTATTCTCAACATTGATGACAGTAATTCTTTTAAAGTGTAAAATGTCACTCATCCATTAGAAACCCTTCACTGACTTTCTGTCTCACTCAGAGTTAAATGTAGAATCCTTCCAATGTCCTACAAGGCCCTGATCTAGTCTAGTCCTGTCACCTCCTCTCTTATTTTATTTCATCCCCCATCCCCCATCTCTCTCTCTCTCTCTCTCTCTCTCTCTCTCTCTGTCCCAGTTCCAGTCACACAAGCTCCTTCCCATTCTTAGAACATGCCAGGTTTGCCTCCACCTATAAGCATATGCTTGTTACTCCTGTTGGAATCATTCTCTTTCCACCTATCCACCTGATTAACTCAACTTGTTTAAGTCTTCAATCAAATGTCACTTCTTTATGAGGTCTTCCCTGGGCATCCTATTTAAATGTCAGCCTCCCACCCCCTTCCCTAACACCATCCATCCTCTTTACTCAACTCTATGTTTTCCATAGCACCAATTACCTTCTGGTATGCTATATAACTAATTTTTTAATATGTTGATTGTTTATGTCTCTATTTTCCCTACTAGAAGTAATTCAATAAGATCAGGGTTTCATTTTTGTTTTATGTGCATGCTATATCTCCAATGATTACAAAATTATCTTAGAGTAGGTACTCAGTAAACATTTATTAGATGCATGGATGAATGGATGGATGATGGCTGGATCAAAGAAATGCCATAGACTAGAATTTCTTGTAGTGTATTCCTTGGAACACTAGTTCTACAAAGCAAAATAAGATGAATATTGCAATTCAGGTGACAATTCTGTTCATTGTTTACCTCTTCAGTGGAATTAAGTGTCTCACCAAGCCATGAGCAGTAGTTCATAGGAATTATTCAAGCAAAGCCTAGAAGTTAATAATTAAATCCCAAAGGTATACAAGTTATTCTTGCACAGGTTAGAGAATTGATGCTACATCTCCTTAAATGCCCCCAAGCACAGGCCACCTCAAGGTTTTCTAATACTTCCCCAGTTGTTCATTAGCAGTGGTGATGATATAATTTATTCAGTTTGTGACAAGAACTTGTATTTTGTTGAAACAGGTAATTTTCAGTAGCACATGCCAATGTCATATTAAGGTAGAATTACTTTCTGGTCTTAAGATTTTCTTCTTGGAGAAAAATTGAAAACCATGTAGTAATTACTGACAGAAGAGGCAGAGTATTTGTGTATCTTAAAATATTTGTATCTTGACTAGAAAAAAATTTACTCTCAGAAACGGATCCAGAAAGTTCTAGCACAAATTGGTAGGTGAGATACTGCAGATAATGCAACTTTGTTTTTACGTTAAGCCTTTTCATTTTTTACTACTATTATCTATGTTTTTTATTTTGTCTGTATTTTTTATCTTTGAAAGAAAAATATTGTCATTGCTTTATTTTCTTTTTGTTTTTTTTTTAAACCAAATGTTAACTGTTAAGGAGTAGGTCAATGTGCACACCTAGTTACATGACAATATGAATGGATGTTCTAAAACATAGTGATTACTCTTCTACTTTCAGGTGTTGTGCATAGGGGTTCAACAGAGAAATAAGCAAAAACAAATTGGGTCTTATAAAGTTTTATTAAATTACACTCCTCAGATTCCCATCCAACAGGAATAGGCTACATGCCACACTTGGGAGAACGGAGTAGTGGTGAGTGCAGGAAATGTTTGCTTTTACATTTTTGGAATCACACACGCTTTAGAATATATTGACACGCCATTAATAGTATAAATGTAGTACTTTGAAGTTATATTGTGTCTCTCTCCAATTTAATAAATCTTTACCAATTAATTAAAATTCTTACAGAGAAAAATACTGCATACTATCAGTATAAGGAATTTACTTTTCTTCTTAGGCTATTTTCATTTGTTTCTTCTGCATCCTTTTAATGGAATTTGTAGGTCTCTTGAAAGGTAAGGTTAAAGTTTACAAGTCTGGCCTGCACTCAATACCAAATTATTTGAAATGCAGGAAATTTCAGAAAAAAAGTCCATTTTTCACACTTAACCAAAATCATGCTCCATTCATATTTAAGGAATCAGAGATATTACACAGTTTAACATACTAACTTCTCCACTTGCCATAATCTTTTACCCCTTTTTGAATTAAAAATAATGATGATTTTCAATTTTTTTCAGTTCTTCTTTTTTTAATGCTTGTGATTATGTCAGAACTGCTTCCAAATCAGGAACGAGAGTCTGTAATTGATATTGACATGCACAGTAAGAAGCCATCCACCTACGAAGACTTTATGATTAAACCATTTTTGCACTTGATTTTCATTCCAACCATATCCCAGTCATAAGAGTCAACCTGATGATTAGATTTGCCTAGCGAATCTCAGGATTCCATACACTTCATCAAAATTTGCATGCATGATCTTTAAGAACAAAACATTTTACCTAAATGCCAATCTTAACAAAATTTCTTTTTTTTTTTCCAGTGATGCAGAAGACCACAAGCCTTTAAAAAAAGGCAGTCGAACACCTTCAGATAGGACTGTGAAAAAAGAAGATAGCGATGACAGTCTAGTTGACTATGGAGAGGGGGTGAATGGCCAGTTCAATGAGGACGGTTCCTTCATTGGACAGTACAGTGGTAAGAAAGAGAAAGAACCAGCCGAAGGAAATGAAAGCTCAGAGGCACCTTCTCCTGTCAACGCCATGAATTCCTTTGTTTAATTTGTAAACTCTCTGCCAATATCCCATTCCTCTAGAATGTTTATCTTAAGCACTTGTTTGTCAGCCTTCTCATACTGTGAACATAGAAGCAGAAAGTATGTGTTCTGCTATATGTTAATATGAGAACAGTTAGAACAAGAACATAACTCAATCAAATGATGTATTAATGTGAACTGCAGTGCAAAGTACATACTTTTTCATTCAAAATAGGTATTCTTGATTTCCTCAGAGCTTATAAAAACAGTACAACATCAACAGATCATGTTATTTCATCTTCAGGATACAGTTCAATATGATGCATGAAAAATGCTATTCACAGTTAAAGGACATACCTATGTGTGTTATTAAAACATGGTTTGATACTTTGTTTATGTTATCCTCAGCTGCACCCCTAAATATGAATTCTGTTTTCATTGTCAAGAGTGTTACTGTAGTATTCTCTAGAACTTCAATGTCTTTGTGGACATTGTTGTGCAATTGGTGACTATGTCTAGGTGTTAGTCTTTTTGGGAGACTGTTAGGAACAGTATGTACAGTATATACTTGCTAAATGGGTTAATCATGACAGTTGCATTTGCTGATGCTTACAGAGACTCTATTATCTGCTCTTTGCTCAGTTACTTCATAGCCTTCTTAATCTTCCAGGCATTACAGCAGTACAGTGTTCTACTTTCTATGTCATCTCTATATTCAGTCGTTTTTAGGCATAAAATGTGTATTGCAATGCACTTCGGCATTTGTGCCATACTGAAAGAATCACAGAACAAATCACTCCACTTAAATTTTAAAACTTATTCCAGAAAGCACAGGGCAAGATACATGCAGTGCCTTCAGACTGGAAGCATTCCATAATGTACTTACTTCTGTATCATTGGTACAGTCAACTCAGAGTCCTAGATTACTGTCATTGTCTAACAGTAACTTTTAAAAAGCAGAGATACTGAAAACTGCAATGCTAGAAAAAAGAAATGTGAAAATAAAATCAGTAAGACAGCTTATTTTAAGGCGCATTGTCCCCATATGTATTTTTAAAAAGCTTTATCACCAACTGGAGCGCATGATGATTTGAAGTCTTTTATCGTTCCTATGAAAACAAGTCCCATTCAGTGAGAAAGATGTCAACTTGGTAAAAAATTTTTTTAAAAAATAAGTTATTCCAACACCAAAAGCATACAACAGCATGCCAACAGGAATGTATTATTCACTAAGTCTTTATCTCTGTGGCAGCTTTTGAAACAATCGGTATGCAAATTGCTATGGACACATCTCAGAATTAAAATATCTGGTAAGTGCTAACAAGCCCAAGAGTCAAATGGATTACATCTGCAGTTCCTATACATATATATATACATATATATATATATACATATATATATATATATATATATATTCTACAATATTCATAAACAATATCAAATGCTTTACCTCCAAATATGAAATCCTATAACAACCTATGGTTGAAGGAATGCTCAGTTTCATTTGCCAATAAATTGGTTTCTCATAACTTGCATCAAGTTTAATTTTAAGTAAAGCTTTTTATATGTAGATATTTTGTTGAATTTGTAAATACACTTAAAGTGTAGATGCTATATGCTTATGGGTGTTACATACAAATAAACATGCAAACAATGTTTATGTTGTACTGTATAAGAAGATAGCTAATTAACACAGTGCATGGGATTGGAAAGCATTTACTTAAATACCTTTTGGCTTTTATTTTCTCTTTTTGCTGTGAAACTGAAATAGTGAATTCTTCTACATATTGACAGCAAGTTTCTAGATGAATTCTTCAGAGCTTTGCCTGTGGGGCCCAGTAGGCCTAGTCACCTGGCATCTTTGGCACATGCAGGTAAAGCACATTTAGAAGCAGCCCCAGGTAAAGATGGACCTAATCACTTCCATGTCCCCATACGCACTCTTCGCAGATCAAACTTCCTAGTGGAAATACAGGAAAACAAAACAGGCTTGCCTTGGCGTCAGAGAGCACAAAGATAAAAGTTACTTTAAATTTGTCAATGTTTGGGGGAACAATAAAAGTACCATTTTTACTGTTCCATAATGGTAGAAGCTAAATATATCTGTGCATGAAGGGGTCACTTCTGTAATAGTGCAACAGGTTTTGTCTTAAATATTAAATGTGATTTTAAAAATCCCTCTTCTTTTGTAATATATCATGTTCCCAATGGAGTGTGAATGTTCAAATAATAGTATTTGTGTTGGTACAGGCAGATGTGACTGGATTTCTATCAAAAAGTAACTATTAAACAATCTTGACCTCTCTGTAATTTTTAACTTTTTCAAACATATATTTCCTAATGGTTTAAAATAGCACAAATTTATATTTTTGCTTTAAAAAGGAGAGAAAACAAAATATACTTTAAAGCAGAGCTAATAAAATAGGGGCATATCAAAACATTTTAATCAAAAGCAGGCGTAGCTATTACCAGCCTTTCGTGAAACAGTCTGAGAAATCAGGTGCTGCTTCCTTCCCTGGAGCCCGGCTTCCACAGGCTGGGTTCCCTGGTGCGCGCTGCCAGCCTCTCTTCTGCTGGACTCAATCTCTGCTCTCCCCAGCCACAGGCAGCTGGGGTTCCATAACCTCTCTTTGATGAGACAGTTTGGGCACCTACAAGTATTATACATGTGTCATCCACTCACTTCACCCCAGCCCTATTCTTCTCATTGTCTCAAACCTGTCTAGCTCTATAAACAGTCAATATCTGGTTTGTTCTTTTGTTCCACCACCTGCCCTAAGTTACCTGCCTCTGGTCCCAGCTTTCTCCCATGAGACTTTCTGCTGGCACAGAGCTACCCCTTCCCACACAGCTATTTGGATAACATGTTGCAGTAATTCCATTTATCCAAGGAGGGTATATTCCAGACCCCCAGAGGATGCCTAAAACCTCAGATAGTACCAAACCCTATGTAAACTATGTTTTTTTTTCCTATGCATACATACCTATGATAAAGTTTTCTTTATAGATTAAGCACAGTAAGAGATTAACAATAACTAATGACAAAATAGAACAATTTTAGCAATATGCTGTAATAAAAGTTATGTGAATGGCTTTGGGCCATTATTAAGTAAAATAAGGGTTTCTTGAACACAAGCACTGTGATACTGTGACAGATAACCGAGATGGGAGCTACCAAGTGACCAGTCTACAGTGTGGAGACACTGGGCAAAGGGATGACTCACATCTTCTGCAGGATGCAGCAGAACGGCTCAAGATTTCATCATGCTACTCAGAACAGTTTGCAATTTAAAACCGTGAATTATTTATTTCTGGAATTTTTCATTTAATATTTTTAGACCATCATTGACGTGGGTAACTGAAACTACCGAAAGCGAAACTGTGAATCAAGAGGACTGTTGCATATAAGTCAACTGTAAAATGCGATATAGACCTTAGGATTTCTACCACAGAGAGCATTCACTGCTGAGCAGGAAATCAGGATGTCTCCTGAATCTGTGGGCCAGATTCAGAGCCTGTATCCTCAGGACACATCATTAGTCACAGCTCTGCTTAGCAACGGGGCCTCCTCACAAAACGCATTAGTCCATTGATGCCTTCTTGTTCGGATAGTTTACTCATATATTAGCCCTGACTTACCTTTGATGGCTGATTTTGAAAATGGCTTGTGGAGGCAAGAAAAAGACATACAAAGAACTGGGAATTCTCACCGGAACTCAGCAAGTCTCTCCTCAAGAGATTTTTTTTACAAAAAACCACCAGAGGGCTCCCGTGCTTTATTCAGTGCAAAGCATTTGGGTGGGTGGGGGGGGGGTGCTAAAGCCTCTGGAGAAACAGTGCACCACTATATAATCAGACTATGGTCTGACAATGCAGAAAATGATAGCCTGCTGCCACGGGGAAATGGGATTTGCAGCTTTCTCTGACGGGTTCACAACTTCCAGGGAGCGTGTGTCACCATGAGCCTTGGTAATCTTCCTCTTACAGTGGCCAGGTGGCTGCTGGCTGATCAGCCGTGTGAGGAGGTGGAGGGTGCCTCCGGACTCCCACCAGGCACCACCTCACCGCTGCAAGTTGCCATCCTTAAAACGGCTGCACCCCTTCCTCTAGAACACGCCGTTTTGACTGCCACCAATGGTTTGATAGCACAAAAAGCACAGTTTAAGCACAGACAGCTTTTATTTTTTATTTTTAAAAAAAGCAAGAAAGAGAATACTACCAGAGTATTTAAACAAACCATCAAGCAAATACTTCCCAGGTTGATATAGAAAGAAACCAGGATATACATGCCAGCTCTGCCATCAACTAGCCGTGTAACCACGTGTAAATGAAACCCTCCTAATATCCCATCTCCCTAGGCCTCTGTTTCTTCAACTTTAAGATGACAGAAAGCAGATGGTTTCTAATATCCCTTTTTGCTTAAACCCTATGGTTCCCAATAACCCCCACCTCCCCACCCCTCAAAAAAATTCCTTTTTTTTTTTTTTTGGCTTTTTGGTATGTGGGTAGCTCCCTGACTGGGAATTGAACCCAGGCCGCAGCGCTGACAGCACCAGCGCCGAAGCCTTAAGCCACTACACCATCAGGGAACTTCCCAAATATTCCTTTTTGAGCACCTACAACAAACAGTCATTTTGCTAAGTGGGGAGAATACAAGATAAGCAATGTTCCAGCTCTCATAGTGCATGGAGTCTGGTGTGACAAGACAGACATTAACCAAATAACTACCTAAATGAATGTGTAATTCCAAACTGAGATAGGCACTGTTAAGGGAAGGCACGGCACTCCATGACAGCTAATAATGGAGGGGGTTCACCCGTGCAGAGTAGTCAGGAAGGCTTGTGAGCTGAGAGCTGGAGTAAAGTAGGACTGAGGAGGAAAAGGCAGGACAAAGCTGCTGCCCAGCAAAGGCCAGATGCAGGGGCCAGGCTGTGCTGGGTCCTGAGGACCACGAGACAGGTTTTTGTATTTATTCAAGGAGCAGTGGAAAGTGGGGTGTAATAAAGGGGTTGAAGGAAAGAGTTATATGATCAGATTTGTGTTTGGGGAAGAGGCAAAATTCATGGGGTTTAGTGTGGAGAATGGGCTGGAGGGAGCCAGAGGGATTGGGAAGGCACTAAGAAGCTTCGCAGTAGTTTAGTCAGGAGATGGTAGAGGGTGGATCCGCATCACACGACTGGAGATGAAGAGAAGTGATGATTTCTAAAGACATTCTGGAAGCTGATTCATGGGAGTAACAGATAGGCTATAGGAAGTTGAAGGCAAGGGAAGTTCCTAAATTTCTGACTCGTCTAACCAGACATGAGGTTCATTTATTGGGAACCTCAGGAAAGAACCAGATTTGGGGGTAAGTTATGAGTTCAAGTTAATAAATGAGGAGTTTGAAAAGTCTCTGAGACAGCCAAGTAGAAAGGATGAGTAGTAACTGGGTATATGGACTTCATGCTCAAAAGGAAACTTCTAAGATGGTGAGTGGTAATTGAAGCCACGAGGCACCAAAGCTATTGCCTGGGGAGACAATAGAGGGCTGAGGATTACACCCCGTTAAGAAAACCCCACTTATATAATGGACAGGAGGAGGCACAGGGGTCTCTAGTGGAGATGGAAAAGCAGGAGCCAGAGAAGGTGGGAAGGAATAAGGAGAATGTGTTGTCTGGGAAGCCAGTGAAAGAGACCATTTCAAGAATAAAGGTCTTCTTGGACCTTAATAAAAGCTGTTGGGTGGCGTAGGGAAACAGACCGGAGTGAGCTGAGGAGTGAGTAGAAGGTGAGGAAGTGGAGGCAATGAGACTTGCCATTACCCACGTGGACAGCCCATCAGTCCCTGGGCTCAGTTCCTTGACATCTCTATCTCCATAGTCATATAACTTAAGCACCCTGCTCTCTTCCCACAAACACTTCTCCAACTCACTATCCCCTCTACTTTCTCTCAATCCTTTAGCTAATTCCTTTCTTCCATCCCTTTTCAAGCACGGATTTTGTAGTTCATTATTTTCGAAGCACTCCTGCTTTACCCCACAGTCCTAAAGTGCTTTGCCCTTGTGTCTTTTCTAAATAACTGTGGAGGCACTGTGTTACTCAGAATCAAGTCTACTGTCTTCTTTCTACTCCCTTCCTCAGCTCCTAGGGAAATTCTGAGAGATCAGAATTACTATAAAATCATATCTTCAAATGGTTCAACTCCCCACACTGCACAGTAGACTGGCTTATTTTTTTCACATGCACTTACATTCTCACACTTTGCAATGACTATTTCAAATCTTTTTTGCTCTCCTCAGACCCTGCCCCTCTCCCCCACCCCACCTCACAAATCACTCTCTGAAAAATGAACTTACATCACAATTCACCAAAACAAGAAAAAGAAAAGCAGAAATGGAGATTCCATCTTCCTGCTAGCAAACCAAAATGTCTGCCTCTATGCTCCCATCTTCTACCTGCTAGTAAAATAGAGGAGTGATCCTTCCTCCTATCATGGACCAGGAGTCCTTCCTCCTGGGCCTGGGAACCTCCTTCCCTGTCAGTGGATATTTACCCAACAGTTGTCTCTTCAAGGAGCTGCCAATTTCCTAGGGTAGGGGCTTAGTTGGCTGACAGTCCTGGTGGGTAGGGGAGCAGGCAGAGGGAGTGGCAGGGACTGGCCAGGCCAGAGGGGTTAGAGGGTGTCTGTGTGGTAAAAGGATGGACAGCAAAAGGAGACTATAGCTGAGAGAATGCTGGTTTTGGGGCCTGGGGTTTAGAGTCTGGCTGTGCAAAGATTAAGTGGCCAAGCACGCTGAGTTGTCATAACTCTCAGTAGAGGTTTGCCTGTGCATTCCCATAGGGACAAAATTAGGTTGGGGGTTTAGTGGGGAAGGAATGGGAACCCTTTCCACTGAGGAAAATTTGTTTGAGGTTAGACCCTTCTGGGGCAGTGGGAGTGGAGGGGCATGAGTCTGAAGTATCTGGGCATCTGAGTGGGCATCCCCTCCATGGCTAGCAGCTATCTCAGCACCCTTCAGGACGCTTTGGGTGGTTTTAGCAGTCCCAATAAAATGTAGTAGTACCACCCTGTAATTAGGGGGAGCTCCCTGTAAAAAGAATTCCATGGGACGTCTTCAGACTTAGAAATAAAGATGGGGTCACTTGGGTCATTATGATCAGGAAAATAATCGACTTATTTGAATCGTGCCAATTTTGCACAGCAGGAGATGGACTTCATCTAATGGTTCCCATTCACTGTAAGCCTCAGCAGTGATAACCTCCATGAAAGGATGGGCACGGTGCCAGGCAATCAAGAGCCAATTGAGAAGAAAGAGGGCCCTGGCATGAACATCAGTGACTCTAGGGGCCTTTGGCTTCCCTTCTGTCTCTTCCTCCTCACTGGAGGCCTCAATAACACTGTCAGCTTTTCCCTTGGTGGCAGGGACACCGCCTGGGGTGTGTTTCTTGGTTCTTCCCTATTCGGGGGAAAGCCGAGGGGGCTCAGGATCCGTGACTCTTGGAGAAAGACATACAGCCCAGAAGCTTACGAATTTTAGGATCAACTAGTTGACACATTTTGACAGCCACAAGGAACAACTCTGAGCCTGGCCCACAATAGCTAATCAGCTCTCTCCTCTCCTTCCTGCTTCCTGAAATCTTTAAGGAAGGTTTGCATTTTGGTTAGAGTTTCTGATCCCAGTTACTACATCCTGGTTTTTTCCCGTTACCTGAACCTTACATGTCGTTTCTGGAAAAATTTGTGGATGACCTTCTCGTGCGTCCTCTTCAAAGGCGGACACTTTCTTTACACATTGTCCTCCTCCTCCTCAGATTGGGATTTGCCTTCACTGGAGCCATTAGCAAAGGCCTGTAGGCCACTGGAGCGTAGTCCCAGAGCCTTGGCACGTTGGTATCTGCAGCACTGAGCAATGCCCAGGAAGTTTCCGTGGGGTTTGCATTTACCAAGGAGCTGGTACACATCCTTGGGAGTTTTAGGAGGCACTGGCACCAGATATTTGAGACATTTATATCTGTTCATTAATTTTTAGCAACATTACTCCAGGAATTGGACTCACAATATTTCATCAGATCAGGGTACCAAGAGTGACAACAGCAAGTAAAGTGGTGACACAAGCCATTGCTGCATTTACCCTTTCTTTGTGCCATTGTTTTCCTGCTGCAAGGCTAGGTCACTCTTCCAGGTTAGGACACAGGGTCCAGGTATGACTCAGCAGTCGCAGGTGGAGGTCTCCAGTCCTTCTTACCTTTGAGAAAATACTTTCCTCCTGCCTTTAGCCCACAGCCTCTCCTTGTGTGCTGACAATAGCCTTGTGACCCAGTCCACCCTTCTTAGCTCTCCTTGGTTACTTGCTGAATGTCTGCATTCTGCAACGAGGGTTCCAGGAGGCAAAGTCTTGGCTCTTACGTTCACCACCATGTCCCTCATGCCTAAAATAAAAAGCCTAAGATTCCTGTATTCCTTATTCATTCATAAGCACATATTGAGTACCTAGTGTGGGCCAGATGCTGTTCTAGGTCCATTGCCAATAAATGTTGGTTTAGTGAATCTGACCATTCTCAGATTCTTTCCATAGGCCTCATTGGGGTGATCATGCAACCATATTTCTACATACTTCAGCACTTTTAAAGCAAATCTTCTACATTTCCATCACCCTGTTAATGTGTATCTGACCTCTACATAGACATTTGAGCGTACACCTCCATCTACCTGCTGGAGACTCTTTATGAAGGTACATAGACATCTTTGCAGAGTGTCTTTTACTTTCCCACTTTGGCCCAGGAAGCCATGTGAACATGTTTAACTCTGGCCTCACAGAGATTGGAATGTCTCTGGGTATGTGAGGACATCTCAGCTAACCTGGGACCTTTCATCTTTCAAATGATTAGTATTCTCCTTTCTCCCTTCTCCCAGACAATAGAGCTCACAGCCTTAGGTGCTGCTTTGCCTTCAGTAGTGTTAGTAATGAAAGTGACAGACCAACTTCCCCACATCACCAAGACAAACCTAGATGTCTGTCCCTTACTGGCATCACCAAGTTTTACTCCTCCTCTTTGTGCTTTCCCTTCAACCCTATGCTTGTCTGTCTTCTCTGGCTAAAAGAAAAGGGAAAGTTATAATCTCTTAAAAATAAAAGATATAATTTAATAGTGATAGATACTACATACAAGGAAATAGGCATGGACCAGCTTTTCACAGCAACATGGTGGTCAAATGCATTTTCAGAATAAGGTATTGCTACACTGAATGAAGATATGGAGATATCAAAATAATCCATAGAAATGAAAGTAGCAGCAACTGGCATGTTGATGCTTTCAATTGACAACTGACTAGAGAGGAGGAACGAGAGGGTATGAGATGTGGTGAGACCATACAGTCTTTGGTGGGGAGGGGATATGAGATTCAAGGTCGATTGCCCCTCTCACTCCCCTTCTCTACATCTCTCTCCAAACTGGCCAGGGCTGAATCATGCATGGTATGCAAGGTCACAGAGATAACATTAGAAGTCTCATTTTATTTGCAGTGAACCATGGAAACACTCATGGAGGAGGTGCATGTGCAAACCTTCAAGAAGATCCCACTCATCTCCAGCGCTGCAGAAAATGACAACGCATGAGTGATATTGCCTCAGCCTTCTGGTCTCCTTCCCTGGTCAAGTCCAGAAACAAAGTAGGGAAAGAAACAGTTTTATAGGTCTTAACATAATTTAAAATCCCCAGGGTAAAATCTAAAATGTAAGGAAATGCCAAGTATAAACATAACAATATAATCTGGTATGGACTGAATGTGTTGGCCCCAAAACCCCTATGTTGAAGCCCCAACCACCAATGTGACTATATTTGTAGACAGGGCCTTTCTGGGGTAATTAAGGTTAAATGAGGTGTTAGGGTGGCACCCTGATCCAATAGGATAAATGTCCTCATAAGAAGAGACACTAGAGTGCTTCTTGGGTCATCCCACTCCCTGTCCTCCCCACCCACAATGTAAGGATACAGAGAAAAGAGCCATTTACAAATCAGGAAGCAGGATCTCACCATGAACCATACTGGGGGGGTTCCTTGATCTGAGACTTCCAGCCTCCAGAAGTGTGAGAAAATAAATTTCTGTTGTTTAAGCTACCCATTCTATGATATTTTGTTATGGCAACCTAAGCTAAGATATCATCTTTTGCAATTACTTTATTTCTTTTCATATTCTGTCCTCCAAATATAAACAATCTTTGTGGTGCTTTCTACTTTATGTGTATTTTCAGCATTTAATCTTCTTTAGTTAGCAAGAATCTGCTGTGTTAAAATGAGTACAGAGAAGAACAGAACTAACCCAACTTTAGTGCCTATTAAATGCCAAGTACTATACAAAACATTATATATACATCATTCCCATTTCACATTCTCATCTATCCTGTGAGGTGTCATCCCTTTTCTTTCCGAAGATCAGCCCACAACCATAGAAGAGTTCTTGCATGCAAACTCAAGCATTTCTGACTCCAAAATATGAGCTCTTTCTCCAGCAAAATTCTTTCTCTTTAAACCTTAACAACATAAAAGTCTGATGTTCAAAGTGGGAGGAAAGTAGACCTATAGATGGAGGTCTGTGCTGTTGTGACAGACTAATATTTAAATATAAAAATGAAAAGACCTGCTGAAATAGTTTTAAAAGTCAGTAGATTCTTAGTCCAAAAGCTACGAAAAGGAAAGACAAGTCTTGCTACCCACCCACACCGGCCCACGTTTATGTAAGAAGAGCCCCACATCTTGCATTTTGCAGATTTTAGCATATAGAGCACAGCTTCAGGACAGCCAACTTACAAGAATCAACCTGCTTTGCTGGTTGTGAGGCTGCCAGACACTTCTAGAAGGAGAATCACAGGTTCCTCGACTTTCCCCATACATGTAAGTGCTTCATGAAGTCCCTGAAACACTGTTGGAACTCGTTGGCAGTTGTCAGGGTGTGTCCTAATTATTATTTTCCATAGAGATGGGAAGGACACCTTGAGAATATGAAAGCCATGCCTAACTGCTTACCAGCTCTATGCTGGGAGCAAGCTCATGAGCAGACAATGACTTTGAGATCTCAGCTCTCTGCTCTGCTCAACCAAATTTGGCCTCGCCTCTATTGTAAGTGAGCAAAGAGAGGAAGAAGAGGGCAAGTTTGATTGTTTGAATTTGCTGCTCGGCATCTAGTTACTCCTTATAATAATGGAACTTCCATCAGCAATTTTTACATCTTTGCGTGCATAGCCGAGTGTTTGAGGAGAGCCACACGAGTATAAACAATAGTCTCTGTACTCAAGGCACCTTCAGAGTAATTAGAAAAACTAGGTGACCTCATACCCAACAATGAGGGATCTAAGACCAAGCGCTGTGATAGTATATAGACTATAATTATAAAGACAGATGTCACTGTGGGCTGAGGTAAAGGAGTCCCAGGAGAGGACCTTGAAAGACTAACGAAACTTGGAAAGGATGAGGATGGGAAGAGGTGTGGATATCTGAGTAATGGCCCCCCCCATAAATGTCCAAGTCCTAATCTCTGGGGTAATATCAATGTGTTATGTTGCATAGTAAAAATGTACTTTGCAAATGTGATTAAGTTGAAGATCTTGAGACGGGGAGATTATCCTGGATTGTCTGGATGTGTTCAGTGTAGTCACAGGGTCCTTATAAGAGGGAGACACAAGTGTCAGAGTGAGCAGCAGATGTGATGACAGAAGGGAGAGATTCGAATGGAACAAGGAAGGGATAACGGGATGCAGGCAGCCTCTAGATGCTGACAAAAGCAAAGAAATGGATCCTCCCCTCAGAGCCTCTAAAGAAGGAACCAGACCTGCTTACACCTTGACTTTAGCCTAATGAGACTGATTCTTAACTTCTGACCTCCATAACTCTGAGATAATAGATTTGTGTTCTTTTGAGCCACTAAGTTTGTGGTAATTTGTTACAATGACAATAGGAAACTAACGTGGAGGCAATCAATTTGGAAAAGCAGCAAGATCAACAAACACTAAAAGCAGTAACTCAAGTGATAATAAACCCCCAATTCCAACATTAGAATTAGGAAGAAAAAGGGGGAAAAGTGTGATGCCATAATGTGTTAGTTTGCTAGGGCTGCCAGATTGAGTGGCTTAAACAACATAAATTTATTGTCTTATAGTTCTGGGAGCTAGAGGTTCAAGACCAAGGGGTTGGCAGGGCCATGCTTCCTCTGCAGGCATTAGAGAAGGATCTGTTTCAGGATAAGTGGGTAAGTGGGAAACATTGAGAAAAGCACCCCCTGAAGTTGTGCCACATGCTTAACCTTGCCAAAACTGGGGGTTAACTAAAGCTGGCCATCCTCCAAAGACGTTTTGTACCAGTGCTCTCATCCAGGCACATTCCACCTTCTCAGAGTTTAGTCACCATGTTAGACCATGACGAACTGGTTTTCATACTTCTACCTTCACTGTGTCCTTGCTATATCATTTCATTTCAGAGTATTTAAAAGAAATAATGATTTTTATCATTTTATTTAAAAAGCAGTTTAGTTTGTGTGTTTGCTTTACTCTTCAAAAAATAAAAATAGGTTGATAGCCAATTGTTAAATATTTATTCAGAATGTTGTAATATTCAAATGCCCTTGTTATCCACTATAGGATGAGAGAAACATTCACTCAATAAATATTGAGTGCCCATCATGTGCCAGGCACTATCTTGGGTACTGGGAGTGCCAGGGTGAACTAGCCCATGTCCACAGGGGATTTCCAGACTGGTATGAAGGCATAAGGGGAGTCAACCATCACAACACAGATGGCAGCTGCCACAGTAGGCACCCTGGGGAACCCAGCTCAGGGTGTAGGATTAGGAAGTGTCCTGGAGGGGATGCTAAGACATTAGTGGCATTAAATAGATTGTGGGCATCTTAGTCCATTCAGGCTGATCTTACAAAGTACCAGAGACTCAGTGGCTTATAAACAACAAAAATTTATTTTCACAGTCCTGGAGGCTGGAAGTCCAAGATCAGGGTGCCAGTATGGTTGAGTTCTGGTGAAAACCCTCTCCCCAGGTGCAGACTTCTTGCTGGGTCGTCATGTAGTGGAAGGGTCATGGGATCTCTGTTGGGTCTCTGTTTTACAGGTATAATCCCATTCATAAAGATTCTACCCTCATGACCTAAGCAGTTCCCAAAGGCCCCAACTCTTAATACCATCTTCTTGTGGTTAGGATTTCAACTTGTGAATCTGGCAGTAACCCAAACATTCAGACCACAGCAATGGGTTAACAGACTTTTTCTGGGAAGGTCCACAAAGTAAAAATTTTGGCTTTGCAGGTGGTTCTCTTTCACAACTCCTTAACTCTGTCAGTGTAGTGTAGACATGGCAGCTGTAGAAAATATATAAATAATCAATATGACTGTTTCAATTAAACTTTATTTATGAACACTAAAATATGTATTTTATATTATTGTCATGAGTCACAAAATATTATTTTCTTTATTATTATTTTTTTAACATTACAAGCCAGTCTTAACTTGTAGCCCATTATGAAAGCAGGTGACAGGACAGACGGGGCCTTTGTCTTGGAGGTTGCTGATCCCTGAACCAGATGAAGAAGTGAGCAAAGAATTACATGAAGAGGTAACAGCTCATGAGAAGACACACAAGCACATTCAGGAACTACAAGCAGTTGTTAAAAATTAACTTTTTAAAAAGGTAAAATCATGACTTATACAAATTACAAAACAAACACGTGCCAAAGATTTTATTTCCACTCCTTAATTAACGAGGGAACCAGTAAAATGTTATAACCCATTTGAAGAAAACCTTTTTAAAGTGCACATATATAAGCCATAAGAAATGCTGAATCAGTTGGTCAATGTGTTTGACTATAAGGCAATAATCAGTTGTGTCTCCACAGGATACGGTTTGTGTGCTTATGGACAAGAATCATTTCAATTACTATCAATATTCTAAGACTTACAGAGTGTAAAATAGCTCAAAGACTATGAAAGACAAGAGATAACCAAGAAGGATTCAATACATGGGAGACTAGTCATTTTTTTCCCCATTTCAAAGATTTTCAGAATTCCTCCTGGCACGGTTCAGTGTGGTTGGAGGGCAGGGCTCTGGGAGGATTACTTACGTATAGTAGTCTTTGTTACTTCTGCGTCCTCTGCTTCCTTGTCACACTGGTTTATTGGAAGGAAATGTCAGTATCTGTGTAACCATGGGTGACTTAGTTAAGTTCTTCGTGCCTCCGTTTTCACATCCATAAAATGAGAATAATTTAGAATATACCTCACAGGGTTGATGTGGGAATTAAATGATTTAGTATGCCTCATTAATGTACAAAATACTTCCATTTCTCTGGACTCACTGAAACCTTAAAGTGTGCTAGTGTGACACTGTGCCACAAAGCCACCACACCAAAGGATGGAATAACAGACACGTGGCCATCCACCGTGCGATATTAGGGCAGGAAAGATGGGGCTGGCGGTGGGCCAGTGTGTGGCTTTAGCTAAGTCATTTCATTATAGATGTTAGTCTCTTCATCTTGAAGGCAAAGAACTATAACTATCAACAACTTAAAATTTGGTACCTTTTAACACTTTCCTATAAAAGTGTTGAAATGCATTTAAAAATTCTGGTAGGAATTATAAAAACTCATGAACGGACTTGAGTCTCCTGGGTGTCTGTTAAAGGCCCTGTGAGCTCCCTCTACCTCAGTCTGGTAACTAGCGCTCTGCAAAGCGAATTCTGAGTAGGAGGTGCCAGCGTTCCTTCAGGCCCAGGTCCCTGTTGGCTCTATGGATCATCCCATCTCCCTCTGTAGTCACTCTGAGGTAACAGAGGGAGATTGACATCAGTCCCGTCAAGGAGGGTTTTCTGGCTTCCTCAGGGACTTCGCAGGCAGGCCCACACTCATCTGTCCTTTCAGTGTTGGCAGCTGTGTCAGCTTCATTAAGCATTGAGAACTTAGATCATTCAGGTTCACCGAATCTTATTAAAGGCTGATTAGCTGTCTCAACGTTTTCTGAGATACAGTAATCCTCCACACATCCTGTCAGGACTTGCAAGCCTCCTGGCTCCCAGTGAAAACTTCTTAGCCCTTGTGAAATCTCTCTGAGTTTGGGCAAGTCTCTGTAGGTGCTGCTTCCTGGGCCCTGCCGTTAGGTGGGTCACCAAGGAGGAAAGGCAGGTGGGACCCCAGCCGGACAAGGCTCATAAACAGTTCTGGTTGAGATAAGGCTGCACCAAGGAATTTCTTCCCAAGGAAATACCCTGTCCAAGGGGTATGAAATATTTGCTTCTCCCACATTTAACTTGAGTGCAACTGAATGCATTGAATTTTGTACTTAGAACGAGTGAATTTCATGGTACGTAAATTACACCTAATGGAATTTGCCCGTTTTGAAGGTTTTGTGACTAACCAAGTAGGGCTGGGATTCACACTGCTGGGTCTGGGAGCTGCCCCTGCTTTTCAGCTTGCCTCACCTCTGTTTCTGAGAGATGACAGAGCAAGCAAGAATGAGAGTAAAGGAGAGGAGAGATCTATAAAGATGTTCACTGAAAGATTTTATGCTTTTAGGTGATTTTCATTTCCTTCTTCATACTTCTTTAAATTGTCTGATTTGGAGCAAATGAGCATATATCATTTTTCAAGAAAAGCAATGAAACTAGTTGTTTTTTTTTTAAACAAAATGAGATGTCAAGACCTTTGCTTCAGAAGAGCTATACTGAGAGACTGCTTCTGATAAACCGATAAATTAGCCTTTGGTTTAATGGATTAATTATTTTTCTAGGAAATACTTCCTATCTAACAATACTCTAATCCTAACCTTAATGCTAAGAAGTAAATAGTTAGGCCATTCTGTGATGAAGGCAGATATCCTAAGAATATGGCATCAATTTATAAGAAAATAGCCCACAGTGACCTATACATGGTTATTTGAAGGCAAATTTATGGAATATAAATGAAGTAGTCACTTTAATTTATTATAAAACTGGAGATACATCTGTGAAGGGAAAAAAACCCTCAAGAAACTATAAAATCATGCAAAAATGCAGTAAGCCTTTAAAATTTTCTTATTTTTAAGAGAAAAATAATACTTTTTATGGAACTCCAATATTTGAGATAACTTTAAAATACACATCATATTTAGTGTCTAAGGTTTTATATTTTGCACAATAATTTAAAAGACTACAGTGAAAAATAGTATTAGATTAATAAAGCAGCTCACAAACCAATCAAATGAACAAACTAGAAAGTCCCTCTGTTTGTTTAAACTCCCTGCTGAAGTTTCCCCTAAAAACCAAATGCTACTCTTTGGTCTTCTGCCACCTGGTGCTTTCTGAAAGTTGTTGGTTTGTAACAAGAAATGAAACAAGTAAGTTCAGCAGATACTTACTGCAAGTTTCTCTGTGTTCAGTCCTGAAATGAGAAAGACATGACTTCAGTCATTTAGGCATTTGCTGCTGTTCAGAAGTGAGCAGATGAAACTGGCCTGTAGGGAACAAAATTAAAAACAACAGTGGATTCAATTTAAAATTTAGCAATAAATAAAAACACACAATTAAATGACAAGGAGGAACCTTTGAGAAACACTTCTGAAAGAGCTAAAAGGTTTACAAAATTAGTGTTCGGAGAGCATTTGTTGAATCTATGCCCTAATATGTCAATATTGTGTAAAAATGAATAGCTAGTTTTGGCTTAGTTCACAACAATTATTCTTCCATGGGGTATTTATTCTCCATGAACTTGCAGGATGCCCAAATACAGTGACTCTGTTAACTGGAACTCAAGCAACTGGCCCTCTCAAATAACCGAAAAGAATTGAAGAAATTATACTACATTTATCGGCACCTACCAATCCCCATGGGTGCCAGTTAACTGAGAGCCTACTGCACATCTTTTCAAATGACCAGCAAACTTACCCACTGAAACTGCAAAGGAGGTTTGAAATGGATATTTTAATACTGATGGTGAATGAAATTTAAGACTTTATCTTAGTTTCATTCCTATTCTATAAATCTCCTTGTAGGAGAATGTAATTCCAAACTCCATAAATCTGCCGTTCCTGCAGTGGTTATACTTGCCAAATCACAAGGCAAACAGAAGGTGGGAGTCATTTAGGATGATTCTGAGTCAGATGGGGCTTGATAGAATGTTGGGAAGCAAACAGAAAGTATTACACCTGGTCCCCCTGCAAGTAGATTGGGGTGGGGTTGCATGCAATCTCCTGTTTCTAAGACCCAAGCCCCTCTGGCTCAGCACATTTCATAGCTGATAAGCATCAAGCTACCTGAAAATGACCACTGAAGCTTGAAACAGAAAACATTGAATAAATAAAACAGGGAACCAAATACTCCTGCATTATTCCTAGCAATTAAAATTGGCTTTAGAGAAAACAAGAAAAGGCAATGAGAAGATTTAAAAGAAGAAAATGAAGAAGGTGTAAGAGATGAGGAAAAATGGAACAAAGGAAAATTATATTTTGTGAAGAAAGGCAGACGGTGATTGATAAAAATACAGTTGACTTCAGTTATCACAGGGCCTTATTAAGACATGAAGAAGACTATTTTTCCTGTTCTTAAGTTATTAGACTAGAGGAAATTGTCATTCTTTTTTATTATTAAATTTATTGGGATGACATTGATTAGTAAAAATTACATAGGTCCCAGGTGTGCAATTCTACATCACATCTTCTATGTGTTATATTATGTGTTCATCACCCAGAGTCTGTTCTCTTTCCATCACCATATATTTTGTCCCTGATTCTTTTTCCCCTCCCGCCTCCCCACCTCCCCTCAGGTAACTACTGAATTATTGACTGTGTCCATGAGTTTTGTTTCTTTGTTGCTTTCTATTTTATGTTAACAATCAAAGTAAATTTCTCCATCCCTTTCCCTTATTTTACTCACTCTCCCTTCCCTCTCCCACCTTAAAGAAGTCCCTCTTTGTAGGGTAACACTCTTTGTAGGACTGGTTTGGTGGTGAAAAAGCTAACACTCTTTAGCTTTTTCTTATCTGAGAAGCTCTTTATCTGTCCTTCAATTTTGAATGCTAGCCTTGCTGGATACATGATTCTTGGTTGTAGATCCTTGGTTTTCATCATGTTGAATATTTTCTGCCAATCACTTCTGGCCTATAAAGTTTCTGGTGAGAAATCAGCTGAGAGTCGAATGGGTGTCCCTTTATAAGTTACTGGCTCACTTTAGAATTATCTCTTTTTCTTTAACTTTTGCCATTTTAATTATGGTGTACTTTGGTGTGTTTCTGTTTAGGATCATCTTGTTTAGGACTCTCTGTGCATCCTGGACTTGTATGTCTATTTCCTTCAACATGTTAGGAAATTTTTCAGTTATTATTTCTTCAAATAATTTCTTGATCCCTTGCTTTTCTCTGTCCCTTCAGGAATACCTATGATTTGGATAGTCTTCTGCTTAAAATCGTCCCAGGGGAATCTCAAATCATCCTCACTTTTTTGGATTCTCATATCTATCTGTTCTAAATGGATATTTTCTGCTGGCTTTTCCTGCTGTGTGCTTCTATTTTATCTTGTTTTGTGACTTTTATTCTGTTCTTCGTTTCAGTTAATGTAGTCATTATCTCTCTCTGGTCCTTTATAATGGTTTGTAAGTCTTTGATGCTTGTTATTGCTCTGTTGAAATTATCATTCAGTTCCTTAAGCATTTTTATAATCGTTGCTTTGAGCTCAGTTTCTGATGGGTCATCTGTCCCTATCTCTTTAATTTTTCCCACTTCTCTGGACCCTCACTGTTGTCATTTCTTTGATGTTTGCTGCTTATACTGGGCAGGCAGAGCTCTGTGGGGGAGGTGCATTTGTGGCTTTGTTTCCATCCTGTGACTCTGAGGGTCATGTAGGGAGCTTGGGTTTGATTGAGCCTTTCAATTCTGTTTTCCCTGTGCACAGATTCTGCCCTTAGCCTTGGGGTCAGTTGTCCTGTTTGCTGGTCTTTCAGATCATCCTGGTTGTGGTCTAAGAAATGCAAACATACAGTCCCCTCTCTCCTTCTCCTTCCCAGCCAGAGTGTTTGAGCTGTGGCTCCTCACCATCTAGACCGGCCTGCACCTCCTGGGGCCAAAATGAGATGGTTGCACTATCTCACGCCCTCCTTGCCTGTGGGCCTCCTTTCCTCTGTCCTGTGGATCGAGTGAGGTCCAGAGCACTCTCCCGCCACCTTCTTCCTCCTCCCTCCCCCAGTGGTAGAGTTTCAAGCGGGAACCTGTGCAACCAAGTCCCCACTCTTCCTTTTATTTCTCCTTTGTTTAACCCTCTTCCTGACTGCAGGTACCTTAATGCCATGAGGGGTTTCTTAGCTGTGATTGTGTAATGTGTAGAGGGCCCTCAGTTGAGGTATAGGTGTTTTATTAGTTGTAATCTCCAAAGGAGTTTTTATAAGTCCCTCTCACACCACCATTTTGTTGCCTCTCAAAGCTATCACATTTTGTCTTCAATGTTTTACTCCCTTGAAATTCTCTTTTCATGATTTTCCTGTGCCATCTACTCTACTAACTTATCATGTCTGATAAAAGCTAAACTAAAGCAGTTGAAATCACATGCCCTTAAATTTTAGAATATAAATTCAGGGATTTAGATTTTCCTGATATAAAGAATCTCCACATAATTTTGTTTATACTTTCTGCAATTTATTGTCAACTCATTCAAAAAGAAAGTGCCTACTGTATATATTGCACTGAACTTGGTATTTGGGAATACAGTGTGGTATATTTTAAATTCTTGGCCAAAACCTTGTAGAGTGGAAGATTATTCCCAAGCAAACTCATCATAGTAGGAAAGATGACAAGTTGTCTTAGCTACAAAAACTGACCAAGAGAACAGCTTCTTAAAGAGAATCAGTCCATAATCCAAGACTAGAGTAGGGGCAGTAAGTGGCCAAATTCATCTAAATCCTGGTATGGCCATGTGGAATTTAGGCAAGAATTCAGCTTTGCAGAATCCATGAGACTTTCAATATTGAGGATCTGTCTGCTGCAGCAGAGCTCTGGGAAGAAACTGACGTAAAGGGGGACCTACCCCAAAGGAGAAGACAAAGTGCCAGGTTCCTAGTCAAAGGAGAGGGCTCAAGGTAGATACAGTGACTACAGTCTCCAGACAGAGGGCCAGGTTTCCTACAAGGAAGAAAGGAACCTTAGCCTGAAACCCAGTCCTGCAGAATAAGAGACCACCTGGTGGGTGAGAAGTGCAGCTCCCTGGTGGGCACTAGAATATCCAGAGCTAGGTGCTGGGCTGGAACCTTCAGCATGGTGATAACGAAGATCAGGAGGTACACAGGAGTTTATCTGCTGAAACACAGCCATTGGCTTCTGGGCATAGGAAACATGAGCAGCCCAGTTACTAGAGTCAGAGGAAAAGCAGTAAGATTGGATGTTGTCTCTCATTCTTGCCTTCACATTGATCAACGTATTAGGGGGAGGTTAACACAAAACACTTCAATGCTACCACAGTAATACTTATAAAGGAGGTATAGCCAGCTCTGCCTGGAGAAGACAAGCAAAGCTTCACAAAAGATGAAAACTAAAGGTATAATGGGAAAGGGAGAATGGTGTCCCATAAGAGGGAATGGCCTCTGAGAAAGCCTAAGTCAGAAACGTGCATGACGTTCCCAGGGACAGAATGAGCAAAACAGTGTTCTCACGGAGAGAGATGTGGGTACCAGACTGTAAACAGATCTTGTTATGCCACACGAAGAAACTCTGAGCCTGGAATTGAAAGGGAGCCAATAAAGGTTTGTAAGCAAAGAAACAACAAGTGTAAACCTGTGTTCTCTGGTAGCAAGATAAGATTAGGAGGCAACTCAAGTCTATGTTAGGAAAGAAGACAGTCCAAATTAATATATTGATGTAAGGCTATAGGAGAAAGGATAAGTGGAGTGAAAAAGCTAATTTATCATTTAGAAGTTGGGGGATTTCCTTCATTTCTGATGATCTCATCTTGGAAGAAGCTAAATGTGAAACTGAAAATATAATGTTTTAAATGTTCTGCTTTAAGTAGTTGAGGTAGTATAACTTTGTTTGGGTCATCAAGACCTGGCCACAATATACTAAATTTAGTTATTTTTTAAGCAAAATAAAAGAGTTCAGTCAATAATACAGGCATTCCTCACTTAACAACCTACCTATTTAACACCACTCAGACTCCAGTGTGAGGAATCCCCTTTCTCACTTTTTGTCTCGTCCGACAGTCAGTATTCACTATATGAAGCATTTATAATCATGCAAGACTACATATGTATTCCCTTTATAAGTGTGGTCACATGTGATATCTATTGAAAACTACATATTGTATAGCACCACTACACACCACAAGACATCCTTCTTTAATCTCCTCGCTTATCTACCAATTCATTTAATGACCCAGTCATAGGAAGAGAATTCTTTCCTTAAGTGAGGAGTACCTGTATTTAGCCTTCTCTCCTCAACCTTCTCCCACCCCACCCCACCCCCCAATTGCTCTCCACCCCTGCACTGTTCTTGAGAGTGTCTTAGGAGTAAACAAACCAGTGAAAGGTAAGACCTTCTGACTGACAATCTTGGGCAGTAGAAATAGTCAGAATCAGGGTGCTGTTTCAAACAGAACAGAACAAAGAAGGAAACACTATAAACTTTTACACCTTCCCATTGGGTGATGTGTTGAGACCCAGGCTGAGCCCTGAACTCCTCATGCTAGTGTCCCAGTGCCAGCAAGCCAAGGCCCATGGGAAGTCACTAAAACTGCACCGATCCCCAGTTGTGCCTGTGCTGAGGGGAAACGCACAGGAAATTTAGGGGAAGCAGCTGAAGCAATAGCTAAAACCATTTCCCTCTTTGTCACTGGACACCATCAATCATTTAGAGAGGCCAGGCTCAGAGATTTTGATTCTGTGTCTTGGGAATGACAGGGAGAGAGAGAAATTAAGCATGGAAGTGAGGAAGATGGACAGGTTTGAACAACTGTGAACGTTATATGTTTGAGATGCTGGTGCATCATGTGTATAGAGATATCAATAGGCAGTTGTAAACATGGAATCAAAGCTCAGGAAGTAGATGGGGTTAGAGGTAGAAAAAAAAAGAGGTGGTTTAAGCCAATCAACCATTCAAGTAAGTTTGCCTGAGGAATTCATGTAGAAAGAGAAAGATGTTCAGGTGTGAAAGCCCAAAGGAAACACCAAGTTTAAGGCAGGCATGTCCATTCTGTGGCCTAGTACAGCTTGGAATGTGGCTCAACACAAATTCTTAAAACATTATGAGATTTTTTTTTTGCAACCCCCTTTTTTTTAGCTTATCAGCTGTCATCAGTATTAGTGTACTTTATGTGTGGCCCAAGACAATTCTTCTTCTTCCATTGTGGCCCAGGAAAGCCAAGGGAAGGCAGAAGAAGAGAACATTTTCTGTTTCATTTCTTTGGTATATGAACATATAAAGAGCATTGTTTTCTTGGTGACTTACTGATATTCAAATCCAATTAAATAATGGGGCA
Source organism: Lyroderma lyra (assembly GCA_004026885.1). Taxonomy (NCBI): domain Eukaryota; kingdom Metazoa; phylum Chordata; class Mammalia; order Chiroptera; family Megadermatidae; genus Lyroderma; species Lyroderma lyra. The sequence goes on along the minus strand of PVJL010000263.1, from coordinate 259,167 downwards.
ATAAGGCCTATCACCCCAATAGGAAGTACTTAGTATCGTTTCCACAACTTCTATATAAAAGCATGCACTACCAACGCATCTGGTGGGTAGAAAAAATGGAGAGAAGTATTTCAAGGCTGAGCGAATTGTCAAAAACTGACCCTCTCCACCCTGAGGATGAACACGTGCTGTGTAGTGGGCAGCAGTTCCAGGCAAGGACTGTCGTGTCCAGGGCACAGCCCCATCTAGCCTCCTGCATTTTTCATTTCTTTCTTTTTGTTTAGAATGAGCCACGTCTTCTTTTTGACAGATGCTGATGTAAATCAGTGAAAGGAGTTAGTTAATTTTGTCTTAATGCATTTGTAGGAGATAAATTTACTACTGAAATTCTAGGAGCCAAAACATTCCGTGGACTGTGTCACTATGCGTTTCAGCAGACACACAGGACTATCTGCGTGCCACCAGAATCTTGGTTCCTGAAGGTAAAACTGGATGCTCAAGTAAAGACGCTACAGGTTACTCACAGTGAACCGTGAAAGGGTCTGCATGTACCAACACTCTTTTCCAGGTTGAGAGTTTACTGTATAAGGCGTTGTTACTGCAGAGTAAGGAAAGGGTATTTGAGTCTGCCCATACTTTTCATCCAGGTGGGCATAGAGCAGCTCCCTGGAACAGCCCATGCCCCAACAGGGCGTGGCACCTCCCCTGCCTCTGTGCGCGCAGTGTGAGAGCTCCGACTCTGCACTAGTCTTCCTCCTTAATTTCGTGCCGTGAGCGTGGCTGCAAGTAATGCAAGGCTTTAGTTATAAATTTCGTAGGAATGTTGCAGCTTGTTGCTGTCACCCTGATCTCAACTCCTCGTGGTCATTGTCTTCAGAAGCTTGGCACATAAATGAACATCTGCTGTAAAATTGAGCTATCTTTCCCTGTGTATATAGGGTGTGTGTGTGTGTGTGTGTGTGTGTGTGTGTTTGTAAGTCAAAACTTAAGGCAAGTAACTTCACAAATCACCTTTTTTGGCAGGTTTTAGAATACCTCTCATCTTCCTTTCTCCCACCCTTAGGTGCCTCAGGGAAAACATTTTCTACTTAAATTGACTCTCACTTTCAGGTGTGCCTTTACACGCCCTGTCTGCTGCCTGCACCTCTCAACAGACTCTCAAATCCAGGTAAGTCTCACCTTCCATCTCACTGGCGAGCTGGCGTTTTTTTGGATTAAGTGAAGGTATCAACAAGCTCAGACTTTGTTGAGTACATGGGGAACCAGCAGAGAGTATAATACATCAAAGCTTAGAGTATAATCTACTTCTACAGAATGATCAATAATCAGATAACTAATACTCAGGCATGTATACACAATAAATACAGTGTCCAATGGGAAAAGTGGACGCTTGGTGCATAGTGGGATGCAGCCAATGACTTGAACTTTTCTGTTCCTTGAAGGAATCTTCAAATGATACAGTGTTGAACGGCACGATTTTAAGTTGTATTAGGGAAATGGTTATTTTATCATGGTGATACAACTTGTGACAATTTAGAAAAAGCGCAAATTCTATAGAACTATCTATAGTGTCAAAATATTTTTCACATCCTAGGTATGTGTAAACACTAAGTTTTAAGGAAAACACGTCTGCTAAAAGTCAAAGAAAAGTCAGCTTTATAGCTTTCAAGTTCTGCATTCCTGACTGTGGTGCAATTTAATCAACACAGCAAAAACTTCTAATGATTCCTGAAGTAATGAGAAATTAAACATAAGATTTCTACGAGGACTGACATTTTTAAATGTATAAAATAATGCATTGAAAGTGTGCCAGAAAAAGAATTAAGGACTAATACAAATATATTTATTATAATGATCTCCTTCATTAGGTATTACTGTTCAATTTGTAGAAAAAGGGAACACAGAAATAGCAGGGAACGCACTGCCTTTCCGGTGGACGGGGCTGTTTATCAAACACGATTTGCACCTGCGGGAGGAGGCGCTGGGCACTTAGGCATATGTGTCCCTCCTTCGTGTCTTCATATGTTTTGTCCAAATTGTTTTGACAAAAAAGAGAAAACTCTTTGATAGGTGTGGACCTGAGCATAGCATCCAAGTGAGGGCAGATGAGGTAATGTTAGTGAACAGTCAGAAATTACAATCAATTAGCAATGCCAGCAATTTAGTTATTAGCAGCTTCATATATTTTCCTGATTATTGCAACATTTTAATTTAATTGCAAGTTTTATTGCAACTACTTATTCATACATTTTAAGATTTGTGTCATCTAGCAGCATTCATTAAACAACAACCAAAACACATCCAGCTCCTTTGTAAACACATTTACATGCTTTTCATCCAAAGAAGGGGTAATACTATATTTATTTATCCCAATTACTTTTATATATATCAGTTAGACTCACCAATGGCTTTAGCAAGAAAATAATTCCCTGTAGCTCCTGTGAGACTTTGCAAATGTCAGCTCTGGTAAACCTATCAGAAAAGGAGCACCATTAAATAGACAGTTTGATGAAGAAAGGCAAGCATGAGACTGCCACGTGCCTGAAATTGTGCTTTTTGTGTAGCTGTGGGATCTATAATGCCTGGGTAGTTGATTTCAGATAATGGAACTCCTAAACGTTGCCAGACTTACTGTAACACTCATCTAGTTTGGGGCTTAGATCATCTGAAAGGGGAAACAGAAAACAGGAAGTAAGATTAGAACTGAGCAACTTATGGAAACAAAGGGTGGGGTGACAAGGCCCTGGCTAAGAGCACTGAAGCCACCTGCGGGGCTTCTCATGCTCAGCTCCGGTAATATTTTGGGCTGGATAATTGTTTTGGGGCTGGGAGCCGTTCTGTGCACTGTAGGATATTCATTTAGCAGCACGTCCGGCCTCTACCCACTAGATGTCAGTAGCATCCCTCTCCTCCATCATGGCAGCCAGAAGTGTCTGCAGACACTGCTCACGTTCTCTGAGGGGCAAGCGTCTTGTTGAGAACCACTGCACGAAGCAGAAAAGCTGATGTGGGCCTAACTATTTGCAGCCTAATAACAGGGATCAGCTATAATTCATTTCACTGATAAGAAAGGAAATTATATTTTAGGAGGTAGAATTGAGTGAAGGGAGATAGAAGGAATTAATTGGTAACAGGAAGTCCAGAGTCCACTGCAATGTGATAAAGAGAAGTAACAAAATCAGGGATGAATTAAGTCCCTTCACCACATTTTACTGCATTATTTCAGAGGGAATGGTTTTAGCAACCTGAATTAACCAGAATTCACTCATCTTTTATTCTCGTTGCCTCAAGGATTTCAGACATAGTTGGATTAAATGATTTAAAACCCCAATACTGTCATTCCTTTGGGGCCACTCCCATTACTTGGATGGAGGAAAGAAGCCAGGGACCCCAGTACTTTTCACCCAGCTTCCCACTGCATCCTGCAGAACCTCATAGTGTGAATGCTGCGAGATACAGGCCAGTGCTTCTGACCTGAAAGCTCTAAATCCTTCATAGAACATGGTTCAGGGTTGTCTAACGAAGCATGGTTCTATGATCAGTCCTAAATGGTGACAAGGACCAGGAATAAATCACCCCTTTAGAATATCTTCCAGCTATGATATTTAAAAAAATAAAGTTAAGACTACGATGATTGATTATATCTACTGCTCTTTACCTCCCAAGTGCTTATGGTTACAATATTTAAATTTTCAGATTTAAAGACAGCCACAGTTTCACACTGGGGCTCTGGAAAGAAATATATATGTAAATGAAATGGGGAAAAAATCAAGGTAGACATCACAGAATAAGGCTGTGGGGGAAGAGGCGGGGAAAAGGTCAGCACCAGGGAACACCCAGGATTGACAATTGATACAGGATCTGAAAACCAAGGCCAATGCAGCCCGGCCTTCAAGTGGGGACAGATGAGCTAAGGTCAGTGGAACAGCCAGTAAGTAAAAATCAAGCTAGAATACTATGCATGTAATTGGTGTCATGGTTAGAGACTGACGTATTTTTAACACAAGAAATGCAAACTATGATGAATTCAAGTCAACAAATGTTTTGATATTTTTCTAAGTACTTCCAGGGACAAAAAGATAAATGTTCACCTTCAAGTGCTTACAATCTATTAGGAAGGTTTAGACAAGATTTTAAATTCTTTTTAAAGCAGAATATTTCTACTCCTATGTATTTATCCAAGAGAAATGAAAATATACATCTGTACAAACACTTGTAGGTAAATGTTCATATCAGCATTATTCATAATAGCCAAAAAGTAGGGAGAAAATAGACTCCAAACTGATGAATGGATATAGAATGTGGTATAGCCATATAGTGAAATATTATTTAGCAATGAAAAGTAATTAAGGATTGATACCTGCTACAAGGATGAACCTTGAAAATATGCCAATTGAAAGAAGCCAGTGACAAGGACCACATACTGTATGATTTTGTTTATATGAAGTACCCAGGATAGGCAAATCCACAGAGAGAGAAAGCAGATTGGCTGCTGGGGGCTGCAGGAAGAGGCAGGAGAGGAGGTAACTGCTAAAGGTGTGGGATTTCTAGAGTTGGACAGTGGTGATGATTGCATAACTCTGCATATATTAAAAGCGAGACTAAAGGTCAATTTTATGGTATGTAAATTATCTTGGTAAAGCTGTCACCAAATAAATAAACAAATAAATAGTGTTTGTGCTGTAAAATAGGTGGTAAGAGCTGCGGAGATAAGAATACCTCCACTCAGGGAAATGAGAAGTTTCATAGAAGAGACCTCATATAAGAAAGAAAGAAAACGCTCTTTTTTTCTCTGTTTTTTCACTAGAAGCTTATGAATAATATAAGTTTATGAATAACGTAAGTGTGGACTTGCAAGTTACTTAGGACAGTGCTTTGTTGAACTTGAGCATACATGGATCAGATGTGCTTGGAGGGCTTGTAAAAGCATAGTGCTGGCATGCATCCCTAGAGTTTCTGAATTAGTAGATCCTGGGCTAGAACTTATTCATTTGCATTTCTAACAAGCTCCCAGATGACACTGATGCTGTTAATCCAGTAAAGTGACTAACATCTGGGTTTGCCCTAGACTCAGGGGGATTCTCAGGACCTAGGGGCTTTCAGTGCTAAAACCAGGAAAGTCCCTGGGAAACCAGGATGAATTGGTCAGCTTACTAAGTGCCTGGACCACACTCTGAGAACCATTGTTTAAGGAGATAACATTCAATTGAGATTTGAAGTTGTGAGAAGAGGAGAAATCAAAGAACCCTCAAGTTTCTGGCCTAACTAAGCAGTTGGGTCCATGGAAATGCCAAGAGGTCCCAAACTTTGCTACGAATTGGAATCACCTGGAATTTTTGAAGCAGACTGATGCCAGAACCCACCTCCAGGTATTCTGATTTAATTGGTATGGAATGTTACCTGGGCAGCAGGATTTTTAAAGCTCCCCTGGTGATTCTACTATGCAGCACAATTTGGGAAACACGGGGTTATGTCCTTCTCTTAGATTGGAATCCAGGAGGAGAGAATGTACATGGGGCAAATTAATGAGTTTTAGGTGTTCATGAGCCATCAGTGTCCCTTGACCCTGGCTGCATATAAGAATCCTCTGGAGAGTATCTTAAACACACTGACACCCCGGTGATTCTGATTGATTTGGTCTGGGCTGGGCCTGAGCATTGAGAGTTTAAAAATCTCACCAGGTACATATCATAAAATATTATTCAGCTTTAAGAAGGAAGGAATGAAGCCCGCAGGCAGGAGTTCTGAATCCAAGACAACATCAGAATTGGAGATTGCATGTTATCAAAAGTGTAGCTGGGTAAATAATTGACCGAAGCCACATGCTGTGACCGAGGAAAAGGCAACAAGAATGTACAACCTCGAAAAAGTGCTCAGGGTCAGGTGGCCCACACAGAAAGCACCTTCCTGGGGAGTTCCCTGGTGGTGTAGTGGCTAAGGCTTTGGTGCTGTCAACGCTGCGGCCTGGGTTCGATTCCCAGCCAGGAAACTACATAGAGAGAGAAAGAGAGAGCGAGCGCTACTGCTCTTCACAAAGTTTTGTATGAGGTTGTTAGTCCCAAACTATATATTTTTATAGGAGATACAGCTCACTTTCTGATGGAAATGCTTCAGGAGAGGCTGTTTCTCATTTTCTTATGGCATTGGAGGTCCAAAATGACCCCCAGGCTGTGTAAAGCTTAGATCACAGAATAGGAAATTTACCTAAAATTGGACATTTTAAAACACTCTTAAAAAGACTTCCTAAGGAGACCAGCATTTGAGTTCTGGAGGGTGGCATTCAAAGGAAATGGCATGAAAAGGGGGTTCCATAAGCAGGAAATGGTGTCCTAATGCTAGAGTGCAGGCAATGTGAGATCAGGGGATAAGGATATGGGATTAGTAAAATAAGCAAAGAATTCACTAGGAAAAGTCTTAAAGTCTAGAATATTAAACATAATTCTCATGTAAATACATGACAAATATTTTTACACTTACTACTATTTAAATAAATACATTAAAATAATGACCAGGTATAATTTTTGCTTTTTAAATTGACAAAGCTTTAAAAATTCATGATTCTCACTGTTGGGAAGGCACCAGGTCAACAGCTATTCCCCTCGGCTGTTGGTGAGTGAAAACTGGGACGAACTTTGTGAATGGCAGTTTGACAGTAATATTAAAAGCTTTAAACACACATACACACACACACACACACGCACACGCACACGCACACACACACACTTTGAATCGTTATTTCTACCCCATTTAATATGTCTTGGGGAATAATTAAGGATATGAACAAGATTTAGCAAAAATATTTATAACAGGAAAATATTAGAAATAAAGTACTCATCAACCAATAGGGGATCTGTTAAATAAATGCTGGTTCCTGCGTTCAGAGGAATACTATCCAGTGATTTAAAACACTGATGCGGAAGAGCATTTTACCGTCTCTCTTTCCAATCCACCCAGATGCATGTATACTCCCATCTATATCAGGGCTCCCACAACAGTGACTGGAGCACTTCCCTGGGGACACAGACAGCCGAATCTAAAAAGAGGGCACAGGTTTGGTTTGTGGAAGTCCCCAGGTGATGATCCTAATGACTATCACTGAGTTGAAAATTGCTAATGTAAAAATGTATTTGTTGGTGCAGAAAGATGTCTGGGATATACTGATCAAAAGAAGCACACAACATACCATTTTTGGAAAATGTTTACATGCACAGACCAAAGTATGGAAGAGCATATAGAAAGATAGTAACCACTTTTCTCTAGGTGGTGGTTCTATAGATAATAATTTCCTTATTTTGCCTGTCTGACTTTTCTATTTTTAAAATAATGAGTACATTTTAATTGTATGATCTAAATATTTCCCAAATAATAAGATGGGCAAAAATATGTGAAAATAAAAATATGCAAAGGAAATTATATGTTTCATATTATATTTCCTACAAATAATTATATTCTTTGATTTCAAAATAAAAAACAAATATTTGTAAAATAGTGTATGCACTCTTACTTTTTAAGGAATTGGGCATTAGAGGTATTTTGTGTTCCTAAAGGGCAAGAACCATTGAACAAAGTTTCAAATCATTGAAAATTGACGGCAGTTATTGAATCTATCAGCAACTAATTTTAACTTTTTTTTAACCTTGCAGAATTCAATTTAATTATTTCCGGAAAAAAGGATGCAATTTCAACTGGCCTTTTTTTTGCACTTTGGTGAGTATCAGTTGTCAAAATCCATTTTCTGCTTGTATTGATTTCTTCTCAAATATTCAGTAGAAATCATTTTAAAATATATTCACCTCTTTTTCCCTATACTGCTATATGTTTGCATGGTTCTCTGTCATATATTTGTGTCAAGCAACTAAATAATTCCAGTCAAAAATGTTCGGTATCCATGTACAGCTATTTCTATCACTCTTTAATTGAATATTATTTTCAGCAGATAAATACGTAAAGTAAAATACTAAAGAAAGTAAAATAATGTTAAATTCTTAATTTACTACCATAAAGCATTTCTATTTCTTAAAATAGCTCTGCTTTGAATGTTGCACGTGTCCCAGTGATGAGGGCTCATGAAGGACTTACAGACAAAACGCCCTCTTCTAAGTAAGCAGCAGCTCTGAGCTGAAAGGCCAGACTCTCCATGCCTCTGCCGTTTTTACTAGGCTGAGAATAATTTACACCAGTCCTAGGGGTGTTGCCAACAATCACTCCCTTTCACCCCAACTATAACAGAGCTACTTTGGGTTACTTCAAAGGTTCATGCTAAATTTCTTGGTGGTAGCAAACTTTAAGAATTTTGACTTTTAATTTTGCAATTTTTAAACCCTGAGGCAATTTTGTAGTTAGATTTGCTAGTAATGGAGGAAAGAGCACTCCAGATGAGAAGTGCTCATTTGTTCTCTGTTGAGAACTCCCTGCCTCGGAGAGGTGAGTCACAAGCCAGTGGGAGCCTGAGCCTTAGAACTGGCCTCAGATGGGCAAAGAAGAGCTTTTTAAGGTACATCTGCCTTGGAGGTTGTCTATGGGACTAAACAATATTCAGAATTAGAAGTGACCACTGAGAGTCATTACACTTTCTCCCCAGCCTGGGTAGAGGATACTGTATACCGTGCCAAAGTTCTAACCCACCCCACAGTTGCTCAGAGCCCTTCTCAATCAGGAGGGCCCTCTCTCTGGAGGAAAGCTCTTCAAAACTCAACCTAAGGCACCCTAATCTAACCCAGATCTCTAGGATTATGATCCATTTACCAACCAGGTTAACCCCACATCATCAGCTTGGGCATTTACTGGTTTGTAGTGCAACCGCAGGCATCTATATAAATTCTAGAACCTATTTAAACACTTTGTCTTGAGTTCTGACTTGGGAAAAAAAGAAGAATCATAAAACATGCATTGGCCTCAGATTTTGGGAAATAGATGCAAAGTGCAAACTTTATCTAATGTGCATTCATTGCACATTTCTTACCTATAATAAATAATGTGTGTGAGTACGTGAGGGTACATGTGTGTTTACAGCTCGGAAACTCTGAAGTACACTCTAAATTATATGAAAACATCTCATGTGATTAAGAAAATGATAACAATATACAAATTTACTGAGATTATATGTTATTAAATATTTCTACCAAATGATTCTTCACTTTACAGAAAATTTGCTGTGCATTTTCTTTAAATGATCAGATTTCCTACATTCTTAATAAGATCCTATCTTCAAGTTGTGTGTTATTTTTGAGGAATACATTGGTTGCTATTTCCTAACAACATAAACATCTTTAGTCTCTGACTCAGTTCCAATCTATTGCTAATGTAATAATCTGGCATCTGAAATATTTAACCCAGGAAGGATATTGCTGAGTCTATATTCAGGCATGGGGCCTTAACTACTTATGTTTATAGCCACTTTTGCCAAGTATTTTAAATCAGAAGTTCACTTAGAATATTATATGAATAATAATACTTCAATTTCCCAAAGTCCTGGAATACTTTTATTTCTGAAAAGTACACATCTGATCAAAACAAGTTTGCCCAAGTCAGGTTATAAAAACAGATTAAATCTCTAAGGCAACAATTTCAATAAAAGAATTCAGGATGGAACTTGTCTAAAAGAATAAATCCCTGGAAGGGAAGTGTTAGTTAATCCACACTTAGAATTAGCAGAGATTTTATGCCTGACCTTGTTTCAAAAAGCCTCTGTCTCTTAGAGTCCAAATTTCTGATTAGTTATTTGTCCTAGACGCCAATTCTAAAAAATAAAAGAAGACCTGCCTTTGGATTGTTGGGTGAATAAAAGGAAAAATCCATGTTAACCAATCTAGGACCATTTATTATACAATGAAATAAAAAGTGTATGATGTAGCTAACTTCTTTCATGTATCTTTCTCAAAGAAATGCCCTGACTTTGTTTCAGAATAATAATCTTTGCAATAAGACTGAAGATAGAAAATTTCCTGTTTAAACAGATATTTGGTAATCCAGGGGGAAGGAGATAGTATGTATCATAATCTTTGCTGTAAAACTATGATCTATGGGTGATTACTGCCCAAATCACAAGATGACCAGGTTAAAAAATAGTTCATGTCGGAAATGTATGAGTATACATAAGAGAAAGAACATTATTTTTCAAAAGCCCATATTTTGGGAGGACAAATTGAAGAAAAGAAATCCACTAGATGCAAAACAAGTCCATAAAAAATTCTTTATATATTTTTACAATTGAAAAAACTGAGGAGAAACCAAGTTGAATTTGTAGTCTGGTAATTATTTTTAATTTAGGCCAATCCTCTCTTATCTGTCTTAAAATTGGGGCTTGCTATAAATTTTCATGTCTCAAGGTGGAAGTATCTAAGAGCAGCTGGAATAGATCATGTCTATATTCTTTTAGAGGGTGTGGGTTTCTTGATTCACCATCCAGAGGCTGATGTGGTGATTTTGAGGGGAGAGAGGATTGTTTGTTTGTTTTTTCTTTTCATTTTGAGATAATTGCAGGTCCTCATGCAGTTGAAAGAAATAATATAGAGATATCCCATATACCTTGCACCCAATTTCCCCTGATGGTAACATTGAACATCACTTCAGTATAATATCACAACTAGGACATTGACATTGATATTGTCCATTCATCTTATTCAGGTTTCACCAGTTTTACATATACTTATTGGTGTATATGTGTGTGTGTGTTAATTCTATGCAATTTTATTCATGTGACAATCCCCACAGTTACCATACAGAACAGTTCCATTACCTCAAGTATCCCCAGTACAACCCCTTTAGAGTCATACCCACCTCCTTCCCTCCCTGCCTCCCTTACCTCTGATGATCTGTTCTCCATCTCTATAATTTTGTCACTCAAGAAATAGATTTATGCAGTATTGAACGTTTTGAGAATAGCTTTTTTTTTTTTATTCAGTTTAACTCCTTTGAGATTCATCTACATTGGTGAATGTTTCAATAATCCCTCCTTCTTATTGCTAAGTACTATTTCGTGATATGGATGCACCCCACTTTGCCTAACCATTCACCCATTGATGGACATCAGGGCTGTTTCCAGTTTTTGGCTATTATAATGATGCTATGGACATTTGTATACAGGTTTTTGTGTGAAGATAAACTTTGATTTCTCTGGGATAAATATCTAAGCGTGTACTTGCTGGATTGTACGATAAGCAAGTGCTTACTTTTATAAGAAACTACCATACTTTTCCCCCAAATGGCTGTACCATTTTACATTTACACCAGCAGTGTATGAGTGGTCCAGTTGCTCTACATCCTCTCCAGCATCTAATGTTACTGCTGCTTTTTCATATTAGCTATTCTGATAGGTATGCAGTGCTATCTTACTGTGGTTTTGATTTGACTTTGCCTAGTGACTAATGATATTGAACATCTTTTCAGGTGCTTATTTGCCACCTGTATATCTTCTTAGTGAAATGTCTATTCATGCTGCTTGTCATTTTCTAATTGGTTTTTTAATGCTAAATTTTATGAGCACTTTATAGAATTTTGATCAAGCGCTTTGTCAGATATGTGATTTGCAATTATATTCTCTCAGTCTATATTATTCCCTTTTACCTCTTCACAAAGTTTTAAATTTTGATGAGGTCCAATTTACCAATTTTTCTTTATATGGATAATGCTCTTCTCAATTTAAAAAATTATTTGGCTGGTCCTTAGTCCCAAAGATTTCCTCCTATGTGCTATAGGAGTTTTATAGCTTTATAATTTTATATTTTACACTTAAAGCCATTATTCATTTTGTGTTAATATTTGTATAAGCCCTGAGGTTTTGGCTATAGTTCATTTTTTTGCCTATGGATATCCAATGGCTCCAGCATTAGTTTTTGAAAAGGCTATCTTTACTCTATTAAATTTCCTTTTGCACCTCAAAAATCAGTTGGACATATTTGTGTGGATCTATTTCTGGATTCTCTATTCTGTTCCACTGATTTATAGGTAAATCTCCCTCTACACACTCTTGTTTATTGTAGCTATATAGTAAGCCTTAATATCAGAGTGATTTTCAGAATCATTTTAGCTATTCTGAGTCCTGTGTCTTTCCATCTATTTTATTTCTGCAAAATTATTACCGTGTCTGTAATTTGAATTGCAATCAAGAGATAACTAGTACCTAAATTTTGGCCTTGAGAAATGCAAATCAAAACCACAATGAGGTATCACCTCACACCTGTGAGAATGGCTGTTATCAACAAGACAAGGAATAACAAGTGCTGGAGAGGATGTGGAGAAAAAGGAACTCTGGTACACTGCTGGTGGGAGTGCAAACTGGTACAACCACTGTGGAAGGCAGTGTGGGGGTTCCTCAGAAAATTGGGAATTGGGCTACCATTTGACCCAGCAATCCCCCTTCTGGGGATCTACCCAAAGAACTTGAAAACCTTAATCCGCAAAGACTTATGTACCCCAATGTTCATTGCAGCGCTGTTCACAGTGGCCAAAACATGGAACAAGCAAAGGTCCCTGCGACAGATGACTGGATAAATTTTGGCCTTGAGAATCAAACAGAATTCTAATGCTTTACTTGCATTTAAAAACATACTAACTATACTGCCTTGTTCAAACAGTCTTTTAAAAGAAGAACTTGACTATTTCTGTAAATAGCTATCAATAAAATATTATAGTGGACTCACATTGTGTCTGCATCTAACTTTATATGTGTGTTAACCTTAGATCTTAGCCCCAGTAGGATTCTATTATATTTTGTTTTATTCAATCTTCCCAACAATAAACAAATCTATTAATATGTTATGGGTTATAAAAGTGCAACTTTAATATAAAAGAGCTGACCTGCAAGTGAATCACACAGGCAAGAAATAGTTCAGATAACCCTACCCACATCACATTCACATAGAGATTTAATAATTATCTTAACTCAGAATTTAACATTTTAAAACAAATAGAACTTTAAAAATAGCTTTTTTTTTTTTTTGGATTTTCAAATTGCACTATCCCTTTAATAAAACAAAGATAAAGCTGAAGATTTAGCTAACTCCTTTTCATTTTGTAAAATCATCAGGCGTTTTCTATTATCATTCTTCTTATCATTTGCAGTTCCTTTCCATTGTTTTTTTAATTCATTTTTATTGTTAGACTTATTGGGGTGACATCTGTTAGCAAAAATAGTTTTTATACCAAGATTTAACTATATGTGCTCTGACAATTAAGTTTGCGAACTCTTCCTGGAAAAATTGCTGCATACCTCATTGCTGAATATCACTACAGTCACCTTTGAAGTACTCCTCTTGGGAAGCTATGCACCAATGCCAGTGCCTAGTTTATCCTTCAAAGCAATTTTTGAAACTCTTTCAGGAATGGCCATCGCAGCTATCATCATATGACCCTTGATGTCTTAAATGTCATCAAAATGTCTTTCTTCAGTATTTTATTTATCTTTGGGTAAAGAAAAAAAGTCATTGGGAGCCAGTTCAGGTGAGTAGGGAGGGGGTTCCAATACAGTTATTTGTGTACGGGCTAAAAACTCCCTCACAGACAGTGCTGTGGGAGCTGGTACATTGTCGTGATGCAAGAGGCATGACTTGGCGAAAAGTTAAGGTCATTTTCATCTAACTTTTTTACGCAGCCTTTTCCAAATAGTAAACTCAATTTACTGTTTGTCCAGCTGGTATAAACTTATAATAAACAATTCCTCTGATATCAAAAAAGGTTAGCAACATTGTTTTGACTCTTGATTTGGACTGAAGGAAATTTTTTGGACATAGAGAATTGGTTGACTTCCATTGTGCACTTTGACACTTTGTTTCAGGATCATACTGGTACACCCCTGTTTCAACACCAGTGATAACTTAGCCCAAAATATCATCTTGCCTCTACAAAAGATCTTGACAAACTTTGACTCTCCCTTGTTTTAGTTCATCAGTGAGCTCCTTCAGGACCATTTTTGCACACACCTTTCCCATGGCAAGATTTCCTGTTAAGATTTTCCTGTTTTTTTATCAATATTTACTTGGTCTGCTGTGCTTCTCACAATCAGCCGATGATTTTGACGCACAATTTGATGAATTTTTGCAATGTTTTTATGAGTTCTGCTCTTTACTGGCCTCCCTGACTGCTCTTCCTCAGTGATGCTTTCTCTCTTCTCAGAAAAATGTTTAATCCATTTGTATACTGCCATTTTCTTCATGGCATTATCTCCATAAACTTGGACTAACATGTCCCTGATTGTACTTCCACTCTCACCAAGTTTAACAAGAAATTTAATGTTTGTTCATTGCTCGAATTCAAGCTCCAACATTCTTGCAACAGCACACAAAAACACACAACAGTAATGCATTCCATTCAGCAAGACACCGCCAGACATCAACATGAACACAGCTGTGAGACACAGATATCCCAGGGTTATAAAACCTTACTGAGTTGTTTATACAGGGCAACGTAAGCGCACGGTGACAAGTTTGAGAATTTAAATGTCAGATCTTGTATTATTTCATAGGCTGCATATGAACAATAGAAAATTGAGGTGACAATTGAGACAGAGTTGTCCTTGCAATGGTCATATCTTACTTGTGACAAAATCACTTCATGGCAGATTGGTTGGACAGCAGGTATCAAGGACTAACTGTGCTGTACAGACTGGAACTTCATCTCTCATTTTATCTCAAAGGAGCATTACTTGTTCCATGGTGTATCTAAGCCCAACAATCCAGATTAGAAAAAGGTCAATTGAATTTCCTAAAGTTATTTCCTAAAGATTTCTTAAATTCTCCAGTTGATTTAGTACGGGTTGGAACCACGGGTGTGAGAGGCAGGATTACGATTCCCCTTCCTCGTCTCGTCCCGGTACAGAGAGGCCGTCTCAGACCAGGTTTTCTAGAAGCAGAACCTGAGACAGGGATTTGTGTGTACACGATCTACGCTCTGAGGAGTGAGGGTGAGGGAAGTGAAGACAGGCTGTGGTCCCAACTGGAGTCAGGCTTCAGCCTCCTCCCACGGAGAGGTTCTGAGCATAAATTGCACCATGGAGTGGATCCCGGCCTGAGGCAATGGAGCCAGCCCTTGAACTATGTATTCATCGGTTATTGGCTACAGGCTGGCCCGGTGGGACATGAACACAGATGATATAACCTCCAGGCTAAGAGATTTCTATCAGGCTGAGGGTAACAACAGGATCCATGACCAGGGTCTATGATCAACAGAATTGGTTAACAATAAAAGGGCTGTTAACTTTCCAACTTAACCAGTTTCTTCTTTAAGCTTTCTGCTACCCTTAGACTGCCTTCTATATAGCTGTTTCTGTTGTGTTCAAGGATTGCTTAGCTATGCCAAAGCTGAAGATAAATGCAACAGGGGTGCCTGTCACCCCACCACCGGCAATCTCCTAGTGGGCCGCGCCACACAGCTCAAGGCTTCTTCTACCTGTGGGCTAAACGGAGCCCAGAAATACTGCATCCTCAGCTACCTTGAGGTGGGTTGGTTCTTTGTTTACTGTTGGAACATTATTTAATCAGTAGTGTAGGTATTTTCCAAGTCCATCTGGAGCTTTCCAGACAACAGTAAAAGAGACAACACTCCTCCTGGGACATAAATGATACAATTCAAAGTCCAGAAAACCTTGACAGATCAGAAAACCGGGAAGATCTGCTTCATCTATTTCTTGTTACCTTTAGAATTAGACAGAAATTGGTTCAGTCTTTGAAGGGAATTACTATAAAATGTGCTGTTCTACTTGGCTGCCTTAGCAACTCCCATAGAGTGAACGTAATTGACTCCTTCAGTACAGACTGCAGATCCCTTGGAGCCTCGAGGCCATTATGCCGAATATGAGTCCCCACTGTCCTGCCTTAGAAATAGAAGGGTGTGGAACTTGGAATTCTTTATGTGCCAGCCACTAGGAAATTGTCTTGCCTAAAAATCATAAAATCCCCATGTGATTATTATTTTTTGGCCCTTTCCTCCTTAAATCCCAGTTTTATAAAAGATCTTGTTTCTTTATAGTTTTTTTCTTCCTTGTGCTGTGGGAGCAGAACGAGCATACAAGGTCATCTGTACATCGTACCTGTTGAAAAGCCTGAGGCAATCACTTCAATCCTTCAGTGAGAGGATGTGCAGGAAGGAAGTTGGCCACAAGCCTAATGTTAGTGGCCCAGGCTTTTCCATGTATTGTTCACTTAAGGCAACTTCTGGAGGTATCTGGGAAGTGCATTGTATTTTCATTAATTTTCAGCAAAAGAGGATGATTATAAATAAATGGAGACAATACCTGAGTGCTTAGCACTGTTCTAAGTTTGGGAAGTACTTGTATAAGAAAGAAAATTCTCTACACGTGCAGGGAAATGACACTATAGAAATCTTGCTCAACTCCAGGTCAGGTGGGTTTATGGCTCTTCAAGTGGCTTTAAGAAGTCTGGGTCCTGTGGACAAAAAAAGTGGTTTTAAACTCTAATATTAGAAAATTTGCAACATTGGCATCACCCATCTTATTCTTCAACCACTAAGTGTACTTACTGTTGTCATAGCCAACTCATGACATATTTGAACAATAATTAGAAATTCATGTTCCTATATCAATTTTACACCACCCAAAATAGAAGTAAATCAAACTTCAGAGGCTTCTTTTTTCTAGAGAATCACAGAAATCTTAAAAATCTTAGAGCTGGAAAATATCTCAAAATATCTTTAAGCTGACAAAGTACTAGAGGTGGGGCTACAAGTGCTGGTCTACATAAACATCATGCAGCATGGAGGGCAATATTTTACCCATTCATTATATAACAAATTGCTACTAAGCAAAGCATTCTCCTCAGAAGCTTCAAGTCAACACTGACCCACACTGTGTCCCAAGTTGGGACTCCAATTTAGTCACCACAACTAAGCATCCTCCGTAGCCAGTCCAAGCCAAAACTGTGCTTCTAAAATGTTTACAAAGAGAATGGTCCACATGCCCTGAATGACAAATAATTTACGTAGTATAATTGAAAATATTTTGAAATCTTGACATCTTTTGGTGGAATTGTAGGGCTTCTGCTGCTCTTTTAGGATAGGTTTGGGCTAAGTCTCTCTCTATGCAGAATTGATCTAGCTTTCACTGTTCCTTAATTTCCAAAGGTATTTTGGTTTTCTTAAAGTATAAGGCTTATGATGGCCAGTGCTTCTAAAAAGATTATATGGATCTCTTGAAAGGCTGGTTTACTTTGGCAGACTCTAGGTGAAATAGTCTGCAAAATCATCATATTACATTCAACACATTTCGTTGAAAATCTACTATGTGCCAGGCACTATTCTAGATAAGGAAAATGCAGCTGTAAACAAAACAAAATCCTTCTCCTCATTCATCTTAAAGTCTAATGATAGTGACACAAAAATCCAGTAACTATTTAATATAGTCCCAAGGAGTGATAAGGGCGTAGAAAATATTATCAAGCAGGGTAAGCACTGGAGATCAGCAAAAGCTATAAGGGTGGGAGATAGTGGTATTTTTAGATAGAAGTCAAGGAAAGTCTCTCTGAGATTATGGCATTTAAACTGAGACCTCAAACAAGGAAAGAAGCAAGAAAAAAGAGTATTTGTTGGGGGTTACAGGGGAGATGAGAATAGCTTGTGTTAAGACTCTAAGGTAGGAGAATTCTTGGTGAGCTCAAGGAAGAGCAAAAGTGAGTATAGATAGAGCTAAGGAAAGACAGGCAAGGGAGGCAGACCTAGTGAAGGCCCATAAGGCTTTGGAAGCCATGATCAGGATGTAAATTCAAGCAATGTTCACTGAATACCTATCAGTGCATTTGCTGTTGTAGGCAATTTCCAGCACAGAGGATTGTAATAAACAGCTCCTACTTCCTGAAAGTTTTGCAAAAATGCTCCTCCAGAGTCACACATATTAGCCAAGGACAGTCATGCAGGCCATTGGCAGTCTTTTCAAAAATCTTTGAAGATTTCCTTAGGATTTTTAACTAAGTATAGTTACAAGCAGACTCACTAAATTGAGCAATCTCAAAGGCCAGTATATTGACTGATGTAGGCTGTGAAAATCTATCCCAAGCAAAAGCACTTCAAATTCACTGATAAGACCTTCTGGGCTGTGAGACAGGAGGGTGGGGTTCTCTGTTGTGACTTTATGAAAATCTGTTACAAAATTCACATGTGTGATGTAAAGGTTTTGGTATTGGGAGCTTTTCTGCCAAAAAGTATGTTTGAGAGAGAAAGGATGATGGTTGTGGGTAATGTAGTGGCCTATTGTTTTATTAGTTTCTTCCTAAATATCCTTTTTTTTTTTTTTTTTTTTACTAAAGGAATCCCACTCAAAGAGTATATTCTAATTATTTCTCTGTAGTTTAAAATAACCTTCAGATTATCTGAGTTTTCTATGAAAAAAAAAATTAGTTTCACATATATTTGCATTTTTGCCCCAAATATATAAATTTATAAAATATCTAGGTCATACTTTCATTTCATTTCTTACTGTATTTAAGCACCTACTGATGGAAAAATTGATGTCTTGTTATTTCCTCTGCTTTTTATTTCAGCCAGCTTAAAAGACAAATATAGTAAGTACAGCTTGTTTTTAAATTCAGATCAACAATAAAATGTTATTTTTAATGATGGTGTTTTCCAGGGAGAACAAAAATGCTTCATCTGTGACTCCAGATTTCCATACGATCCTCACGCCCAATCCAACAGCCACACCATTGAGAATGTGATTACAAGTTTTGAACCACATAGAGAGAAGAAATGGTGGCAATCTGAAAATGGTAGGATTAAGTTCCTTTCCAATTTTTTATTTCTTCATACTTTTAATACGATGTCTTTTTATATGATTTTAACAATGTCACAGCAAGGAGTTACTACCTATTGGAATGGAACAGTATCCACCAAGCATGTAGAGCCCTGTATCAGAACAAATTTTATTTGTGTTTTAAGAAAGATTATTTCCTTCTAGGGAAATTAAGGTGTATTTCAAGCACAAAACAGAGTATTTCACTCTTCCCGTGGAGAGGAAAAAGTGTCTCCACATTCTTTTGTTTATTTTGTAAAAAAATAAGGAAGTTTATGCAATGTTGGTAAATAAAGTCTAATCTAAAACACACTGACAAGTGGAATTTATAACACCAGGGGAAATCTGAGAGGTCCCACCATGTGCTTTTTCCTTCTTCAACACATGCAACCCAAAGATTTTAACATAAAAATTGAGTTGAAAGGAGAGTTGGCTACTAATTGAAGTTCTTTCCTTCCTGGATTGATGCTCCTCTCTGGTCATGAACAACTGGCCCTGACCATCCATATTTCCTAAATGCTCACTCTGGGTTTGAACCTGATCAGGGATTCCTCATGTCCCACCTAGTCTTGGGCTTTGCTTCAATTAACATAGGCTGGCTCACTCACGATGGCCCCTCTTCAACACTGGTCTGGAACCCCAACCCCTACAAAACGATCCCATCTGCCACATTTCTATATGTTGCATTAGGGGCTGCGATCCCTCTATTCTCTTCAGAGGCCTAACCTACTTCCTTTAGGGAATCTTACACCATTACGGGGGAGTGTCGAAATAATCATATAAGATTGTTTAAGGCAAGCATAATACAAGGCTATTTTTCTATGTCATCCATTGGACAAGTACATGATTGGTGTCTACGAAATGCCAGTTCATGCTCGATCCTAATTATTGATTCTAATTGGACTCTGCCTAATGAATATGCAATAGGTTTTACCACAGTGACCTGTCTTCCTTGATGAGTGGTACCATTTTGTATAGCTGTTTTGAACCACATGTCCAGCCTTTGTTCCACATCTCCTCAGAGAAGGAATGCCCCTCTGTCAAGGCTGATTACAAAGAACAAGGGTTCTCAACTAAGGACTTCAGAGAGGGAAAAGGAGATCTCTTTCTAGAAAGGGTTAGGAGCCCTTGACACAGAGCTTGAAATGAGGCTGGCTGCCCTCTCAAACAGAAAACTCTTTCACAAGTCATTCACCCTAACAGAAGCTGCAGCCCAATGCACTGCAGTCCAGCCACTGTTCTCTAGAGCTGTGCTACCCAATATTGCAGCCCCTAGCCACATGTGGCTACTGAACACTTAAAATGTGGCTAATCCAAATAGAGATGTACTGTAAGTGTAAAAACATCTCAGATTTCTCAGACTTAGTTGGGGAAAAACATGTAAAATAGAATATTACTAATTTTTAAAATATTGATTTCATGTTGAAATGAGAATATTTTTTGATATATTGAGTTAAATATATTAAAAATAATTCTACTCGATTCCTTTTACTTTTATAAATATGGCTTCCAGAAAATTTTAAATAACAAATGTGACTTCCATTTCTCTTGGACAGTGTACCCTAGAGAGATCAGGGCCTTCCCCTATGTCCAGATTGGGGCCATTCCTCCACATCCCTGGCCAGGGTACCTCCTGTTCTCAGCCAAAGAGGAGCCCACAGACCCTCACTCCAAGGGAATGTGCCACGCTATGTTTCATGCTAAGTAACAATAAAATCAGTTCAAATGATTGCTAGCAACTGTTTGAAGAAATGGTTGTGCCAGTTTTACCACGTTCTGGTTTGTTAGCTCACATTCGTGTCTAGTCAAGATTTGAGTTCAAGGAAATGAGCCCTCTTGGTCCACCTACGGGAAATGTCCGGAACTCCCTTGGTGGTATGCTATACTGCCACCCTGTGGCCATGTGCATTGCAACTAACACATGGATGTGGGCACAGATGGAGTAAATCCTATATTGTTCTCATACTGACCTTCTCCAGGCCATGGAATGGCATGGGAAACCACTCCAAAGATTAGGAAAGAGTGTTGATCACTAACCATGTGATTTCAAAGAGGTTTATTTATAGACAAGCCACAGTGAGGGATTCCTATGATAACAGGGGTCTCTCAAAATTACTGATTTTCTTCTTTCTGGATTTTCTTTAGGTCTTGATCATGTCAGCATCAGATTGGACCTGGAGGCATTATTTCAGTTCAGCCACCTTATTTTGACCTTTAAGGTACAGATGTGAATGAAGGCTTGCTGCCTGTTTCATCTACTTACCTAATGCTGGGCTTACCTGGAAATTCACTCCTTGCTTCCTTGCAGAAAACAAAAAGCTGTGTAAATCCGGACTCCAGCTATGCCATCTAGATTTGTTCTTGAATTAAAAACAATACCACTGCTCATTAGTTAATAACATATATGGTTAATAATGACAACAAAATCTTAGAAGATATAGCAAAAAGCACTGGGGGGATAGGGACCACAAGAACAAGAAAGATGATTTTCAGAAAAGGGCAGAAAATGGAAATCATTCAGGGAACTATGAAAAGATCGTGATCAAAAGAGCAACAAAAATTAAGGGGTCTTTACTAGGGCTAGTTATATGCCAGAAAAAATCCAGGGCTATAGTCATTCTCTAATCATTCATAAAAATTCTAATTTTGATGTCAGGCCTAGTGTTAAGTTATGGTAATAAAAAATAAATATAAAATAACAAGTTATAAAAATAACAAAAAACAAAAAACAGCAGGTTTTGCCCTCAAGGAGCTCATAGTATAGTCATGGATACAAGCATATATATAAATTTAAAATTATAATACAAGGTGATACATGCAAAAATTGACACATGATTAGAATGCTGGGGAGTTCATTGACAAGGCTAAATGTACTCTGGGGAATCAAAGTGAATTTCATGGTAGATTTTGAAGGAAGTATGTTTCCCAGAGGAAACGCATTCTAGGCCAAGAGAACCACAAACAAATTGCTGTAAAATATCAATTACGTTAGCTTTTAAAAAATTTATATGTCAGCTTTCTTCAATTAATAATTCACACAGCCATAAACATTTTAAAAATGCAATTAGATTTCAGGGCAAAGTATGTGCTCCTAAATACTTACCCACTTATTGGAAAGAGATTTCAGTGTGTCCATTGTATAATAGATTTTAAAAGATACAAATAAAGTTTGAAAAAATAGAATAGAAAATATAAATGTTCAGTCGGAAGTGGGTAATCACATCTACCTTTGTGAAGCATTACAATTTAACTCATTTTTTTCATAGACTTTTCGGCCTGCTGCAATGTTAGTTGAGCATTCCACAGACTATGGACGCACATGGAAAGTGTTCAAATATTTTGCAAAGGACTGTGCTACTTCCTTTCCTAACGTCACATCTGGCCAGGCCCAGGAAGTAGGAGATCTTGTTTGTGACTCCAAATATTCGGATATTGAACCTTCAACCGGTGGTGAGGTAGTGTTTCCCTTCCTGAATTTCTTTGATATTAATTAAACCCTTTTTGTTAATGTGGTTAATTTAGATAATAACAACTTAGGTAGCATTTGCTGAACTATAACTTGAACTGTTGGTTTTTTAAGGATAAAAGTGTCTAACTTGAAAGGAGTCCTGAATTCATCCCAAATTCAGATAAATAATAAATATCTTCTAAGAAATAATCCTACACAGATTATCCAACCTAAGGTGAGCAGGGGCTAAAATCCGTTCTGGACACAGGGGCACAGGGAACCCAGAGGAAGGAGCATCTGTTTCTAACCTTTGCAAGGAAGCATCCGGGCTAGTGGCAGCCCTGGATTAGTTGTCTCATCTCCATGCTCCATAAGCTACTGCGTAGGTGGGATCTGCCAGGAACATT
Source organism: Lyroderma lyra (assembly GCA_004026885.1). Taxonomy (NCBI): domain Eukaryota; kingdom Metazoa; phylum Chordata; class Mammalia; order Chiroptera; family Megadermatidae; genus Lyroderma; species Lyroderma lyra. The sequence continues at coordinate 236,600 of PVJL010000263.1, read as the reverse complement.
GCTGAGCAAAGCTGGTAACTGTCAGAGGGTCAGGGAAGGGTAGGGTTGGGAGATACTATCTTATCAGGCATAGCAGAAAGAACTGGTGGCATAATGTAACTCCAGAATCCCCTGCCAGGTCCCAGTTGATGATGAATTGCTGAATCGTGACCCCATCACTGCATCTCAACCCAGAGCAGGAGCTTTCACCAACGGGTATCATGACTTCTGCCTACAGGGACCACTTGCACATAAAAAACCAGAATGACTGTTTAATAACTTTCATTCATTTTCCTTCTGGGTACTTTTGTTCATATGAGAAGCCAAATAATAACCTGTATCCTATACCAGCAGGGAGGTCATGGTTCGGCCTTCTTGTAAGATCAGAATCTCTAAGAGTATATTTAGCATTGATGTTTTGGGGTAAAATACTGTAAATTTACCTACTTTTGTTTTACAGGTTGTTTTAAAAGTTTTGGATCCCAGCTTTGAAATAGAAAACCCCTACAGCCCCTACATCCAGGGTATGAATTGCTTTACATTTTTCATACCAATTTCTTTTCTAAAATCTCACATTAAGAATTTTCCTTGTCACTGCATTTCTATAGTACATTAAGAGGATGTCAGTCAAGAAGGGCACCCTGAACCAATACAGCCTAAATGCACTTTGATTTGTTATTTTAACTATTTTCCTTTCTTTAGACCTTGTGACATTAACAAACCTGAGGATAAACTTTACCAAACTTCACACTCTTGGGGACACTTTGCTTGGAAAGAGACAAAATGATTCCCTTGATAAATACTACTATGCTATATATGAGATGGTGGTTCGGGGCAGCTGTTTTTGCAATGGCCACGCTAGCAAATGTGGCCCAATTCAGAATGTGCGGGGAGATGTGTTCAGCCCTCCTGGAATGGTGAGTTACTAATGTGAAAGAGCAGTTGGCTCTCCTAACTTTCCTTCTCTGTCCTGGTACTCACTGTAGATCAGACTCTCTATGTAGGGATCAACTGTCAAAGAGCAGCCTTGTGTGGGGCAGGTTTGATTCAACCTGGTCTGATAGGCCATCTGGGAGGCCTTCAGTTCTCTCGCCAGAGATTCTTGTGGATTCTGTCACATATGGGCATCACTGAACTCATGAACAGATTTTATAACTTATGATTTCAAGATAGCCCATCTCGTTCTTTTTTTGTTATTTGTTTTGTAGGGAATGGGGATTTAGTGGGGACCATGCATAATTTCACAAACATTCTCTCACAAGAATTTACTGAAGGTCTATAGGTCTGTTGTACTCAGAACCAAGGTATTTGAATAATATCTGATACTGTAGAACTGGTCATTCCAAGTAACATTCTTATACTACGAAGGACTATGTCTTCATAGTGCAAATCTCTTCCATTCTTGGGATGAGTCTTGGAAGAGTGATGTAGTAGAAGAACTGTATGTTTATGCAGAGTCCTGGGGGTGTCTCTCTTAAGTAATTTTAAACAATTAGTCATAAATGGACATGGCTTGATGTCGAGGCTATTGCACCTTCCTACTCAGCTATTTCCATTTTTCAATGGAAATAGAACTTCCCTTTGAACTTGTACACTTAGGGCATTGGTGGAGAATTACATACTTTTCTCCAGTTTCTTTCTGTTTTCTAATTCCCTCCTTTCCCTTATGCTCCCAAACCACCACCCTACCACCTTGGATGGACACACACACACACACACACACACACACACACACACACACACATATGCCCCATCCTGTCCTACATTTTCCTGAGGGCTGCAATGTGCTCCCCTGATACTAGTATTTAGAAATGCTAAAAAAAAATGTATTATAAATGCTTACTAAACATCTTAAATATAAAAAAATGTAAAAGCTAGTTAAGCTAATAATAAGAAATAGTTCAGGTTGGTATTATAACTAACATATGGAAAACTAAGATCCAGAGAGGACCCACAGCCTGGTATTTCATTTTCCATCCTCAAAGACGAGCCCCCTTTTAACATTGTTTACTTGTCACACATGCAGGTTCATGGCCGGTGTGTCTGTCAGCACAACACAGATGGCCCGAACTGTGAGCGGTGCAAGGACTTCTTCCACGACGCTCCTTGGGGGCCAGCTGCGGGCCTCCAGGGCGGCACTTGCAGAGGTGGGTGGAGACGGTTCTCAGCACAGAGTGTGCTCTTTCCTTGTTTTGGAGATCGTGTAGTTCATCTGAACTATAAGCAACAAAGGTGGCGAACCCGTGGAGTCCAGCTCCAATTGTGTGATATTCCAATGTCTCCCATTATCTCACATGGAAGAATCACCAACATCTCAAACCCTCAGACAAAAATTAACATTAATTTGAAAAATGAAACAATATGCATGTTAAGAGGCCCCTTTCCAGAGGAAGGGCAGAGCCATATATTAGTAGTATCAGTGGGCATGGTGGCACTCCAAGAGTTGGGTAAGTACTAGATTTGGTACAGAGATCCCTACTATTTTTCTGAATAATTATATATTCCATGAATGTGACCTCAAACCCCTATGCCTGATAAGAGAAGAAATGAGGTCTAGGTTTGAGTTTGACAGGTTTTGTTTTTTTAATAAAATATTTATGCTAATAAGGTGAAGGCGTTTTTTTGTTTTGTTTTGTTTTTTATAATATGTTTGCTGCCTCTGAATTTTTATGAACTTCCAAACAAACTTGTTATTCAGTTTCTTTTACCAAACTTGGGAAAAATAAGATTTGAGAGGGTGAGAGGTCAATAGAAGAGCTCTTAGTGAAAAAACCCCATGCATGAGTCACAGTATACAAGACCCAGTGAATGTTTATGCTGTTTACAGTGGGGAAAAGCCAATAAGTTAAACAGTATAGACATTCTCACAAAGACAGTTTCCTGCAGACTGGCTTTCCCTGTAGGGCTCTGGCTGCACCCCAGGTAGGATGAGAATGACTTGCAGCCACCCTCCCAGTTCTTCTGTCCACAGCGAAGGACCAGTGCGTGGGACTCACTTTTAACTTATATGAGAATCCCAGTGCATACAGAACACATGGTTAAAAACTCAAATTTACAACGTGTAAGTCAGTAAAAGTATTTCCTACTGAACAACAACAAAAATATTGTACTCTAGGGTGCCTAATCACCCAAATGATTTATTTTTGTTTACTTGATTTTAAAAAATACCTAAACATTGAATGTTTGGGGAACACACTTTATAGAAAGCATATGAGCAGAATCAGAGAACTAGAAAGAGCCTTTCGAAAGCACCTGTTCTAATTCTTTGTATACACGGTGTATCTATAAAAAGGAGGTGGCGTGGCTGAAGAAAAAGGAGGGAATGTGGGGATTACAGTGCGTGGAACGAGGCTCGGTTATTTCCGAGGCCTCAGTGAATCTCTCAGTAACCCCTCTCCTTCTCCAGCTTGTAGCTGTAACAACCACTCTGAGCGCTGTCACTTTGACATGACTGTGTACCTGGCCAGCGGCGCTGTCAGCGGGGGCGTGTGCGAGGACTGCCAGCACAACACTGAGGGGCAGCACTGTGACCACTGCAGGCCCCTTTTCTACAGGGACCCCCTCAAGGCCATCTCGGATCCTTATGCATGCCTTCGTGAGTCCCCACCCTCTGGCCACATCCTTTCCACTGGTTTGAACAAATGCTGATGGAGCAGGTCTCACTGGGGCAGCCAGTCCCCACGGGGCTAAGCGGTGTCTCCAAACTGCCCTGTTTGGAGGAGGAGGGGGGTCACAAAACCATTTCAGCAGTAAGAATGTGTCTTTCTCTGAAGAAAACGAGCCACATGATCTGGGTCCATCCTGGTAGTCTTATGGGCAGTGTCTCATATTGGAAAACCAGGATGGTATCCTAGATTCAACCAGGAAGGGGTGGACGGTTTCTGAAGACGTGGTACACACCTGGAGTATCTAACTACCAAAAGTGGCTGCATTTGACTGGCTGTAGTAGAAGATTCAATTTTGCTGTTAAGACGTCTAAGCTAACTATTATAACTTTGCTTTTTTTCCTTGTCTTTTTTAACATTAAACCTTTTTTTTATTTTATCTTTAATCTCAACATTTTTAAATGGAATATTTTAAGCATATACAAAATAATAGAGAATAATATAGTAAACACTCTTATAACCACCACCAGCTTTGTCAAAATGTAATATCCTACCCTATCATCTTCAGAACTTTAATAAAACGCTACAGGTACTAGGGATGTCCCAGGGGCACATCTATCCTATTTATCTACCCTCCTTTCTTGGGATAAACTCTCATATATTTGTTAGCTATTACCACCATGCTTGTTTTTACACTTTCACACATTTTTATCTACAAACAATATGTGTAGGCATATTTTCCAAGTTTACATACTATGCTGTATGTATCCTCGAGTATATCCTTCAACATTTTATGTTGAGATTTGTTCATATCAGGCAGTCCTGGTTCTCCGATTTTAATTTCTGTGTAGAATTTCTTCCTTCCTATAAAAGTGACAAAAATCTATTTGTTCATTTTTCTTTTCATGCTACAATAGCCGTATATGTGGCCTTGTGCACATGCTTAGAGATTGACCCTATGAGTGGGCCATAGTATGAACTTCTTTAAATTGATTAGATAATACTGAACCGCCCCCTAAGTGGGTATACCAATTAGCACCCTCACCAACAGTGTGTGAGAGTTCCTATAGCTCTATAACCTGGCCAATACTTGGTTTTATCATGCTTTAATTTTTGCTGATTAAAATAAACATTATTTAATTTTCCTGTAGGAATGAGACTATAACGAGGTAAGCAAAGCACCTAGGTCCTAAAATTTAAGGAAGCACTCACTCTCAGAGTCTTATAAGTACAGGGTTGACATTTGTCACTTATAGTTATCTGACAGTGAGTGCCTTAAATTTTGTGCCCAAGACACCTTGTTTGCTGCACTCTAGTTCCAGCACTGCTGTTGGTTACTACATAGATAAATACTCCAACCTGGTTTTATATACCCAGTGCCAGTTACTGGGTTTGAGATCTTACTTTACTTACAGACTAACAAGTTAGCCTGTTACTGTTTCATGGATGCTGGCAGAGAGCATAAAAATCTGGCAGCGAAGAGAAAGGACTTTATTTCTCATGCCACAGCAAGCAACAAGATGTTTATATTGGTGTGAGTTTCCATGTCCCCAAGCCCCAAGTCTTGTGCGGCAACTCATGGGCTGGACCCTGTAAACCTAATGGGTTTATGTTGCAACCAAGGAACACTGAGCAGAAGATTCATTGCTTTTATAGCAAGTGGAAGCAAGCCTGTTCTTTGAGGGAAGACGTTACCTCATCCTTCGAAGTAGCTTGCTACAAACACAGCCTTGAGAAATGGCCTGGATAAAGAGCAGTCAGGGCCTTGCATTGTTAGCACACCCAGCAAAAAAAAGCTTAGATGCCCAGAACCCAAGAAAAATTGCCTTTCCTAATACCCAGAAATCCTGCATCTTAAGCTATAATATCAATATAATGTTATAGTGTATTGGCAGGTTGGGGGGGACTTCCTATGAGACTATAACTTTAAACTTTGTATAATCATAATATGTAAAATGATGTCTTATACAAAAGAATTCAGTAGCCACCTGAATACATACATTTTCCTAGATTTCAAACTTTAAACAATCACAATGTGCAAAAAGCATAAATACATTTTTTTTGCTCTGATTACTCAGTAGGCATGTGATTGCATAAAATTTTACTTTACATGGACTGTTTATAATTGACACAAAGAACTGGATTCTCAGAAAATATATTTCTTTTTATTATTATTTTAAAATACATTTTTCAATTATAGTTGATATTTAATATTTTTTTTATTAGTTTTAGATGTGCAGCATGGTGATTAGACATTTATATAATTTATAAATGATTCCCTGATAAATCTAGTACCTACCTGGCACTATACATAATTATTACAGATTATTGACTGTATTCCCTATACTGTACTGTACATCCCCATGACTATTTTGTAACTACCAATTTGTGCTTCTTAATCCTTTTACCATTTTCACCCAGTCCCTCAACCTTCCTTCCATCTGGCAACCATCAGTTTGTTCTGTTTCTATGAGTTGTTTCTGTTTTTTTGTTTGTTTGTTTTGTTGTTTAGATTTTACATATAAGTGAGATCATATAGTACTTTTCTGTGTCTGACTTATTTTACTTAGCATACATAATACCCTCTAGGTCCATCCATGATGTCACAAATGGTAAGATTTTATTTTTTATGGCTGTGTCATACCCCATTGTATATAGGTATGTACAACATGATTATCCAGTTGTCTGTTGATAGGCATTTCAGTTGTTTTTTTTATGCAATTGTAAATGGGATTATATTCTTAATTTCTCTTTCTGATAGTTTGTTATTGATGGATAAAGATGCAATAGATTTTTTAATATTAATTTTGTATCCTGCTACATTACTGAATTCATTTATCAGTTCTAAGAGGTTTTTTTGCTGGAAATTTTGAGGTTTTCTATTTATGTAGTATCATGTCATTTGCAAGTAATGACAGTTTTACTTCTTCCTTTCCAATTTGAATGCCTTTTATTTATTTATTTTTTTGTCTGGTTGCTATAGCTAGGACTCCCAATACTATGTTGAATAAAAGTAGTGAAAGTGGACATCCTTGTCTTGTTCCTGATCTTAAGGAGATGGCTTTTTACCTTTTCCCTGTTGAACATGCTGTGGGTTTGTCATATATGGCCCTTATTATGTTGAGATATGTTCCTTCTATTCCCACTTTGTTGAGAGTTTTTATCATAAATGGATGCTGAATTTTGTCAAACATTTTTTCTGCGTCTATTGATATGGTCATATTATTTTTTTCTTTCATTTTGTGTATATGGTGTATCACATTAATGATTTGTATATATTCAGCCAAACTTTCCCTCTTAGGACTCCTTTTGCTGTGTTTCATAGATTTTGGGTCATTGTGTTTATATTTTCATTCGTCTCAAGATATCTTTTGATTCTTCCTTGATCTCATTGTTCACCCATGTATTGTTTAGTAACATGTTATTTAGCCTCCATGTGTTTGTGTATTTTTTCGCGTTTTGATTTTTTTTTTTGTAATTGATTTTTAATTTCACACTATTATGGTCAGAGAGAACGCCTGATATGATTTCAATCTCTTTTAATTTATTGAGACTTGTTTTGTGGCTTAACATGTGGTCTATCTTAGAAAATATTCCAAGTGCACTTGATAAGAATGTATACGAGGGCCTTCTGGAAAGTATCCAGCCATGTAATATGAAAAATAGAGTAATTTATGGCTGGATTTTTTCCAGACTGCCCTTGCATTCCGCTGCTTTCGGGTGAAATGCTCTAAAAATAGTAATTAAATCCATCTGGTCTAATGTGTTATTTAAGGCCACTATTTCCATGTTGATATTTTTACTAGAAGATCTGTCCATTGGAGTCAATGGGATGTTAAAGTCTCCTACTATAATTATATTACTCTCCTTTTATGTCAGTTAATATTTCCTTTGTATATTTATTTATTTATTTTTTGGTATGTGGGTAGCTCCCTGGCTGGGAATCGAACCCAGGCTGCAGCATTGACAGCGCCAGCGCCGAAGCCTTAAGCCACTACACCACCAGGGAACTCCTTCCTTTGTATATTTAGGTGCTCCTATAATAGATGTTTATTAGGGTTATATCCTCTTGTTGGAGTGATCCCTTTAACATTATGTACTGTCCTTCTTTGTTTCATATTATAATTTTCACTTTAAAGTCTATTTTGTCTGATATAGGTATTGCTACCCCAGCTTTTTAAAATTTCCATTTGCATGAAATATCTTTTTGTACCTCTTTACTTTCAGCCTATGTGTGTCTTTAGATCTGAAGTTGTTCTCTTGTCAATAGGATATGCATGGGTCTTGTTTTCTTATCCATTCAGCTACCCTATTTTTTTATTTGAGCACTTAATCCATTGACATTTAAATAATTACTGATAGATACATTGTTATTGTCATTTTATTATCAATATTTTTAGTCTTTGTGTGTGTGTGTGTGTGTGTGTGTTTTCTTCCTTCTTCATCTTAAAAAAGTCCCTTTAATATTTCTTGTAGTACTGGCTTGATGGTAATAAATTCCTTTAGGTTTTTTATGTTTTTGTTTTTTGTTTTTTATTTGTTGTCATTGTCTTGGAAGCTGTTTGTCCTTCAATTTTAAATGATAGCTTTGTTGGGTAGAGTAGTCTTCATTGTAGGCTCTTGTTTTTCAACCACTTGAATATTTCCTGCCACTTTCTTCTAGCCTGCAATGTTTCTATTGAGACATCAGCTGGCAATCTTATAGGAGCTCCCTTGTAAGTAACTAAGTTCTCCTTCTCTTGCTGCTTTTAGGATTCTTTCTTTGTCTTTAACTTTTGCCATTTTAATTATGATGTGTCTTGATATGGGCCTGTTCGGGTTTATCTTGTGTGGAACTCTCTGCACTTCCTGGCTCTGTGTGTGTGTGTGTGTGTGTGTGTGTGTGTGTGTATTTTTTGGCCAGGTTAGGGAAGTTTTCAGTCATTATTTCCTCAAATAAGTTCTCCATCCCTTTCTCCCTCTCTTCTCCTTCTGGTACCCCTATGATATGAATGCTGTTATGCTTCTTGATATTACCACAGAGGTCCCTTAAACTGTCTTTTTTTTTCTTTTAATTCTTTTGTTTGTTGGTTTGTTTTTCAGATTAGGTGTTTTCTGCTAACATCTCTTCTAAGTTGCTAATTTGTTCCTCTGCTTCATCTAGTCTGCTATTCCTTCTAGTGTATTCTTCATTTCAGTTATTATATTCTTTATTTCTGATTCTTTTTAATGGTTTCTATGTCCTTCTTTATGCTTACTACCTCTTTGTTAAAATTCTCACTAAGTTCATTAAGCATTCTTATAACTAGAACTCTGTCTCTGGTAGATTGGTTGCTTTTATTTCATTGAGTTCTATTTCTGGAGTTTTCTCCTGTTCTTTATTTAGGACATGTTTCTTTATTTTCTCACTTTGTCTGCCTCTCTGTGTTTATTTCTATGTGTTAGATAGATCTCCTGTGTCTCTTGTCCACCAGTTGGCCTTAAATAGTGGGTGTCCTGTGTAGTCCAATAGCACAGTCTCACTGATCACCTGCATTGTATGGTCCAGTAGTGTCCCCTGTGTGGGTTGTGTGTGCCCTCCTGCTATAGTTAAGCCTTGGTTGGTTTTGGCATATCAGTGGGTGGGATTAACTCCCAGGCTGAGTGTGAGGATTTGTTACACCCACACTATATGAACTGCTGTGTGAGGGCTGACCCCTTAGAGGGGGATTTGTCCTTGTTGGCTCTTGTGCCTATTGAGACCAACTTTGGGGGTACCGCTTGTAGGACTAGTCAGGTAGTCCTCTGTTATGGTCTGAAGTCAGCCTCTGAGTGTATTGTTTCTGGGGTCTCTTGGGAGGGGCTTCTGTGCAGGTCAATTTCAGCCTTGCCTGTGACTGGCCCAAGGCTTCCTGGTAGGAACCACGAAGCTATATGTGGTTGGTTGCTGTCTGTGGTAGACATGGAGGCATGTAGGGGTGGGCTCACTGTGAACTGAGGCAGGGTGAAACTAGTATTGGGCCTGGGGCAGCTTAGCAAAAGACACAGAGCCTACTAGGCCTGTTGCCACCTGCTGGCTGGCCATAGGCTCAGCTATTGAAGAGCCTCAGATATGCTGGACAGTCTGGTTGACCCAGTGTTGTGACTGCCTCTGGTGATGCAGTACTAGCTGGCCAAGTCAAGGTCCCAAGGAGTCATAAGACATGACCAGGGGTTTTTACAAGATTAACACAGATTCAGTTTTTGTACCAGTGCTGAACCTCTGACCACTCTATAAAATGCCCAGAGAACACTAAGGCCAGCCACCACTTGCCTCATTCCATAGATTTCTGAGAGCTATCCAAGAAAAGATTCAGCACAAGCTGGGGTTAACTGCCTGCCACTGAAAATGTCCCAGGTGGCCACACAAGCCTTTGTAATCTGCTGCTGCTGAAAAGGTTTCATGTAGCATGCAGGGCAGGGCTGGCTGCCCAGGCAATTAGAGTGTCCCTGGATATGCTGCACAAGGTAGCATCCCAGGAAGTAATTACAGTGGAGTGCTTGGAATTCACCAGGAAAATGCAGTGTCATATTTGGCCCTGTGAGGGAGAGCTCAACACAGGAAATATGGTGCCCACATGTAGGCTACATGGGAGACAGGTTTCACACAGGGATAATGCCTGCTGTCATTCTGGCCCTCTCCATGAAGCCACATAACTCAGTCTTTGTGTGTCTCTGGTGCCTCTTGAGTTGCTACCCCTCCGCCAGAGCCAAGGTGAGTGCCTGTGAGCAAGTGAGTCTGGGTGCAGGCCCTTTAAGAGGACATTTGGCTTTCTAATGGCCTTCTGTATCACTGGCGTGGACAGAATCCTTGCTGATTTTTACTGCCAGATATTGTGAAGATACCTCTTCCTGGCACAGGAACCCTGGGCTGGGGACCCCAGTGTGGGGCAAAGACCTCTCACTCTTCATGGGGTACCTCTGTTACTGAGGTGTCCCTCCCAATGCTCAACCACTACCTGTGGGTATTGTGTCAGCCTATTTAGCATCTCTGCCACTTCTACAATACCAGTCTCAATATGGCTTCTTCTTTATATCCTTAGTTATAGTGGTAGTATTCAGCTAATCTTCAGCTCATTCTCAATATTAATTGTTCTATAATTTAGCTATAATTTTAATGTAGTTATGGGAGATAGCAGGCACAGCATTTACTTATTCTGCTATCTTTTTCCAGTCAAATGAAAATACATTTTTAAAATCAGTGTCTAAAGTGTCCTTTACCATTTTTTTTAACCAAAATTTACAATCATACACGTAGACACACTAACACACACAGCAACTTTTATTCATGTTTTAAAATTTATCAATTTATAAAACAAAATGAAATTGTTCTCTTAGTTGGAATCAGAAAAATATAATGTTTTGAAGCAGGTTATCTAGGATTCTGTAGAAAAATTGGAAATAACTAAATCAAATGTTTTGAACATATCAACTAAAGTCTTGTTTCTTAAGAACCAGTTACTATTAATTTGATGGTGCTTTTTAAGGAAAACAAGGAAAGAAAACTCATACCCTAATATGAAATTAAGAAGCCATTCTTTGTAAACAAAGACTTTCTCAAGTAAAGGCAGATGAGAAGTTTGTAGAAACTACCATCATGAGACTCTCCAACTTCTCTCAGTTTTCCTAAATACAAGTTTATGTGTATGTAAATGTGTATATACAAATGACATGTATTAAAACTAACTAGCAATCTCATGTAAATTTTCTCTAAGTTGTCCTTGTTTGACCCTAAATATTTATATAATCCAAGTCCAGGTGTAAGAGTTGACTAATTTTAAGTTTTCTATTATTAAAACACAGTCAAATATGATACAGAAATAACAAATATTTGGTAGCCTCAACAACTGATAATAAAAGTTTGTTAGAATTAAATTGTGTGATACCAAGGGATCTTATTGGACTTCTGTCCTAAAGGCCATAACATAGGGTTATTTCAAAGTAAAGTTACTATCCACTCACTCACATCCCTTTTCCAAAAGACACTTCTGCATAATTAAATTATACTCTGGAACTCAGTGCTAACCCTTGGAATATCTCCCAAATAAAGCTGAGCTTTTTCTTTTTGTTCCTTCAAAAATCAATCAAGTTTATTCCTTCCTGTCTGGAGGCAAATAGCTTTATTTAGAAGAAAATTGTGGTTTTCCCAAACTAAACAGAGCCCAATGCTGTTTTTCCATAGTAAGATTTTATCACCAGTCACAATCCAATAGCATACGATTGAAATCAAAAGATTCTGTCAGACAGCGAAATGATTGATTTAATGACACCAAACAACTAGTTTGACTGCATTTTTTCCACTAAACTGACTAACCTAAATGGTTGTTATACAAACATAGCTTTACACTTGAGGGTTTTGTTTTTATTAATTCAAAGCAAACATATAAGTATGAACATAATTGTTCCTTAGAATCAGGATATTCGTCTTTTAAAAACTCTTTATTGCTTTCCTTACTAGTGGAATCTATTGGAAATACAGCACCACAGTGATAAAAGAAGTCTTGGTAGTCCTCTAATGTCTACCAATACACTTGTCTTCTATTCCAAAGCCACAAATACTGTTCCAGCCTCTGCCTGGATACCTCCACTGATGAGGGGGTCACTGCTCTATTGGGCAGCCCTAACTGTTACAGAGTTCTTCCTTATATTCAGTTAGTCTCTACCTCTTATAACTTCTACCCTCTGGAATTATTCACACTCTCAGCATCGTTTTTCACATGACACTCCTTCCTTCAGTTGTTCACGTTTCTACTGAACAAAGGGGAGGAGGGGAGTTTGCATCTTTGGTGGCTCCTTTGCTACAGGTGACTGTTTATCTAATTCTCCAGAATCTCTTCATCCAGGGTTTTGCCCTACCAACATATTTCCAAAAAGAAAATAGGATATGAGTGTTTCTTGCACTTCCCCTTTCTTTCATGTAGGTGTTTCTTCTAGGAACAATATTTCGCTTGCACATTATTACCTCTTCCTGGCTCCAAAACATTTTCATTATCCCCAAAATAATTTATCTATCTTAACATCCAGTTTTCATAATAACCACCTTCCTCTGGTCCTCTTATATAACTTTAGAATAATTTAAAAGTTTTTTTTTTTAATGGGTGGAATTTTTCGACATATTCCAAGGCTGGATATCTGGGAAATATTTCTGAGCAGCCCTTGCTCACTGGTCTAATAATTTAAACATAGTTAATGATTTAAACAAAGTAAAATAGTTTTAACATGACTGAAATTCTATACTTACATTTCAGTTTCCCACAATTTTCAGTTAACTAAGATAAGGTGTGTCTGTGTCCCCAGCATGTGAATGTGACCCTGATGGAACCATATTGGGTGGCATTTGTGTGAACCACTCTGATCCTGCCTTGGAGTTGGTGGCCGGCCATTGCCTGTGTAAGGAGAACGTGGAAGGAGCCAAATGTGATCAGTGCAAGCCCAACTACTACGGACTGAGTGCCACTGACCCCATGGGTTGTCAGCGTAAGTCACAGCGTCTGGGCCGCCAGCCAGGATGCATTTTAAAGCTTGGGGCTGTCTCTGTCACCTCTAAAATTCAATCAATGTAAATACTAAAGAGTTCTTCCAGCATCTGGGGTTTTTAAAGTGATGTAAAATCTCCCACAAATTTTACTTATTAGTGAACTTTTCTGGGTGATTTATTCTAAGTGACCAGCAGGGGGCGCTCACATTTTTTTGTGCTGATGCAAATACTATGGAAAAAAATGCCAAGATACTATATTTAACACCAAGTAGAAAAACCTTTAGAAAAAACACGGCTTCCACTAGAACTCTCCTATGCAAATTCGTTAAATTACATTATGCATTTCTGCAAAGAATGATGACTTCTTGGGCAATTTTCATGTCGTGGTTTGTTTTCTTTCCTTTTTTTTTAAATTACTTTTCCCCTTTCTTCTCACAACCCTTCTAGTATTGGTCCTATGTTCTCTGACAAAGAGAAGAAAAAATTAAGAGCCAGAGGAGGGGTCATGGGGAAATAGAAAGAACTTCAGTGTTATGTACCTAAATGAAGAGACCCTTGGTTCTAGGATCACAGAAGTTGAGAGTTGCTGGGGTCTCAAAAAGCTGCAGAATCCTTAGGGAATCTAGATAATGATTTCCCTTCTGTCTCAGTGTCATACTCTATATTTTTGCCCATATTGGGAACTGTACATTATTTGAATGTTTAGAGAGCAACTTGCTGAATCCTTCTGTAAGAAAATGATCTTGAGTTTGACAGGAAAATTATATTTCAGGATAATGAAGTATATAGTCAAGCCAATTGCCCATCATACCTTGCAGCATTCTAGACATTTCCCCTGGTTCACTGACTAACCTCATACCCTCCAAGAATAGGCCAAATAGTATTTTTTTGTTTATTTGTTTTTTAATTTTGTAATAGTTTTAGTGAGGTATAATTCACATACCATACAATTCACCTTTTCAAATGTAAAATTCAATGATTTCAGTGTATTTAGAGTTGTGTCACTACAATCAATTTTAGAATATTTTCATCACCACCAAAAGAAGCCTCATACTCTACTTCTGGCTATATACCCAAAAGATTGAAAGCAGGATCTGGAAGAGATACTTGCACACCCAGGGTCATAGCAGCATTATTCACAGCAGTTAGAAAGTAAAAGCAATCATGTCCACCCATGGATGAATGGATAAACAAAATATGGAATATACACACAATAGAATATTACTCAGCCTTAGAAAGGAAGGAAATTCTGACACATGCTCCACCATGAATGAACCTTGAACACATTATGCTAAATGAAATAAGCCAGACACAAAAGACAAATATTGTATGATTCCACTTATGAAGTACCGAGAACAGTGAAATCCATACAAACAAAGTAGAATGGTAGTTGCCAAGGGCAACATTGGGAGGTGGGTGGAAGTAGAAATGGGGAAAGATGGTATTTAATTTACTTTTAGCTGACGAAAAGAGTTCTGGGGCTTGGTTGCACAACCATGTGAGTTTTCTTAACACTACTGAACTATTAATAGTAGACCCCAAAATGGTGAGGACGGTAAATTTTATGTTGACTGCATTTACCATTAAAAAAGAAAAGAGAGAAACCTCATACTATTTAGCTACCACCTCCCTGTCTTCCCTTTCCGTCAGCCCTCTGTAGCACTAATCAACTTTCTGGTATAGATTTGCCTTTTATCGACATTTCATAAAATATAATCCTATGATTTTTGGTCTTTTATGACTGGCTTCTTTCACTTAGCATTAATATTTTCAGGTTCGTTCATGTTGCAGCATTTATCAGTACTTCACTCAGTTTTATCATTGAATAATATTACTTTGTATGGATATACCACATTTCATTTATCCATTCATCAGCTGATGGACATCCGGGTTGTTTCCATGAACACCATTTTTTCCTACAGGGGAAATGTATACCTTGCTCTCGTAGTGTAACATTTTAGCTTTCATCACAAAGGCAGGTCTCAGAAATGCCTATGGGTGAATGAGAAAGACGAGGAGGAGAATGAAAAGAAAAAATAACAAGGCACTAAGGAAGAGAGGGAAGAGATAGGGAAATGATAGATGCATCTGCCAGAGGAGGAACCATCGGTAGTCACTGTGACACCCCCAAATCCTTGCCCCTCATCAGTGACCCTGCCAGCAATCTTGTCTCCTTCTAATTGCCATCCAGTAGACCTATATGAGGGCTCTGGAAGTATCTGGCCCTATATTCCTCGTGCAGGTCTGTGTACAATACAATAATCATGCAGCGAGGCAGACAGGAAGCTTGGCAGGGCAGGCTGCTCCATGTTCTTGCAGCAAAGCGTCTTGCTCATTGTGAGCTATTAAGGACATTTATAAAAGTGGGGAAATAGAAATAAATGATTACGTATGCTGTGCTTTCAGCCTGCAACTGTAATCCTTTTGGGAGTCTGCCACTCTCAACCTGCGACGTGGACACAGGCCAGTGCTCGTGCCAGCCCTTTGTCACCGGGCCACACTGCGAGGAGTGCGCTGTATGTATTTGCTTACGATTTCACTTTTATGTAATGATGCAGATTTCCACTGCCACTGCCTAGAAGAAACTTGGTCTTATCATAATTGTTTTCCTTGTCCTATTCTATTTCAATACTCCGGAGGTAAAAGTACACTACAGAAATCAGCAAACACTGTAAATAGGCCCCCACCTCCCTGCAGAGAGCTGGGTGTAAGACGTTTACCGTATACTGACACTTAGATTGGGCTTGAAGCGACCCAGAGACCCATGTGAATATTTTTTGTTTTGCTTTTGTTTTTCATTTTATTGTGCTTCATAGATATTGCCCTTTTTTAAAAATGTATTTTCAAGTATAGTTGGCATACAATATTATATTAGTTTCAGGTGTACCACACCTGATTAGTGTTGTGATTAGACATTTATATACTATACAAACTGATCACCGTGATTAGTATAGCATAGGGAATATAGCTCATGTCAATACTTTTATCCATTGTTCTCCTGAAAGTGCCAAGCAGTAGAATATAGGAGCATTTATCTGTCCCCATTTTTTGGTCCACCAGATGGGGCCTCTTCTTCTGTCTCTCACACACAGTCCTCACCACCCCTGCCACTGCTTGCCTAAAAATACTTTGGATTAGCTCATTAAAATAAACAAAAACAAACAAACAAAAACCCCTTGGGTTTAAATGTATTGTAGATTCCTGTGGGAAATAGATTCTTGGATTTTTTGCAGACTCCACTAAACATATAAGTATATAGGTCTAAAATTAGTCAAATAAAACATTTTTACCCCATAAGAAATCTTTCATGCAATTAGGGAATTAAAACTCAACTCTTTTCTTTGTTCTCCAATCTTGGCAAGCCTCATAACATTTTAGAAAGAAGAAACAAAAACTTAACCTAATAAAAGAACAGTGACCTTCATGTGTCTGAAGAAATGTAGCTGATAAATAAGAAACACATGCCTTAGGACACAGTTTTGTGCCAACATTTTAAGTCGTTTTACTGAAAACATATGAGGATTGGACGGAGGAGGTAGGGAAAGAAAACAAGGGAGTAAGTATGAAGAAGGCATTCTATGTGAGAATCTGCAAGTTTGATGTAGGAAGGTGAGCCATGCCCAGCTTCATGAGCATGTGTAGACAACACAGAGAAGTGTGCTGAGCTGCCCAACAGGATCCGTGAAGATATCACATCAGATCATTCCAGACAAACCTTAGACTCAAGCTGACTTTTCATTGGGAGGTTAACTGCCACTGAGCATTTAACTCTATTGTATTTGTAGGAGGAAAATAACTGAGCAGGGTCTACCCTCGAGGGGGACTTGTCCACCATGGCTGAGTCCATACATCTGCCAGGTGCCCCACATCCACGCCTATCCCATGGTGCCCTGTGCCATGGTGGCCAACGCAATATCCTGCCCAGTAGAAGTTTTCACAACCACATCCTGGAGTGAAGCAATTCATTGTACAGTGTGTTTGCCTAAACTGGTTTTGTTTTGGTTTGGGAAAAATATCAAACACGCTTTGCTACATTTTGTCACAAATTATGTCAACTTTTAATGTTTAAAATAAGTATTTTTTGAGTAAAATTAGGTGTAAAATTTTACCAAGATAAAAAAAAGTATGGATTTCAACAAACCCATTTCAAATAATTGTTCCATGGCTAGTAGACCTTAATTTTATCTGATCATGTTAAATTGAGGTTTGATGGGTAAGTATTTTGTTGAGCATTTTTTGGTAAACGTTATCAGATTTAAGAAATAGTTGTTTGTATCTCATCAGTTGTTTATACTGAATAAAGGTCAAGATGTTGCAATGATGAAAAAGTCTTGAACAACAGAGCTGATGGTGAAGAATGGCTATGACCAAACAACTTTAATTCCTACCTCAGTGATATTCACATAAGATCTCAGAATCAGCTTGGTTGATTTTTTTAACCTAAAATATTTCAATATGGTGTAAGTAAAAATTCTTAAGGATTTTCCAGGAAGAGGTTCTGTTGGTTTTAGAAAAGCAGTAGCGAATAGGCTAGTTGAAGACCTTCTGACTGGCCTTAAATAACCCAGGTTGAGGCTAAATTGGTGCTGTCAGAGGAATTGCGTGGTTTCCATTTCATTTCCACCTGAAAGCAATACATGCACAACTCGCCTGTCCCCTTCATTTCAAGTCCCAGGAATGATAGATATGTGTCCTTGAAAATCATACCAAGAGCACAGGCCAAAAAGGATACTGTGTGATAGTTCAGGCTGCGTGGCCATTTGAAAGGTGTAAATTGAATTGTGGTGCTTTTACTATTACACTTCAAAGCAGCAAATATCCTCTTAGCCACATCAACTGAGCATTTTTTCTTTGTAGGTTGGATACTGGGGACTAGAAAATCATCTCCACGGATGTTCTCCCTGTGACTGTGATATTGGAGGTGCTTATTCTAACAAGTCAGTAAAATGAATAACAAAGTATTATGACAATATTTCTAGCTCACATTTCCACATAAAAGCACATTTGACTCTGATATGCTCATAGTCATGGTGCAGGAGTTTTTCCATGACAAGCAAAGGACATTGAAAAGAGATACCCTTGAGGTTATAACTACAGCCCAGTCGATTGATTTTACTCCAAATATTTCCAAGGGTGAGGTGGCAATTCTACTGCGTAGGTCTCCTCCCATCAGGTGATGGGACAGGTGCTGCAAATGTGTGACTTTACCTGCCTAAAATGCCAACTTTTGCCACCTGTAAAGAGATGTCCTACCCTTGCCTTTCCCCAGTTTTTAGAGCAGAATCAGAGAGTCACTGAGGAAAGAAGTGGCTACCAGTCTTCATGGATCTGGACTTGCTTTCAAGATTCTCATCATCCTCCCCAGGACATTGATCGACTCAAAGAATGGATCTAAACTCAGGGTGCAGTTAGCTCAGAACCCCCATATCTTCATTTTATACATGCCCCTTCTGCAATTTTTCATATAGAAAAAATGTGTTTTTTTTGTTTTTCCTGAGGTGCTCCCCCAAGGATGGGCAGTGTGAATGCCGCCCGCACGTCACTGGCCGCAGCTGCACCGAACCTGCACCTGGCTATTTCTTTGCTCCTTTGAATTTCCATCTCTATGAGGCCGAGGAAGCCACACCACTCCAGGGACTTGCGCCTTTGGTTTGTATTTCGTTAACTCTCCTTACAGACTCCACTTAATGGAGTGTTAGTAAACACAAGGACTGACAATTAAGTTTGCGAACTTGCCACCATGCGCTTACATTGGCAGCACTGTACAAACGACTCAGTAAGGTTTCATAACCTTGGTGCATCTGTGCCTCACAGCTGTGTTTGTGTCGACATGTGGTGGTGTCTTGCTGTCTGGCATTCATTACTGTTGTTCTGTATTTTTTATGTGCCATCGGAAGAAAGTCAGAGCTTGAATTAGAGCAATAAAAAAAACACATTAAATTTCTTATTAAATCTGGCAAGAGTGGAAGTGAAATCGGGCAAATGTTTGTCCAAGTTTATGGGGATAATGCTATGAAGAAAAAGGTAGTGTACGAGTGGATTAAACGTTTTTCTGAGGGGAGAGAAAGCATCAACTTTTGAAGAGAGGTCAGGGCAGCAGAAATGACAAAAACATTGCAAAAAAATCATCCAATTGTACGTCAAAATCATCAGCTGACTGTGAGAAGCATAGCAGACCAAATAAACATCAGTAGAGAAACAGTTAGGAAAATCTTAACTGAAAATCTCTGCATGAGAAAGGTGTGTGCAAAAATGGTCCCGAAGGAGCTCACCTATGAACAAAAGCAAAGGAGAGTGAAAGTTTGCCAAGACGTTTCAGAGAGCTAAGACAGTGTTTTGGGCTGAGTTATCACTGGTGATGAAACATGGATATACCAATACAACTCTGAAAAAAAGTGTCAAAGTGCACAATGAAAGTCAGCCCATTCTCCATGACCAAAAAGTTCTCAGTCCAAATCAAGAGTTGAAATGATATTGCTAATATTTTTGATATCAGAGGGACTGTCCATTATGAATTTGTACCAACTGGACAAACAGTCAACCAAATTTACTATTTGGAAGTGCTGAAAAAGTTAGACAAAAATGACAACCTTAACTTCTCACTGACAACCTATGGCTCTTGCATCACGACAATGCACCAGCTCACAGGGCACTGTCTGTGAGGGAGTGTTTAGCCCGTACACAAATAACTGTGTTGGAACCCCCTCCCTACTCGCCTGATCTGGCCCCCAGTGACTTTTTTCTTTACCTGAAGATAAAGGAAATATTGAAAGGAAGACATTTTGATGACACTCCATACATCAGAGCTCATATGATGACAGCTCTGATGGCCGTTCTAGAAAAAGAGTTCCAAAACTGCTTTGAAAGGTGGACGAGGCACTGGCATCAGTGCATAGCTTCCCAACAGGAGTACTTCGAAGATGTCCATAGTGATATTCAGCAATGAGGTATGTAGCACTTATTCTAGGCTGAGTTCACAAGCTTAATTGTCAGACCTCGTATACGCAATGTATCCTTGAAGTCGGGGCAAAGTGCCTGGAAAAGAATGGTTTTGCCCACAAATGCAGAGCAGAGTTTATTATATTATGGAACTGCAGATTATATAAATTCTTGAGGGCAGAGTCTACATTTTGTTTTATCTTTTTAGCACAGTTCTAGCACAGAGCCTGGGACATAAATGTGAATTGGATTAAGCTGTGATAAAATGAACTTCACTTTCGCTCTTTCCCATCAGATGGAATGTGTTTATTGAGCATCTACTTGTCTGTCTTCCCCACGATGCTATAACCCATGAGAGGGAAGGGATGATGTGTATCCCATTTACCATTGTTGTTTTAGTGCCTAGCACAGTATTTGTCACATAGCAGGAACCTGATAGATCTCTGCTAATAGATGAATAAGGTACACGCAAACATTCTGACCTCCTAAGCTGTTCTTGGATTAGCAGTTTTCACTGAAGTCAGTTATGTTCACAAAAGTGTGTGATTGCAATTGTCACTTGAAGCTCTACTTCATTTCCTGCAAGTCACAGTCCTGTGAGATAGATTCCCCTAAAAATACTTATCTAAAAGTCTTATTAGCGGTGCAGACACACATATGTGAAAGGATTAGAGAAAATACAGATGAAACTCCCATAACATTCTCAAGCATGTGACTCCAGCCATAGATGGGAATATGACAAAGGGAAAGGTAACGTCAGGTGAAAGTCTTCTAGGAGAGAAAGGAATTAAAACTCGATTCTGAAGGCAGGCTTTAGATAGAAAACTGGGGAATTCATTCCAGGTTCCAGTGACTGTCATTTTCTGAAGTCTCTTCCTTAGCTGGACACTGTTGGTGGGTAAAATAAATATGCCCCTTAGGATTCCTAGAATTTGCTCTTTTAGTGACTGGAATTGGGGCAGGAGCAGGAGGCCTTCACTGTCCTTGCTTAGATTTACAACTGTAGTAGATGGAATCAAAATGAAATAGTTCTATGTCTGCACTCTTCTTCATGGCTTTTAACATTGCATCTTTATAATGGTGATGAAAAAAACTTTTGGAAAGGAATATTGGTATTTATATTTAAGCTATACTCCTTGTGAAATAACAGAGACATATATACAGTGGTCTTAGCCCTGGCTCCTGACACAGAGCTCCTAAACCCTTTGGAATTTCCTGGGTGAAAGGAGGAGATAGAAGTGTCCTTTGTTTTAATGAGGCAACTGTTAGTGGGCTCCTGGGAAGCTTCAGGATGGAGACTGCTCACCAGAAGGACTAAACCATTATTAGAAGCTTTCAACTTTCAACCCCACCCCCCAATTTCCAGGAAGGGGAGAGAGCTAGAGATAGAGTTAATGATCCATCATGCCGTGTGCTGAAGCCTCCATTAAAATCCCCGAAGTATAGAGTTCAAAGAGCATCCATGTTGGTGAATGCATCCATGTGTCAGATGGGTGGTGCACCCCAACTCCAAGGGGACAGAAGATCCGGTCCTCACCCTATGTATCTCTTCATCTTGCTATTTACCTGTACCTTTTATCATATCCTTTATGGTATAATAAACCAGTAAATGTATTTCCCTGACTTCTATGAGCAATTCTAGCAAATTGTCCAACCCAAGGAGTGGGGTTACAGGGACCCCCATTTGTAGTCAGAAAGTCAGAGGTACAAGTAACTCATGGCATCTGAAGGGGTGGCAGTCCTATGGAACTGAGCCCTTAACCTTTGGGATCCAATGCTAACTCCAGGTAGACAGTATCAGAACTGAACTAAATTGTAGGGCAGCCAGCTGGTGTCAGAAACTTGGTTGGTGTGTGAATAAACTGACATCTGTGTCAGAAGCATGGTGAGTGTGTTAATAGTGAATAAAGGAGAAACACAATAGTGTTTATCCTATACAACTATAAATATAACAGTTCCCATTTTTCTGATATGAAGACACAAAACAAACATGATTCTTTCAAATTAGATGGACTGTTACTTTATGTAGTATGCACCATGTGGTGGGTGCTGACAAGCTATTTTAAATAGGATAATATCATGTATATTAATACCACATATGCTAAATACAGCTCCAATCTGTAAATAGAGTGTCTGACATGAATCATTACTCATCTCTCCATGTCTTAAAGAAAAATACTAAGGATACAGAATGGGTTTAAAAGGCAAGTAAAATTGCTTAAAGGATTGGAAAGTAATACCGATGAGAAATGAAAAAGGAATTCAAGGTGAGTTTGAAATTAAGCGTTTGAAGAGTAATAACATGAATAATTTTTTTCTGCACTAAGGAAATGATCTTTAATTGTAGTAGAAATAAATTAAATTGGACACCATTAATTATTCGTGCATTCATTTAACAAATGTTTATTGTGTACTTACTAAGCTGTTGCTGCTGATGATATTAATAGAACTTCCATTGATTTAATGCTCTGTGCTTTGCACTTTTCATATATACTTGATCTCATTCAAGTTTCCAAACAACCTAAGTATTTTCATCCATCATTTCCAAATGAGGGAAAATATTGGAGAGGTTAAGGAACTTGTTCAAAGTCTTATAGCTGGTGGACAATGGGGCCTGGATTGAAATCCAGGTATGTCTGGTTTCAAAACTTGCTCTTAATCCATCAATATGTTGTCCATCTACATGCATAACACTGGGCATCAGGCTAAGGGAGACAGAGAAAGGTAATCGAGTCCCTGTCCTCTTAGAGTTTTTAACTATAGCTAACACATGTATATAGACAGATAGTTCAAGATGAGGGTAGCACCTTGTGAAAAGGAGAGTCAGTAAGCCCATTAGCATTTTGGAGCCAAGAGTAATCTTTTATGAACAGGCTTAACACACAGGTAGAATAATTGAGAACAATTGGGTTTCAGTTGGTAGACCAGGTGAGAGGACAGTCCTGCCACGGAAAGTCAGAATGGCTCAGAGGAGAAACAATGCAGTTGTATTTACAGGTAGATCAGGACATTTATATAGGGAAGAAGTATTGGGAAGGAACATTGGATTCTCCTATTAAAGTAGCTAAATTTTATTTCCTGGGTAATGAGAACTCACTGAAATTTTCTGAGCGATGGAAAGACGTGCTGAAGACCGTTATCAGTGTTCTTAGAAATGCAGTGTAGCCAAAGTGAAGCCTACAATGGAGGGAGAGCAGTCTGCCGTAGTCCAAACAGGAATAAAAAAGGGCCAAGTTAGGAAGAAGCAGAGAGGAAATAAAGGGTGGAGGTAGAGATATGAAAGGATGTGAACCAAAGATCACCTGTTATGAATAATTGTTTTAAAACTCAAATTGGAGAACTAAAAAGAATGACAATTAACTTTCTTGGTGGGTCTTTAAAAGGTTATACACAGGCATACTTCCTAGTTTTTGTGGATTTGGTTCCAGACTACTGCAATAATCTTTTTGCCAGTAGAGAGTCTTGCCGTCAATTTGTTTAAAAAAGAAAGAAACAAAAAAACAGCCACATATGAGAAGCACAGTAAAGCAAAGTGCAATAAAATGAGGTATGTTTGTACATACAGGCACTCCTCACTTAACTACTGAGTTCTAGTCCTATAACTAGGTGGTTAAGTGAATTGGTGTATAAGCGAGGCGCTTAAAGGAGAATGTCTTGTGGTGTGTCATGGAGCCATAATGTATGTATTTTTCAATAGTTATAAACAACACTTATAAACAAAACATGTACTCTTGCATGATTGTGAACACTTCATGTAGTGAATACCAACCGATTGCAGGAACAAGAAAGACTGAGAAAGGGATCATACTTAGGAGAGCTGGTCGTAAGTCGGAGCAGTTGTTAAACAGGTAGATAGTTAAGTGAGGAGTGGTTGTATCTGTCTTTTTCCATTTGGGCTGCTATAACAAAAATACCATAGACTAAGTGGCTTATAAACAGCAGAAATTTATTTCTCTCAGTTCTGGAAGCTGGGAAGTTCAAGGTTAAGACACTGGCACATTTGGTGTCTGGTGAGAGCCTGCTTCCTGCTTCATAAACATTTGTCTTTTTGTTGAGTCCTCACATGGCAGAAGGGGCAAAGGAACTCTCTGAGGTCTCATTTATAAAGGTACTAAGTTTATTCATGAGGACTCTGCCCTCATGACCTAATCACCTTCCAAAAGCCCCACCTCCAAATACATCACATTGGGGATTAGTTTTCAAATATATGAATTTGGAGGGTGGGACGCATACATTCAGTCTAAGGCAACATTCTTGATACTCAAAATGTGATCTGTAACCTCCACATAAGACCCAAAGCAATAAACCATATAGAAAAAAATATTGGTATTAAATTTATAGATCTCAGGCTCAAGGAGGACTTCATGAACCTGATCCCAAAAGCAAAAAATAACTGAATGGGACTATATCAAACTAAAAAGCTTCTGCACAGCAAAAGAAACCATCAACAAAGCAAAGAGACAGCTAGCTGAATGGGAAGATATTCACAAACAATGCTTCTGATATGGGATTAATATCTAAAATATATAAAGAACTAATAAGACTCAACAACAACAAAACAACCCAATTAAAAAGTGGGCAGAAGAACTAAACAGACACTTCTCCCATGAAGAAATACAAATGGCCAGCAGACATATGAAAAAATGCTCATCCTCATTAGCTATCAGGGAAATGCAAATCAAAACCACAATGACCACCTCACACCTGTTAGAATGGCTATTATCAACAAGACAAGGAACAACAAGTGCTGGAGAGGATGTGGAGAAAAAGGAACTCTGGTACACTGCTGGTGGGAGTGCAAACTGGTACATCCACTGTGGAAGGCAGTGTGGAGGTTCCTCAGAAAATTGGGAATGGAGTTACTGTATGACCTGGCAAACTCCCTTCTAGGGATCTAACCAAAAAATTTGAAAACCTTAGTCTGCAAAGACTTATGTACCCCAATGTTCATTGCAGTGCTGTTCACAGTGGCCAAAACATGGAAACAACCGAAGTGCCCTGTGACAGATGACTGGATAAAGAAGCTGTGGTACATATACACAATGGAATATTACTCAGCTGTAAGAAAAGATGAAATATTGCCATTTGCAACAAAATGGATGGACCTGGAGATCATCATGCTTAGTGAAATAAGCCAGACAGAAAAAACAAAGAACTGTATGACTTCACTCATATGTAGAATATGTAACTGAAAACAACAAAGAAACAAAAACTCATGGACACAGTCAACAGTTTAGGGGCTACCTCAGGGCAAAGGGGGAGGGATGGGAGAAGAGGAAGTGGGTGAGAGAGAAGGGAGAGGGACACAAATACATGGTGATGGAAAGAGAACTGACTCTGGGTGATGAACACATAATGTAATGCATAAGCGATGCACTGTAGAATTGTACACCTGGGACCTGTGTAACTTTTGCTAACCAATATCAACCACATAAGTTTAACAGTTAAAAAAATGTGCTCTTTAAACCATCAATATTGGCTTAATCTGGGAGTTCATTAAACTTGGAGACTCTCAGGCCCCACTCCAGACCCACTGAGTCAGGTCTGCACGTTAACAAGATCCCGGATGATTTCCATGCGCCTTGGGAAGCACTGATTTGTTTTCTTATAGTAACGACCTGTGATCACAAAAGTTAATATTGAGTGAATTTAACATAGTATAGAATTTAATATAGTTTAGTATATAGTTCATTCCATAATATATTTTCTGTATAAAATTAGTTTATAATTTTGTATTATAAGATGAGCATAACTAATGAGTAGAAGAGAAAAAGAACAGAACCAATAAACGTGATTCCAGTGTGGCCCGTCTGAATGGCCCTCTTTACAGAGGGCAGGAGAGCAGGTCAGAGAGCAAGGCTAAGGCCCAGAATAGCAGACACTAGAGTAAGAGGGTTCCTGAAGTGGCCGTGGTTGTGATGAGCAGCAACAAGGGCACCTGTGGAGTTGAAACTCCTGTTTGTAAAACCAACAATGAAACATCAAGCAAGCAAACACCAGTGTCTATCTAGGTTATAGTGAAAATTTGGAAATGAGCCATTGGAGAATCTAACTGGTTTGGCAGCTGAATTACTAAGATGATATAAAAGAGAAGCCCACGAACCCCAGGGTTTTAATAGAACTCGAGCCATGTGCGCACACTTCTTCCGCTTTAGTCTGGCTGCTGGACCGGGGCCGTCCTGGTGTCGTCTCTCAAGGGAACTTACAGGCCAAATGCTACAAACTGTGAGAACTAAGAGGAATTGGTCTGGAGCACGTCAGAAGTTCAATATCTAGTGAATCTTTGAACCCTTGTACCTTACCTACTGGTGATCTTCTACAACTTCCTTCTTAAGATTTCGTGTTAAAACAGCATTTGTACTTTGTTTTTAAAGCACCATGAAACTAGTGATAAGAATAAATGTTTTCCCAGTTTCAAAGTTCACTAGTATAGCATCCTTTCAAAAGAAAACTCAATACGGGGTCTTAGGATCACCAAAAATTTCCCGTTTTCACAGAAACACAAAAACATTCTAAACTGTCTCTACGACTTCTTCCTGAGGCTATTAAATGAGTATCATGACTACCTTTTTAATTATGGTATAATCTGGAACTCCTGAACTATGGTATAATTGGATCTTTTGTTGGTTACTTAAACTGCCATTTCTTTTCTTTTTTAAGATATTAGCAACAGCTTTGCCTACATGTGATGTGTATTTCCAGCAACAAGGAAATGATTTCGTAATTGACAAAGGAAACGTAATACTGAAGAGAAATCAGCAGCAGAGCACAGCTGCAGATGCGCGGCGTGAGGTAAGGCATTGCTTCTCCCCACCGTCCTGGGTCCTTAACCAACCGGCCGGGTAATGCCCCTCTAGCGGTGGCTGGCCCGTGTCAGTGCGCAGTCCGTGTAAGCGCTTATCCTCCAGGACAGAATGGAGGGAAGGAAAAAGCAAGCTCAAAATAATTAGAGCCCCTGGGCAAAACTTCAATAACTTTATTTTCTTTCACAAGTCAGGTACGGCGAATTCACGATTTCTAATCATTTTAGTAAGAAAGGGTACGGTGCTGAGGAATGGCTCTCCTTCTACTAATAGTTGGAGAAAAATATGTTGATGTCTGTCAGGATAGTGCATGGCTATGCCGATTCTCAGGCAGTTATAGTTGGCCAGTGCTGGTATGAGTGTCAGGAACATGCCACCTCCTCAGGTCCCAGCTGCCAATGGCATTGGAAGGCCAGAGGAGCACTGGGGGCCTCACAGCCATCCAGCTACTGCCATTCACTCAAAGTTGGGGCTGCTTTAGGCCCATGTGTTCGTTCATTCATTCATCACACCGGGATCTTTATTGAGTGTTCCTGTGTGCATGTGCATGAATGAGCATGTTGGAAAAGCAAATGGAAGCAGACATTAGCTGTCTTGTTTGCAAACCTCGCACCTGAAACTGTTCATTTCATATAGATCTTCTTGAGTAAATGAAATGGTTGAATGAATGACAACAGAAATATTTAGCCATGGAGCCTGTCCTTTGGGTTGTTGTTGGCAAAATGAGCCATGTACACAAACAACCAATGTATACCAGGGTCGGGTAGGTACATAGAGGGGGTGCACTTCTGTGGTATGAATTCAGGTGAGGGAGGAACTCTGGCTGAGAGGGTCAGCGGAGGTTTCGTGGTGGTGTTCCCCCTCCCGTGCCCACCCACCAGGGTGGCTCCGCTCTTCCTCTTGTCTCTGTTGCTGTACCACATGCCCTTGAAGCCTTTTCTGACCCACCAGGCTTCTGAGTCCAAAGTCCACCTTGAGGGAGAAGTGTGAGGGATGAGTCACTGCACCCCTCCCCTTGTGCCCTGTAACACAGGTCACTCAGCCTCAAGGTTTACTGTAAGTATCACCGAGGGAGTTTGTTTCCAAAGCAGATTCTAGGGCCTTGCCCTGGAGATGTTGCATCAGGGACTCTGCAGGCCAAGCTCCCCAGGGGTCTGTAGCAGCATTTCGCAGAACACTGCTCCACCAGCTACTCTCCTACCTCCTGCCTGAAATGACCATCTCTGTATTACTAATTTGCAAACCTTCTACTCATCCCTTAAGACCCAATTCAGATTCATCTTTTGTTTATGCTCCCTACCCTGACATTGGGACGTAATTAATTATTTCCTCTGGGGTCCCATAGATCATTAGTTTTCAAACTGTAGGTCATGCCTATTAGTAAGAAGGTAATGAAATCACCAGACAGGGTCGGCCTGGCACACAGAAGACTACAAAACAAGGGCAGTCTTTGCGTGTGAGGCCTTGGCTCCAGTTCTGTGTGAACGCGTGTGTGTGCACCTGCGCTTGTGCACTGGCTGAGGCTGGGCTCCCCAGCGGCAGGGATTACAACAGAGTCGTGTGCGTGTGCCTTGCTGAGGGAGTGCTCACTGGGAGAAACCTCCAAAGGAGTGAGGGCAGCAGGCTGGGGAGGGGGGAAAGTGAGGCAAGAATGGGGTCCAGGGTAGAGTCTAGCCCGGTTCCCTGGAGAAGCTCTAAAGCATAAATGGTACCAAAAAGTTGTCCTCCCTTTGGGTGTGAGCCAGCCCATTGCATTTTGTCCCATGTAGGCAGTCATGACTGGGGGCTGTGGAGGCAAATGCAGGTCACCTCCCCGGTGAGGTGGCTCCCATAGGCCAAGGGCAATTCTCACGAGAAGGGAGTGACAGTGAGTGATAGTCACCAACAATAACAGGAGCTTGTGGCTGGGTAGGGTGTCCTTGAAAAGGGGATGATATCAAATGACGTGCACTCCTGTCATGCTCAGACCCACATACAGGGCCCATGGCAAAAAGGAAACGCGGGGCCCCTTGTTCAAAAATAGGGAAAAGGGCCATTGAAGGGAGTCAAATATAAAGCTTTTTACTTTATTCCATAGTCCCTCGCTTGACTTGTCATAGTGTTTTGTAATTGCTATTTAATATCATTCTAAGTAAAGAAAAATTAAAAATGTAAATTACTAATATGAATTATACTATTCATCTTTGGGTCGTGCAATACCAATTTTAACTGCAAACATAGGTACATTTAACTCATGCATCTTCACTGAAATTACGCAATTTGTAGGTTGTCGTCATATATGCATGTGTTTTGTTCTTCCCAGAACGATGGGAATGCTACATAAAACTGACTCCACCCTTTTTATTTTACTTCATGATACATGTTCTACCAACACTCTCTACCTTCAGCTCACTGACGTACGGGAAGACTAATGGCAAAAGGAACTATGAGTTGCCCTGTCTTTCTCTTTTCTTCTAGTCATTATTTTCAGTGTAAGTAGTTGGCTAATACAGGGAAGTAGCATGAATAATGTGTTTTTTGGAGTGCCTGTGGCTTCTTACTGCTGTCAAATTCTGGTTGGAATAGAAGGCTTGGCTTCTTAGAGCTGTCGGCACCCCTGCGTACTCACTCAGTGACGTAACGCGCTTTTTTGGACTCACTTTGCATCTCACAGGGTGCCCATGCACGCTGGGTCCACTTGATTCCCACGCTCGTAGGCATCGTGTGCACTGGGTGCTAATGGAGCCGCAAGAAAGCAGACGCGTATTGTGCCTATCTCCTCTGCTCGTGTGTGTGCTCCTTCCTCTCAAGACACTTTACTTACAAAACAACTTCAAAGATAAAATTATTATTTTAAGATGGTGACAGCAGAGCATTAAGCCAAGCATGAGCCCTTCGGAGTGTGGGGCCCTGTGTAACTCAACAGGTTGCATGCACATGAAGCTGACCCTGCCCATTTGCTTCTCCTGTTAAGTTCACTCCACGTGGGCACAGCTTCACCAGGACTCTCATTGGTCACAATCCCTGGGGACATTTACAAAAGGAGATTAGGCTCCCACTGCTGCAGTTGACCCCAAGGTTGTAACCGATACTCCTTATCTCCATCCCTCCATCCCACCCATTCTAGATTCCCCTCATTTTCAACTAGCACTTCTTGGGTAAGATGACCCCTCCAGGGTCTTATCCCCTCATTACCATGCCCTTATCAAGCCACAAGTGTGGGAGCACCACGGGTGCCTCAGGGGCTCCCCTCAGTGCCATTCATACTTTCTGTGTTCCCGTTATATGGTAACAGCCCTATAACTTACGGGGATTCCTTCCCATGCCTGCTGGTCTATAGGCATGAGCAGTCCAAGTGACCATGCAGCAGCCATAGCTTTAAGGTTAGTGGAATCCTTTGCCCCACCCAAGAATCAAGACATCTAGACCCAGAGAGCCTAATGTTGCACAGACAAGAAGCCCAAATCCTCATGGTCACTGAGAATGAAAGTGAGCTTAGCTACTCCTCCTTGTTCCCAAAGCCATGTTGTCTCCCTACTGGGGACACAGCATCACAGAAAGGCCGTTGGTTTAAGGAGTAAATCATATCATGACGAATACTGACCCATTTTACAGAGTGTGGTTTCCAAGCTAGTGAAGTGAGTGCATCCTTAGGGAGAGCCCCAGTCCACTGCCATCTCAGATCAGCATCTTCTGCGTGGCGTGGTTCGCGCAGGAGCAGTGGCTCCCGGAGTCCCATGATCTCTGCTATACTTACTTTACTGTAAAGTGGGTCCCTTGGGGTGAGGAGACATTACGTTCTCTCACACTGGTGAATCAGAGACGCGTACTTTGTGACCACTCAGAGTGTGGTACTGACCAAAGCCACAGAGCAGGCCTGGGCACGCATCGATCGCCGTCCATCGGTGGATTGCCAAGCAATTTTGGGGTGACTGCCTGAATAATAAAATGAATAGCTAGTGGACCACAACACTTGAAGAAAGTTAGATGTAGCTTTTGCCCTGAAAAAGTCTCCCCAGGCCTGCCATGGAGTATCTGATGCTCACCGAGGGGGACCACATAATATCACCTTCAATCAAGGGGACCACGTCACTATCCTTCAATACAGGGGACCAGCGTGCTGTTTTGTGGAATCATCTGGATAGTCCAGATCCTTGGGGCTGTACTATTATAGAGGGCAGGAGAATTAACAGCCTTGGGACACAAGTGAATATACACTTCTACCATCCTAAGTAGATGCAAGTTGCTTCTGTCCCTTCTTCATGGGCATGGAAAAGAACACATTTTTCATTTCAATACCTGCGTATCATGGGCCCAGGTGATGTTAATCTACTCTGGTGAAAATACTCCTTTCAGCACAACAGATACAAGTGGGGCTACAACTTGGTGACATTTGTATTAAATTTGTAATAGGAATATGATGGGAACCACCACCAAATCTTGAGAGTAACACTTTGAGGATGCCTTGGCTTTGCAACATTGTTTTTTACTTACTGTCTTGGCTTGATGGAGGTTGGGTATAGTTGGGCATTTCACAAGTTTATACCCTTCAGGTCAAAGAGTCAATGTCCACTGCTAGGGCGTGTCCATTCCAATTACATATCTAGGCATTGGAGAAACAATCAGTGTGTGTTTCGGCAAATCCAGGCAACTCAATGTGAAAAGGACCTGGGCCAGGACTACATTTAATAGCTGACCCTTATATGCCCCTATTCTAACAGGGGGACAATGATGGCACTTTGGATGCCTTGTAATCAGCATCAACTCTGACCCTGTATCCACCAACCCTTGGAACTTCTAGGTATTTCCCCTTCCCCAACAGGCTCAAATAAATAACCATAGAGCTCTTTGGGAAATAAGTGACAGAATCACACTTACCGTGGTGTTAAAGAGTCTTTGTTCATGGAGACCTGGCCTCTCCTTCAGTCACTGGGTGCTGGGTCTGAGAAGTAGCTCAGATCTAGAAATTTGGCAAAGGATCATATATTTCCCTTAGGGCAGCCGACCCCAGCCTTCTGCTAATTTATATTAGATCACTTTCGATTGCATATATTAAGCAACGCTTTTGTTGACTGCTCACCTATATTGCTCCTAAGAATACTGTGTTTTATTAATGGTCAACACAGAAGATCCTTGCTAGCCCACCCTTGTCTCCTATTCCAACCTTGCTGCCCATTATAATCGTTCTGGGAGTTAAGTGCTACCCAGCCTTTGGTAGTCTGGGGTCCCGTCCTCCATGTTGATAAATTTGGTCGTGGATTACCCTACCAGCCCTACCTGCAGAGGGTTCGCACTACTCAGCTTCTCCGTGATGTTGGTGTCCCTTCCACCAGTTGATTTTTTACAATCTTGATAAATGGAGTATCCTCCAGATCTTCCCAAAACACAGTGAGTTGGTGGGTTTCCTGGTCGTGTACCTTAGACCCACTCTAACATCCTGCTTCTCTGAGCATGGTCTTCCTTTCTCCACAGCACGCCACAGCAGTTCTGGCACCTCTGCTTCTTTCCTCTGGGTCGGAACCTTTGCCAAGCCTCCAAGAGCTACTCCAGCAACACGTTAGATCCATCTCGCAGGGCTCCAGAGCCCTTGCCAGGCTCTTAAATTGTTTATCA
This sequence comes from Lyroderma lyra, assembly GCA_004026885.1. Taxonomy (NCBI): domain Eukaryota; kingdom Metazoa; phylum Chordata; class Mammalia; order Chiroptera; family Megadermatidae; genus Lyroderma; species Lyroderma lyra. The sequence goes on along the minus strand of PVJL010000263.1, from coordinate 204,207 downwards.
CTGATGACCCCAAATCAACAAACTCTCCTTACCTGGTTTCGTATTCTGCCCGCTTCATCTAACCCCCTCGGGATCCGTACCCAGCCATTGTCCCCTGGTGGCCACTAGTTCATGTTAACTGGGTCCCTGTCAGAAACCCAGCACTTGCCTAGTCAGATCATGCTGAAATTTGACCCTAATTATCAGGCAAGTGTTGAAAAGGAGCAGTACAGGCAGATCCTAAAGAAGATACACGTTTTCTTTGAAGACACTTGCATCACTTGAGATTTCACATTGTCTTCCAATGTTCCGGGATGGGGCGGGGCGGGGTGTGCATTTCCCAGTAAGAGTGAGAGGGTTATGTCTATAGGCCAAGAGTGCTCGGGAGGACCTTTGGGGTTCCAGGTTCTCATGTGCGTCACCCATGTCTCCAGACCCCACTGCTTCCCTGTGAAGGGCCTGGCTTGGGTGTAGGTGATACACGGGAGCTGGGAATTCAGGCTTCTCTGAAGTTCTACAGCTCTTACCGTTAAGTCTTGTGCCCGGTCTTCGGCTATTCCTGCCCTATAGTGAAAGGCGATGAGACTCTCTTTAAACGCCACCAGGGAGTCCTCTGATTCTCACACTTTGCTCTAACTTGGTGATTGATTGCCCTAAGCCATCTTCTCTCATCAAAACATCAGTGGCCTCCAACAATACGCACCAATTTCCACAGTCCTTACAATCACTATTTCCCCATATCTTTCAATGCCAGAAATATTACTCATGTCAGTTCCTCCTCTTCCCCCTTTATCTTGTCCCAGTTCTCCACAGATGACAGCTTTAGCACTTGCTCCACTACTGCATGCCAGGGGTCATCAGGGCTTGTCACTTACTGGGGTTCTCATTGCCAACTGAGCAATAACTGAGCCACCTGCAGAACTACATCTTAGAATCTACTTGTAGGTAAACTGCGTGGTACCAACTGTCTCAGGTCAGATGCCACGGAAACGGAGGCTAAGACTGGATTCTGGTGCATGTGATTTATTAAGTGTTCTTGAGGAAAACTTCAATAAAAGAGTGAAGAAAACAAGATAGAGAAGAGGACAGAGTAAGATGTGGTCTTGGGTAAAACAAACCTTGCATTGATCCACAAGAGGACTCAGAAGTATAAACTGCCCCTTGAGATGACAGGGACAGCCTTTACCTTGAGCTACCTGGCAAATGAGGAGAGTGTAGAAGGCCAATTCTCCAAAGAAGGGGACATCTGTGAGCTGTTAGAAGCCACCGACACTCAACTGGGTGGTGGGTGCACCAGGCAGGGGAGGGGGGTCCCAGAGGGGCACTTACAGCATCTGCTGCGATTGTATTTTTTAAATGTTCAGAAAACATTGCATAGAGATGAGTTTACATATACTGCTATCTGCTGAAACCGAATTTGGTGGTATAATTTCTTATTTATATTATGTTTTGGTCTCCAATGTAGGACTCTAAACTCTTCTGGAGCAGGGACATTGTCCTGTTCATCCTTGCATTCCTAGCTACGAGGCTGGCATTGGACTGTTACTAAATAAACATTTATCAAATGAAGAGCAGTTTGGGGTACATTTCAAAGCCACTAGAGCTCCAGGCTAAGTAATTTGGGTGTGATTCTGTTGGCAGTTAGAAAGAGTCTGAAATGCCTGTTGGCAGCGCTGTGGAGTATGTATCGGACTGGGGAGAGGCTGGAGAGAGCAGCCAAGAGACGGTTGCAGCAATAGGGGCAAAAGTCACGAGAGGCAGAATTCAGTGGAGGCTGTGAGTGTGGTGAGGCAGATGCAAAAGCCATTAAAGCAAAATTATCTACAAGGTCCAGATGGCCCTAGGCTGACATCCAGTACACAGCCTGTCGGGGATGCTATCAATCAATTGCGCTGGGAGTTTTGTACTTATCTGCCCCCAGGCAGGTAGAAGACCATTTCTCATGTTTGCATGGGACAAATATCTAAATAATAAATCATGTGGTTTTTCTCATTGTCACCATGAACATTAGGGCAAAATCCATGAAGCAGGTGTGGGAATCTTTTCTTTTCCTCCATATTTTGGGCAGAACCCTATAATCATATCTGAGAAAACCCAAGGTCATCAATGTGGAATTGGCTCAGTTCATTAGCACATGAGATATTTAAAAATTAGGATGGTTTCCAGTGACTATGCTTTCAAATCAATCATTCTGTACAGTAACAATGTTTCAAAGCTGCAGACTGAGCACATTATTCTCAGCTGTATTCTGGATTGTATCCTGGGTGGAATAATTTATCTGTGACTTAGCTATACACATCAGGAAGTACACGGGTTGGTTTTTCACTTTTTTCTCTGAACTCTTATAGGCCTTGCCTATAGGCAAAGCTGTGGACATTTCTCTCCGATTTTAGGGTTCGGTGACATTCGGCCAGGTGCACGTTGTTTTCCAAGAGCCTGCTCCTGGGACGCCTGTCACGTGGACTGGACCAGGATTTGCCAAGGTTCTCCCTGGGGCTGGCTTAAGATTTGCTGTAAACAACATTCCCTTTCCCATGGACTTCACCGTGGCCATTCGCTATGAAGCTCAGGTATCATTTAAGTCCCATGTCTTCAGGGGCGAAAAGCTGAAATACATCCTCAAACTAAGTGTTTCCATTCCAGTCTTGGTAGATAGGTTTGTCATAAAATGATTTGCAAAAAGGAGAACATCTGGAGAGCATTATCCACTAAAGCATTTTCTAAAGATGTTAAAGCAACATAATGAGCCATATGCACATGTGTTTTATTCCAGGGAGAGAATCTAAAGTTGGAGTTACATATTTAAGGCACTAGGTCTAAGGAAGTGGTGATAGAATGTTTGTATAAGAATAATAAATAACTAAAATAACACAAATCCTGCTCTTCTGGGTCTTTTTAAAATAAAAATTTAATAAACTAATGTATGTGCAGAGATTCAGACTCCAAAGGTGCAGAGGGGGCATCTATTTGTATTTAGATTTTTCCTGGAACAAGAGAAAAACTAAGTGCAGGCTGCCTCTCATGCTTCCCACTGCATTCCTGCCTCCACCCCCACCCCCACCCCTACCCCCACCCCAACCCCCGGTTTTCAGAACTGCCTAAAACAGAACAGAAAGCAAATTAGGAAAACAATTGATCTAGAGCAGCCTTTCTAATCTTTTCTTTGCATAACCTTTTCTTTGCTAATCTAGAAACTCACAGGCCATCTTCCCTTAAAAATAGTTTATATGGGTGGTCTCAGAGCCCCCAAAGTCCTTCTAGGACCCACATTCTGGAAGCACTCACTGTGTGTTATATGACCAGAGATATGATATAATTCTGTTTCTAACTTACAAATGAAAGCTAAGGGACTTCATGAACTTTGACCTGGTGAGTATGACAAGCAAGTCATTAAATATAAATAAACTTCACCATAGAGAGGGCACATCTCTAAGAGTTATAAAAAAGGTTTTTCAAATTGTAAGGTTTGCAGAATATAGCTAATTAGCATATGCTATAAATATACATGTATATATATTTAGACACATAATTATATCTAGTAATATATAATAATATAATAATTTTTAAATAATGTTAAATCATGTAATTTACATATTTATATAATAATGTACAAGGGCTGTCCAGAAAACATCCAGCCATGTAATATGAAAAATAGAGGCATTTATGGCTGGATGTTTTCTGGACAGTGCTCGTATATGTAATAATATGAAAAAAAGTATATATCCTTTTGTAAAGGATTCCAAATGTTTATTTTTGTTCTGTGATCTAGGGACATGATGCATTAATCAACTCTATGGGAGACAGAGGTTAAAGATAAGATCGGTCAGGAGTGGTGGGGTTTTTCCAGGCCCATGAACTAAGTTATGGCCAGCAAGTTGAGCCTGAGAATGAACTTCTAAGACTTCTTTCAGCCTCAAAATTTTATTTTCCAAATGGGTTATGGGTTTCAAATTCAATTCCATGCACTATTCACTAGGTGTCTGTTTGTGCGCGTGAAATGTGTTTGTGGCCCAGTGCCCACTTTTCTGTCATGCCTGTCTAGTCCACAGCTGACTGGGCTGTCCAGGTCATGGTCCACCCCACTGGGGTGAGGGAGCACTGCGCACGCAAGACCCCACCGCGGAGGCCTCAGTCTTTGGCCCTACCAGTCGCTTCCAGGTAAGCTTGGGACCTGTCCTCAAACATTGAAGTTTTCTTAAAATTTTGTTCATCTATCAATAATTTGTTTCCAGGAACTAAGTGGGAGAAGAGGTGCATTAATATTAAAGAAGACTAAAGAATATTTCTTTCCCATTCCCCAAAGGCTTTAATGTAAGAAAGCGAAATCCTGTAAAAATAAGAGTAAAATATTCAGCTTGAGTTATTTCAGCTGGGAGTCTGGGAGGTAAAATGCTAAACTTTGAGGCCACAAATTTTGTCTCATCAGAGATTTAGGGCAAAATAAAACAGAAATCCTGTTAGTATTAGCATAGTAGATAAAAGGAAAGACATTTACTTGTTTCATCCTTTCCCCTGAGCAGTCATGACAAACCAGGGCCAGTAGTTTCTAAGGCTTTGCCATCTGGCATAACCTGTGGAAGAGCCGTGGAGAATCTGAGTGTGAATTTGTTGTTCACCCAAGACCCCCAAGCTGGTCTAGACCTGGGCCTGGCCTCTGCCCACAGGAAGACCCACATCGCAGCCCAGGTGGGATACTACCGACACTACTGCTGCTTGGGTTAGGCAACTGCACTTCTGTAATTGAGTTTTTGCCTTATGTCTCTTAATACAGAATCGTGCTGCTTCCCACACCCATCTGTTTAGAACCAGATGTACAATATTCCGTAGATGTCTATTTTTCCCAGCCTCTGCAAGGCGGGTCCCATGCTCCTTCACACATCCTGGTTGATTCTGTAAGTATCACAGAGCTTTGGGGGTGGGTGCCTCCTTCTAAACTGAGCTCCGTTATAGTTCTACTTTTTGACTCCAGTGAAATGTTCCTTCAGAAATATGAGTATAAATGTATTTATTTCAGTACAAAAATCATCTGTTCTCTACAAAAGTCACCTAATAGCAATTACAAATCTTACGCATTTGCCACACCAATAACAATTTGCAGTGCTTTACATATAGTCAACAACTCTACAGTAGTCTTACAGAGTCAACAACTCTATAAGGTAGGTGCTGTTCTTTTCCTCATTTATAGGCGCAGAACCGAGGCACAGGGTCACAGGGTTAGTGAGTGAGGAGTCAGGAATCAGTCAGAGCCAGACTGTCTGATTCCAGAGTCCCTCCTCTGAGCCACGACAGTTTACAGTTAAAACTCCCTGGCTTCACAGGGAATTTGAGAAAAAATCCCACCACTTTATTATCATCTTGCAAGTTCCCGGTTTATACAAACTGTGCTTTTAAAGCACTCTCACAAGTAGGTATATGGATTTGTTTCACTCCACATGGTATCCTGAGCATTTCTGTATGGAGCTTAGGTGTTCTTCTCACCTTTTTTCGAAACCATGCCTAGTATTTCCTTGAGCGACTTACTTCAGCATCTTTCCCCTACAGAGTTGAGCCGCAGTCCCTGCCTCCAAATCTCTCATTCCAGGCACGGTTTTAGGCCCAGGGTTGTGACTAAACAGAGTTTGGGCATCAAGTAAATTTACATAATTTACTTATCTATTTCCCTACTCAGAATCATTTAAGTTGCTTCTATTTTTTATTACTATGTATAGTTGGGACATATTTTTTTAATGTTTTAGAATATAGTCCTACTTTCCCGAGGTTTTATGGATCGGGAATTAACTCATCAAGTTAATTTCTGGAAGGTACCCTCCAATTAATTTTCAGGGTTATCGGTATTGTATGAAAGTACCAGTTTCAGTCCACTTTCAGCAGAATTATATAAAATTGTTTGGGTTTTTTAAAAGTAATTTTGTGTGTAAAAATCAAATTGCTTTTTAAAAATTGTATTTTTAAATGTTTCTGAGAATCTCCTATCGTGTTTTAATTGGCGAACTAGAGACTACAAATCTTACTGGAATTCGGCTATGTCCGTGGGTTTACGTGTTATCTCTGGCTACTATACAGAGGTAGAGCTCAGGAGCTGTAACGGAGACCTCAGGGCCGCAAAGCCAGAGATATTTACTACGGCCTTTTACAAGAAGTTTGTTGATGCTTGATTTTAATTAGCTGTATATCCATATTTTGTGAATTGTGTCTGAAAAGTTTAATTTTTAACCATTGAACATTTTAAACTTATACCCTGAAAGTTTGTTATTTCATCATCTACTATAGAATTCAATATGAGGCAGGTTTGTCTTGGATTTTATTCAACAAGTTCAGCTACTATAACAACAACAAATATTGCTTTAAGATTATTTTACCAAAGGTGGAGTTGCAAGGTTTAACTAAAAGGAAAAGAAAGGAAAGACAGGGAGGAGGAAGCAAGGAAAGAAGGAAGGAAGGAAAGAAATAGGATACCCAGTTAAATTTGAATATCATTTAAACATGTCCCAAATAAGACCTCAAATGAGACATCCTTATACTAAAAAAATATTCATTATTTCTCTGAAATTCAATTTTAACTGGTTTGTTTGTATTTTTCCTGGCAAACTTAACCAAAGGTAATCTAAAGCCTGTACCCAGGGGCCCATATAATACCGTGGTGAGCTCCTACCATGTTGGGGTAAAAATGAAGTAGAAAGGAGAAGCAAACTCTTGAATGGAAAATGTAAACAATCATGATTTCCATATTCATACAATTCATATTTCCTGCTGAGGAGCTTTAAATAGAACTGTGCTCATGAACCAACATAGGAGTTACAAAGAAAGAAAATCATATCCAGCAAAGCTTAACTCAGGAAAAAAGCTAGAAGTTGGGGACCCAGGCAAAGTGAAGAAAGAGAAAGGAAAAACGTAAGAAAGTCCTAAATCATGAAAGCACACTTGTGGTTGTGGTTGTGGTTGTTATAGTTATGTAACTCAAATTGGTAAGAGCCAAGTTACTCCTCATTTTAAATTTATATCCTATATATTTCTATGCTTTGTAAACGCCAAAGATTATCACTTGATGCTCAGTTAAATACACCCATTCAAATGATCTATTCATCACTCCTTTACTGAGTGTATGTGGGCCAGACCTGTGCTGGTTCCTGAGGTGTAAAATATGGTTCTTGCCCTCAAAGAATTCTTAGTCTGATAGAAAAGACAGCCATGTAAACAAAATCATGGCAGCTGGATACTTTCTGGACAGCCCTTGTATAACTATGAAAACCCTGAAAACTAAGTAGAAATGAAGAAAGTAAGCTGGTCTTGAAAAACTGTCAAAAACCTCAGAAGAGGCCCTTGATTGTTGTTACAGGTCAGATTCCTTAGAAGCAGAAGCTGAGACAGGGGCTCGGGTGCACCTGATTCTTGGGGGCACATGGATGGGAAGAGAAGAAGGAAGGGAATAGAGAGCACAGGGAGGGAGGAAGGACCCAAGCAAAGCTGTGGTCTCCACCAAAGTGTCGCTTCAGCCTGATCCCACAGGGAGCTCTGGAACGTGAATTGCAGCACAGATTGGTTCCACCTGGAGGCCAAGTGGTAGGCCTGTGCGTGCCCACGTCATTGGCTATACGCCCGCCACCCCACCTTCCTGGCCCCCAGTGAGTACCTTCATTCCTGAACGAGGTGGCTGAGTCCAATTTTCTGGAAAAGGGGACAGCTGTGAGCCTTTAGCAGTCAATGCCGGAGCAGCTGGCAGCCGGGAAGATCTGCGCAGGGCACCTACAACGTTTCCTGGAGTCCCTGAGCCGGCGTTTAATAGGAGAAAGTTACTGCACATTTTATGATTGCAGATTAGTGCATTTATTTGCACACCACCAATTTTGCTGCTCTCGGAAGATACTTGAATGCTTGGGACTTGGGCCTTTCAAAGTTCATTCTTCTCTACAGCCAGATTAACAGTTGCATCTAAAGCTAAAATGCATTACCAAGAGCAGACGAAAGCTTTGTTCAACCCTGATGTTCCTTCTACACGAATAGCTTTTGTTTGGCAAGCACAGTGAGACAGTTTAATTCTTTTTTTTTTTCAGTTGCCCTGATTACATGACATGTGCTTCCATAAAAGTGTATTTCAAGTCAAAAGTATATTAGGTATGCTAGAATATAAAACTGTCCTTCTTCTTTTCAACTGTGGAGTGGCCTACACTTGGTATACATAAAGTACTTAGAAGTTTCCAAAAGAAGTGAGTCATGGTATTACAAAATGCTATAGCTGACAGGGACTCTTGTCATCTGGTCCATCTGCTTGGTGCCAAAAACAACCAAGTGTAAACCAGCTGAGACCAATAACTGAATAGTTAACCCCTGGTTGGCAGCCCTCCTCCTCAACCTCTTGCCCATCTGGTTTCCTTCTGCATCTCTTCCCACATGGTTTGTGTTTGGAGAAAGCAGAGTCTTTCAGTATCAAATTAAAGATGCAATACTAGAGGAGTTCCTTGATGGTGCAGGTCATGCCCAGCTTCCCTGAGTATTCCCAGAGCTGGGGACAGAGAATGTCAGTGAACGTTTGCTGACACTGAGCTCACATCTCTTCCTCCTCACCTCTCTCATGCTCACCACTGGCTGAGTTCAATGGATCTTCTCAATGGACTCTTTGTTCTGGCTTCTGGTAGGATTTGGCTAACAGGAAACTCAGATGGGAGGATGCAAGGAGAAAGAAGACGAGGTATTTATCTTCCAGTTGCTCTCTGTTGTTTGCAGGATAGTGGTGGTGGCATTCCTCAGTTCCTTGGTCCATAGCTCCTGCCATGGAGCCCTCTTCTATGGCTACAGCTTCCTGGGGTTCTAGTGACCTTTCCTTCCCTTGCTCTCAGTGTGTAGAGCTGGGAAAGGCTTTCTGTCTTGGCTAGCCTTGGGTGTACATCTGCTCCCCAAACTTTGTATATGGTCCCTGCACTAAATTTTTCTCCAATGATCTTTTTTGAATGAGCTAGTATTTCCTGTGAGACCCTGGCCCATAAACAAGCTCCCTGGGTTTTTGGAAGGCTTAAATGGCCGCAAAGCATTTTGTAAGTAAAGCTTATACTTGGTGTTTGAGAGGAATAATGACTATCATTGGGGACTGAGTGGGGAGACTGGAGAGGGCAGAGGCAGCCCAGGCTAGAATCTTCCCAGGAGGAGGCAGCTCCTAAAAATGTCTCCCTTCAATATCCATTCCCCACCCCAGAGTCCTGGGAGGCCTGGCTGGGGACAGGCTTTTTCAGTGCATGGTAAAAAAAAAAAAAAAAAAATTAAATAAATAAATAATAAATGAAATAAAGATGCAATACTAGACATGTACATATACTTCCCTATTGAACAAACTTTTATGAAACACGTACCATAAATAGGACACTGTGGTAGGCACAGGTGTAAATGACAGGCACCTTTCCTGCCACGCCGGGCTTACCCTCGGAGGGGGAGATGCAGACAACTCCACAGAAATGACAGCATGTTGTGAAAGGGACTGGGAGCTGTGACAGGCCCTGAACTGAAAATCAGTGTGCCTCAAGCACTGCTTTTTAACATCATCTGGCCCAACCTCCCCTTTTTATTACAAGAATTTTGTAATACTCTACTATCCTGAAATGAAATTCATAGGCATTATAGCCTACCTGCACATAACTTTCAAATAATGTCAATGTATCACATAAATCAAAAGGAAAGTTATTTGTAAAGAAATAATATGAATTACAATAGGTGTGCACAGGTGTGAATGCACCAAGACACAGTGAAGTTGGTGGTGCTTATACATGTAGAACCACAGTGTCCAAGACAGCCATGTAAGCGGGTGTGTTGTAAACATGTTAAACATAAACTAAGGCTTTCAACTTATAATTACAAACAGGAATTTGTCTTTCATGGATTTTCAATGGAGCATTAAAAACCTGCAGAAGATATGGGATGATTTTCCTTTTTGTGAGAATGTCTAGCATTTTTGACCCCTATCTACTAAATGCTGGTAACATACCTCACCCAATTGTGGTGACAACCAAAACCACCCCTTGGAATTTCCAAAATGCCTCCTACGGAGTGGTACCTCCCATAGTGAGAACCACTAAGCTGAGAAGAACGGATGAATGAATGAATAAAAAGAGATGAAGCTTAGATTTTATCCTGAGGCCGTGGGAAGCTTGTGATAGGTTTTAAGGAGGGGTTTACCTGAACAAGTGGCCTTTTAAAGGATCGCCAAGATATAATATTAATGGGGAAGGGAAGACAAAAGTAGAAGATGAGACATCTATTGGGATGCTACTCTAGTAACCTAGATGGCCCAAATTAGGAAAATGACAGGGGAACAAAAAGCAATAAATGCATCCCTGACACATTTAAGAGGTCAGGTTGACCAGGTTTGTTATAGACTTAGTGTATGTGGGAAGTGGGGTGGGTGGAGAATATTGATGATGATGAGACTGACATTGGAGATGACCTTCTTCAGTTTTCTACCTGTAGCAGCCTGGAAGATGGTGGCATTATTTCCTGACAACATGCACAAAAGCAGATCTCAGGTTTGCTTGGTTTGCAGTCCCTGTGGGACAACCAGTAGGCTTGTCTGTGCACATCTCTGCAGATCGGAGACCACGACTGAGATGTGGGCAGGAGATGTAAATTTTGATGTCAGCAATCTATAGATAGTAACTGAAGACACAGCATTGTCAAGGTCACCTAGGAGGTGGGTGTGGAGTAATAAGAGAGCCAATGAGAGAACCCTGAGGCGCCCAACACTGAGGGACGTGTAGGAGAGGTACTTCCTTGGCATGAAAAGTGAACGGGAGAGGAGGCAATGAGGATCGCAAAGAAAACATTTTTCAAGAAATTTGGCTGTCAGGCAGTCAAACAGGAGGCAGTGACAGGAGAAATATATGAGATCAAGAGGGGACTTTACAGATGGGAGAGACTTAAACACATTTAAACGCCAGCTGAAAGGAAGAGATTGAAGGAAGAAGGCCTAACCCACAGAAAAGTGTTCTGAGGGAGGAGGGAACAGCACCAGGACACCTCTTGCACTGGGACCCCTCCTCTTCATAGACCCTGAGTCAAGAACGGGCGGTAGTTTCTGAGAGACAGGACCCTGGGTGGCAGGAAGTAGGAGGCTCTCCCCGCTCTGCTGGAGTCGTTTTCTCTGTGAAGTAAGAGAAGCAGCAGTGGCACCTGCTGAGAGTACAAGGAGCATGTGGCTAGAGGTTTGAGGAGTGGAGATGCTTGGAAATAGTCACTAGGGTTGAGATTCTACCTGCTGGTGTGTCAAAGGGCAAATAGAGAAGGGCTGGAGGGGATTGGAGTAAAGGTCCATGGAAAGTGATTTTAGTATGGACAAAGCAGAAAGACCAGAGGAGATCTATCTCTTCCACCAAGTTCACTCTCCCAACATGAACTGCTGAATGAAAACTAACTTTCAATGTTTTTTCCACCTGTTGTTCAAACTAACCAATTCGGTATGATCAGTCACAGTACCAACACATTCTCTATACCATTCAAGCCATGAATAACTTTTTAAATAATATTAGGTTATAATTGAGATAAAAATCTTCTCAAGAAATCCAACTATATGCCTTCTCTTCACATAGTTGTTAAACTATATAGTTGATTCTTCTTTGATAATAAACATAATGATGTACTTGTCCCCATCATAGCTGTGTGATCTAAGCCAGCAACTCCCAAAATGCATCTGCAAACTATTGATTTTATGGAAGGTTAGTTAAGTATTATTTAAAGGCAGGACCAAATGGTTAAATAAGTCTGGAAACACTGAGTTCAAAAAGTATCTTTCTTGCAGGACTTTTCAGAGTCTTTCATATGTTAATCTATTTAGTGAATCTCCAACAGGGACATGTAGCTGATGTAGAACACCACTGTTCATATGTAATTGAAAAAGACAAAACTTTTAAAGGAGAATTTTGTCAAATTAGAGTTCCACAGTAATACTATGGAATGCCCTAAGCCATAATTTTTAAATTTATTACAAGGACCCTAAGTAAAAGTCTTTCAAACCTAGGACAAATTTATTAATAAGTTAAAATATAATAAGAAGAACAGTAAAAAGATACAGGCTTATTTATTTTCTTTGCTATAGGTCAATAAATGGAAATAGTTAATGACTCTGTAAATAAATTGAAAATCTTAAAATCTTCAGTCATAAGAAATTTTAAAAATTGAATTGAGTCTCTTCAACCATTATTCTCATAAATCTAGTTTTTTATAACTAGAATCTTGAACAGGAGACCGTTGTGGATATAAGTCTTCTTTTCTTATTTTAAAAGCTTGGTCTTATTCCCCAAATCAATTCATTGGAGAATTTCTGCAGCAAGCAGATTTTAGATGAATATCAGCTGCACAACTGCGTTGAAATTGCCTCAGCAACAGAACCTCGGGTGCTCCCTGGTGCATGTGAAAGGCTTACAGTCAGCATGTCTGCCAGGCTACACAATGGGGCTGTGGGTGAGTATCTCTTCAGTGGGCTCTGCTGACACACTGCTATCTGTACAAATGCTTTTTTGGAACATGAGTGAATTGATTTAATTTATTTTAGCATCTACTCCAATCAACCAATGTAAGTACCACTTGCCCAATGATTAGATACACAGAACAGTCTGTTGATGTGTTGCAATATAGGAGATAGATAAAAAAGGAGTCTTGCGGTAGCATTAAGGTGCTAGTTTGCTAGAACAATGGTCCTAAAATATTTATTTGGTATCCTGGAATTTTAGGACTTAAGTGAACTCTAAACGACTTCTTTCATTCCCAAACCTCCATTTAATAAATGAGACTATTAGGGTCCAAACCCATTAGGTACCATGCCCATTTCATTAAGCTACAGAGTGGGATTTCTCACCCTTAGCACTTTTGAAATTTTGGGCTGGATAATACTCTGTTTTGGATATCGAGTGGGTCTGTACTGTACATTATAGGTTGTTTAGCAACATTCCTACTCTCTCCCCACCTGATACTAGTAGCACCTTCCATTCACTTGTGATATCCAAAAATGTCTCCAAACTTTGTCATATGTCCCCTGGTTGGGGCAAAACCTCCCCACCACCCACCCACCCAACTACCCCCGGTTGAGAACCACTGCTATAGCGTTACAGCTACAATGAGAGCCTGGGCTTCCTGAGTTGCAGGCAAGTGCTGCCTTTGTTACACTGCAGGGCTATGGATTCAGGGCATCCACTTTCTTATGAAAGATAGGGAATAAAGAAAATAAAAAATACAGTCCAGCATCAACATAGATCACAAGGAATTGAAGTAATGACAATACTGATGATAATAATTACTTTGGAACAATTTATTATTAAAACAATTTAAGGCTTTCATTAACTTAAGTAATGTTTATTGTTAAGTTTTATTTATTATGTTTACTGAGCACTTACTACATGCTAAACACTGTTGCGAGTACTTCACGGACAGTATTGTCTTTAATCTTTATAATCCCACGAGGTACATCCTATCTTATTACTTCCATTTATCAGATGAGGGAGTCAGGACTGGAGAGGTACCAGATGAAGAAGAGGTGAACTGAAATTACTAACTGGATGAGGTGCTTCTCAGTCACTTCCTTTGCCTCTAACTTCCCTCTTTCATTCCCTGCAGCCTGCAACTGTCACCCCCAGGGCTCAGTCAGGGTCAGCTGCAGCCGACTCGGAGGCCAGTGCCAGTGTAAGCCTCACGTGGCCGGGCGCTGCTGTGACAGGTGCTCAACAGGAAGCTACGGTTTGGGGCATCACGGTTGTCACTGTACGTAGCAAAAAACAAATGGGGGAAACCACTTGTTCACAACTTTGGAGTTTCAGAGGCAGAAAAATTGATGTCTAAGAGGGGAAAGAACTGGGAATTTGACTGCATTACTCAGACTGTCTATGTAGCTACAACACACTGGATTTTTTTTCTACCGTATTTCCTTAGTCCAGTCATTGGGTACTGACTGTACGCAGAACTCTGTGAGAGAATGTGAATGGCAACACAAACATGGTCCATGTTTCTGGGAATTTGCAGTCTGTAACAAATAGATGGTAGTCTGGGTAGGAATGTGGGCACACCATGAAGGGAGCTGGCTGTGCAAACCCAGCTTTATGATCTGGCACATCAGCCCAGCGGCTGGAAAGGGTAAATAATGAGATTGGGAAGTCAAGAAAGGATACAACACTGTCACCAGGACATTAGTCTTTCAGATGCTGGGGTCACGAACAGCCGTGGAATTCATTTGATAAGCTACGCATTAATAAGGGCTTAGATGGGGCTTCATTCATAGTTGAACTTACTATTCAGTTCTCACGGCTGTCGTGTTCAGACTATATAGTTCTGTTATGTTAAAGCATCAGTGGAAATACTGTTCCCCACCGAAACCTGCCTTAGGTGCATGAAAACCAGCAGGTATGCTAATCCTGTTAGTGGGGAACATACTTTTTCAGGCATGATCCAGACAGATGGCGGTACACCTGCCTACTCATTGCCTACCTAACAAACGATCCATCAAACAGCTTAAGTCTATCATCCTTTTTTCCCTTTTGTTTAAAAAAAATATATGAAGTGCTTGAGATTATACACAAAGCAGCAAACATTTCTTCTGTGAAGCACCCTGTCAAACAGGCATCGCATTTTTGTATACAGAAGACCGATTCAAATGATTCAATGAGTTACTAGAAAAGGATTGAGCCTCTACTATCTTGTCTAGGAAAAAGAAAAATCTGACCATCTTGAGAAGGATTCTTATATTTTTATGGTCTTAAAGTTTCACTCCCAAGATATATGCAAGTTCAAGTCATTAAAAACATGTTACCTGGTCAGTTCCTCTGTTTAAACATTTATCAGACCCACTTGTTCACAACTGACTGTTTATTGAATGAATTGATGCATTGTTGCATAACAAACATTCACCTGGTACTCACTATGTGCTAGGCTCTATCGTAGGCGCTTCAGAGACTCATTCTTTCCATCTTTGTTGGGATGATAAGTTGCACCTGCAAAATTAGACCTGTGCCTCTTTCACCAGCACACCACTTGCCCCCAGCCCAGCATGCTTCTCTTTGTTTTGTCTAGCATGTCAGTGCCACCCTCAAGGCTCCAAGAGCAATGTATGTGACCAAATAACAGGACAGTGCTCCTGCCAGGAGGCGGTGGCTGGCCACCAGTGTGACCGGTGCCTGCAGGGCTATTTTGGATTTCCCAACTGCCGCCCTTGCCTTTGTAACGGGTTCACTGAACTCTGTGATGCAGAGACAGGATCCTGCCTTAGTTGTGGGGGGTTCACAACTGGAAGAAACTGTGAAAGGTATGGAATTCGTATGTACTTTTTTTTTCTTTTGTTCTGATCTCACAACACTCTCCAAAGGACCACTGAGTAGAAACTCAACAATATTTAAGTGTGGAGCGGTTGCCATGGGTGGGGAAGATAATGTCACTCCATCATCCTTCAAAATTTTGTTATAAGCCAGACAATGTCTGATTAAATCAACAACAGGCATTTGCCTGCTCCCTTGCTTTCTATGTTCCTGAAATAAGACATGTAAATTAAGTGCTATTATATTGAATGCAATGACTATACCATAGGACTTGCAATAGCAAAAATCCTTGTTCAGAACAAAGAAGCACCTTCTAAAATACTGAGTGTTCAGAGTTGCACCCTAATGCATAGCAAACTCACACTGGCTAGCATGGGAGCTTTTCCTGAGAACGTTGCAGTAAGAAGAAATTGTCTTGACAGATGCATCGATGGTTACTATGGAAATCCTTCTTCAGGACAGGCCTGTCGTCCTTGCCCGTGTCCAGATGTTCCCACAAGCAATCAGTATTTTGCCCATTCCTGTTATCAGAATCCTTGGAGCTCAGATGTAATCTGCAATTGTCTTCAAGGTCATGCAGGTATGCAGGCTGGGTCATGGTGGTTGTTTTCCATCTCTTCCACACTGCTACCTGAAAAAGAATCACATATTAATAATTTATCTGCCTAGGCCCAGTGAGTGGTGCAGAATAAAAGTTAATACTAAGAAGACACAATTTGGTAAATTACTGCTTTAATGAACACATCAATTGAATGATTCAAAAACCAATGACAATTTAAAACCCATTTCATGGAGCCATAATTTTTCAATAATGTTCTGAAAAACTGACCAAATGATTTCAAACCAATATCTTTAAAATAAGTCATCACATTTTAAGATATATGTGTGATTAAGTAAATATATGTGATATATATCACATATGCATAAGCAATTAAAAAGTTAAAAATAAAAATGTTAACCAATCAAATACTTTTCTTTGTGTAATTCAAGCAATCAATTTGATTGGTATTTCCCAGATAAAACTAATTTTTTCAGAGGTCTGGAATCACTGATTTGGTCACTGAACAGAGTCAATTCAATATATGTGTCTGTTGCTCAATCAAAATTTTATTTTGTGCAGATTAATCATGAGCATAAATATACAAGGGCTGTCTGGAAAAAGCCCAGTCATAAATGCCTCTTTTTCTTATTACATGACTGGATACTTTCTGGACAGCCCTTGTATAATGCAAACAGGAAAAACAAACTTCTGACATCTACTTGATTTAATAATACTTAAAAAATATGGTGCTTTTCTATTCTTCAGTGATCAGTACCAGCATGATAATAAATTACATGGCTATTTTTTTTGTTACCTCTGAGGTTATACATGTCTGTAGTTAATTCTTGCCTCTTCCCTTAGAGTCTCTTCTCCACGTACACTTTGGGTGGTGGTTGGTCATTTTTTAGAACAGAGACCCTGATTGCTGTAAGAGCATTTCTAAATGGGACGAACCAGAATGTGGAGAGTGGACCCGCAGGTTGAGCACTTAAACAAGAGCAGTTGCCTCATGGTTGGAGGGTAAAAGGCACTGGAGGGAGGGTGGTTTCTCCAAGCAGGGCTCAACCAAAACACCCTCTTAAGCTCATACATCAAGGAAACTACCCTAACCCACTGCTACTTGCAGACCCGTATCTCAGGCTGCTGTTGCACTTCTGGGACCAGGTGAGGGTGGGCGTGCCCGGGGAGAGCAGAGGCCGAGACGGCCGTGGGGCCTGGGGCACGCTGGAGTGAGCCGAGTTCCATGACGATCCAGGGGCCTGTGCCCACAGCTCCAGGTTTCCAAGAGAGACTCCAACTTCAACAAGAACATTTTGTAATAGCTCTGAATAATTATTTTATCTTCTGAATGAATAATAAATTAGAATGAATGTTTCATTTTACTCTGGAACACTTTTCCTTATTCATCCTCAATGTGTGGCATCTCGTTATCCCCAGAGGAGCCTGGTTATTCTCTATTTATACCAATCTCCATACCCCCTCTCTCTCTCTCACACACACACACCCCCCTCTTAGCTCATTCCCTTTTCTTCTCCTCCCCCCTCAGGTAAGCAGTGTGAAGAATGTTCTGCTGGTTTCTATGGAAATCCAAGAGTTTCTGGAGCACCTTGCCAGCCATGTGCCTGCAACAACAACATTGATGTAACAGACCCCGAGTCCTGCAGCCGAGTGACAGGGGAGTGCCTTAAATGTCTACACAACACTCAGGGGCCCAACTGCCAGCTCTGCAAACCAGGTCACTTTGGATCGGCCCTCAATCAGACCTGCAGAAGTAAGTCTGCAAGGTCCCCGGGGGCAAAGTGTGGCAGTGGAGTGGCAGCTCATAAGTGTGGTGGCAGCTCTCCTATGCACATTTCAATTAGGCCAGTAGTGTCAGCACCACTGGGTGATGGATGTTGCACTGAACTCATCGGTAGAAAAGCGTGTGATGTGCGTGTGATGCCGCTGTAATTATTTCAACTGCAGCTGCAATGTACTCCTGGGTGTTACCAGCTTGCCTTTTGTGACGACTACAGTCCAAACCTGCCCTAGCAGATTCTGAGCATTGTTTCTCAGACTACAGTCCAAGATGCATTGTGCCAGAATCACCTGGGCATGATGGTGAGGTGTACAATTAACGTGAGGATTCCGGGGCTGTACCTCAGACCCACAGGACTGAATCTCTGGGAGTGAGGCCCAGGAATCTGCACTGTGACAAGCTCATCAAGTGACTTAAATGGACAAATATGAGACTCATGGATGTAGAAGAGGACAAGGGTTTAATTCTAGGATAAAGGAAGAGGAGAATAAACTGCTCATTTGTAGGAACTATTCTATTTCAGTTCACCCAAGTCAATTTAGTAAACCATTTGTTTTCAGAACCTTTACGTAAATGGAACTTTGGTGAATGATGTGAGAGGAAAAGTGAGACTTCTGGTCATTTTAATTGTGACCTCTTTAAACATAGTAGGCAGAACCATATGAAATTGCTGTTTGGTGAGATCAACAACAGTTCAATGATAAATTCTGTACTATTGTAAAGTGCTTTGTCCTTGAGCTAGATAGAGAAATTTTAAGTCCAAGTCTAAAAAGCTATTTCCCTGGGTTGTTGAATGCACTGAATTTACCTCTTGTTATCTCAGGATGTTCCTGTCATCCTTCTGGCGTGAATACCACTGCATGTCCTCCTGGTCAAGGAGCTTGCCTCTGTGACCCTGACACTGGCACATGCCCTTGTTTGCCCACTGTCACAGGAGGGACCTGTGACAGTTGTGCTGATGGATACTGGAACCTAGTGCCTGGCAGAGGATGTCAGCCATGTGACTGTGACCCACAGACCTCGCACAGTAGGCACTGCGACCAGGCAAGATACCACAGTTACTAAGCTCATCTTATCTATTTCCTGTCCCTGTCCTATAATCAGCCATTTCTTCAAGGAGTGCTGGTTCCTTTTGTCTGAGAATGGTATTAGAACCTAAGGTCTGGGCACCAGATGACCATGCCTGTTTACACGCTCCCCTCTACTCCTCATGCCTGCAGTCACCAGCCATGGAACAAATTGGTAGATCTCCACATGACTGCTTGTCTTCTTAATTCATGAGGAGCTCTTAAGGTTCATGATATCCCTCTCTGGCATGCTTAGGCCTTTGGGGAAGCATATTTGTAGCAGCTCTCACCAAAGACCACTGTTCAGTCATGGAGACTGAGGGAAGCCTGTGAAGCTGAAAATCAGATGGCATTGGTTTAACCGAAGAGCCCCTTATGACAAGAATATTTGAGGTCGTCTGGTCCACAGGGGAAGCCCAAGGGAAGGCTGCTCTTTACAATTAGAAAGCACTCTTACTAGAGTACAGAAGGCACGTGAGCATTTACAGTCTCGGCTGTTTAAACAACTATGATAAATGTCTCTATCCAGTCAGTAGACAGTCCCCAGTGCGTTCTACAGAGAGATCCAAATACACCGCCAGTATTTTCATCAACAGTTGAGATGGAGTTGAAGGAACACGCTTATCAGATTTGCAGATACTGCAAAGTAGTAAGCTAACAAAAGACAAGATATCCTAAGAGGCTGTCTTGTTGTCTGGAAACAAGATGAAATGTTAGCAGTATACAAGTACAGTTTTGCCACTGGGTTTTAAAAATTTGCATAAATACAGGGTGAGAGTAATAACTTGGCACCAGCTTACGTGAAAAATATCTGAGGATTTTCACTGTGTTCTTCAATTGAGCCAGCAGGGAGGCTGGGCTATCAAAGAGGCAATGCCCGTTGGGGCTGGAGTAGTGAGGGCCATATCCAGGTTCAGGGCAGTCATTGTGCCATTGTCCTCTGTACTAGCCAGACAGCTGCATGGGCACTGCTGTCATTTCTAAGTACCACATTTTAAACATTATATTGGCAAACTAATATGTGTTCAAAGGAAAGCAATGAAGATGGTGGATAGAGCCATGCTATTCTGTGATGAAGCCTTGAAGGAATTAGGGGTGGTCAGCCTTAAAAAGAGCAGCAAATGCAAGTTGAGAATGATTATTTCTAGGTGGGAAAAATGACTTGTAAGAGGAAAGAGAAAGGCTGCCTGCATTGTGTAACTCATAAAACGGGCCACAGGACAATGGAAACAACTTATAAGGAGCAGATTCTGCATCAGTGTAATGAAGCACTGCTCAGGAATCAAGGACAACCAGCAAAATGACAGCCCTCAGGGGCAACGAGCTCCCCATAATAATTCTCCGTATTTGAGCAGAAGCTAATGGTTACTCCAAAGATGGGTAGAACCTTAGTAGACCCAGTCACTTTATGAATCCAGCTACTTATTCACTGGAAGCATACTGGTAGAGCTATTGTTGGTTGAGTATAACCGAGGACCACTACAGTAGTGATGTGCTTCTATATTTTCCTCCTGCTAATTTTTCAACTTCTTCCCCAGTTTTCAGAAAAGCAGGTCAAGAATCCAGTTGGGAGGGTACAGAAAAGTTCAACCCTCTCCCCAAAACACAGTTGAATATCTGTCATTAAATCATTAAGTCTCAAGTGCAAAAAACTATTTTGTTGAGCAAAACACTGACCTAATTGGGATAAAATCCATCTGACATTCCATCATGGAAATGTTATTTGCCAAATTAATTGATCAATGTTAGTTTAGATCTTTGTCCTCTCTGCGTATGGGAGAATTTTCATAACTGTAGAGAAAAAGAATGTGGCCCGTTTCCCATTTTGTGTTTTGTTTTCATTTGCATCTGTGTATGTTTCCCAGTGTGGGGCCACCTGTCCCTGAACAGCTGGAAGCAGGCGGTATATGCAAGAGCCCTACGCCCAAACACATTAACTCCCGATCCTTGGTATTGTCGGGGGTGGTTGCTGGCCGTGGGAATCATCCTGCCTCCAACCCTGCACAGCTGTATGTTCTAAATCACTAGAGGGAAAACTGTTCGTACTAAAATGCATTATTTTTTTAGATCAGAAAGTTTGTCAATTCCTCACCCACGACTGTTCTCACAGCTTACAGGCCAGTGTTTGTGTAAATTAGGCTACGATGGGAAACGCTGCAGTGAGTGCAAGGAAGATTATTACGGTGATCCACTGGGGCAATGCATCGGTAAGTATTAGTAATTCTAAAAACAGGCATGTAATCAACCTGGTTCTACCACAGGCATGCTATGAACCAAATAAATTTTGAACTGCTTTGTTTGGTAGTAAATTCACAGAATTAATCCCAGTTTTGAAAATAATATTTTTAGCCTTATAAAAAAGTTTTTTTCTCCTCTATTAAAACTTTAGGTTATATTATATGTTAGCCTATATTCAAATTTGTAGCCTGTATTAACATTCCTCAAAGTCATTAAAATGGAACAGAGCTCTGAAGCCATGACTTGTAGCCAATTTCCTGCTATTTAAAAGCATGTTGACAACAACTCTGGACTGAGGTACAGGCTGGGAGATGGACCACAGGAGGCCAACGTTTCCTCAGTGTAGCTCTCTCATAATTCTGGGTCTATCACATATTCACCAATCCATGTATTTAAAAATATTATAGAGTACCTACGAGTCCTCTAGGTAGTGAACAAATAAAGGAAGACCCCTAACCATGGAATTCATGTTCTAGTGCCTTTCATGCCACATCTTAACTCTCATTGTAGGATTTGGAGTCCCACTGTCTGGTAGAACTTTCTGCAGAGACGTTCTACATGTGCGCTGCCAGTGCGGGAGTCCCTAGCCACGTGCAGTTGTTGAGCATTTGCAGTATGGCGTATGCAAATAAGGAAAAGAATGGTTTCTTTTATTTAATTTATTTAAATCTAAACGGCTACATATGGTTAGTGGCTACCCCATTGGACAGCACAGACACATTGCGTACCACATAGAAATTTCTAAGACATACGCCAGGGACTGCATAACTACAGATCATAATTCAGTTTAGGTGCGTGAAACACGAGAAAACTCGTGAGCGGTACGAAACATGTTAAGATTGAGATTGGCTCTAGAGAAGGGATTTTGAATCTCTATCTAAAGTCCACGTCCTAAAGAAATCAATCCAAAGACATATCAGATAGGTGGGATTATTATCATCATCACCTCTACATAGCCATTCAAGCCACCTCTTTCCTCCATTCCATTCCTTTATAAATGTGCTTTTATGGCAAAAAAAAAAAAAAAAAAAAAAAAGAAAAGAAAGAAAGAAAGAAAAGTTTTCATTTCCTTGCCCCATTCAAATATGTAGCATCTGGCAGCAGTAATGCCAGACCCTGTACATGAATGTCACGTACGAGATGGACAGCAATTCGAATATTTCACCTAAAATATCACCTAAAGTGTGCTTGAGGGTGATATTGTTATGTTACAGAATTACATGCTTATGATTTTGCAATAAAAGTTTTGGTGTAGATGACCAGCTCATAAAAAGAGGGCGTTATTTGTGCCGGACCCTGTTCATTCGCACTGGTTTCCCCCAGTTTCACTCACTTGGTTTCCTGAGTGGAATAGCTATTAATACTTTAAAAACCAGTGAGGAATTTTGACTCTTAAAAAATCTGTCTTAGCCTCTTTCCCTGTGTCCCTCTCATACTTCAACAATCTCATTTTATAAAAAAATACTTTTATCTTTTATAGAGAAAACTTTGGAAATGGTCATGTTAGGCCACACATGCCACTGAAGCTCCTGGGGAAGAGTCATTAGTAAGGGGGAGCCTTGGGCTCCAGCGGGTGATGTGACATAGTGCTGCCCCCAAGGGAGTCCTGCTGAGGCCTCTGGCCCACGGCCACACAGATGATATCTAGCTGAGGGGCCTCGTATGTTCATCGGCTTTTACTTGTAATTGGCATTATTTTTATTTATTCAGGCTGCCAAATGCATGTTTTTATCTTATATTTTTGCAAACCAGGTTTTCTTTTCATTGTTAGACTTATTAGGGTGACATTGATTGGTAAGAATTACATAGGTTCCAGCTGTACAGTTCTGCAGTGCATCATCTATGTGTTTGGCAAATGCATTTTTAAATCATTTTCTCCTAGCAGTTCGTCCAATCACAAAGGCTAGTGATTGCCTGACCTTTTGAAAACTGAAATAACTTCAATAGCTTTCCCATCCTCTTTCCTCAGGCTTAATCAAAGCTTGATTAATTAAAGTGCATGTAGCATAGTATTTTTAAAATTAAAACACAATGAATTTAATTTTCTCCCTTTTTAAAAATAACTTTCTTTTTTTAAGGAGCAATGTTAAGTTTACAGCAAAATTGAGAGAAAGGTACAGAGATTTCCCATATGCTTCCTGCCCTCACACATGCATAACCACCCTCATTATCATTTTTTTGGATGACTTTTTATTGTGCATTGCATGTATTAGCCAGTCTCCCATTCTCACAAGATCAGCAATTACCACAGCCACCTTGTCTCCCAAGTCTGAAAATGCAAGACAGCCACAGCTGTGGCCAACGGCAGAGCACGGATATGCTCACGAAACAAAAAATTGCACAATTTTTCCTTCATTTTTCTTAAACTAATGCCTGAATCAAAGGCTCATGGCTGGAGAATGGGAACCCTTTTCTTCTTCATACCTCAAACTAAACAGTAAACTTAATCTGACAGGGCGAACAAGGTCTTTTTAATAATTGATTGCACACACACACATAATCCTTTATGATGCATAAGTATTTTGTTACACAGGGAACAAAAATATTTTGACTTTTTGGTTGGTTTCGAGGTTTGGAAAGAATGAGGAGCAATGGCAAGGGCGGGGTACGCTGTGGAAAGGGAAGCAAAATGGGCAGAGAAAGGACATTCTTAACAGTTGTTGGCACATCTGAGGAGGAGGAAGCAGAGGACCCTGATTTGAAAGGAAAAAGAAAACACTCTGTCTTTGTTGGGTGGTCATTGCTGTTCAACCTGGAGCACTGGGTGGAACTGGCTACAGGGCTGGGGCCTCTGAAGCAGGGTGAACGCAGGGGAGGGGTATGGACAGTTGTTACAATTGATGAATCTCCACTGACCTATTATAATCACCAATGTCCATAATTATGGTTCACTCCTGGTATTGTCTCCTCTTTGGGTTTGGACAAGTGTATAATGACATATATCCATCATTATAGTATTATACAATGTATTTCCCCCACCCCATCCCTGGCAACCACAGTTCTTTTTATTGTTTCCATAGTTTTGCCTTTTCTAGAATGTCCAATAGTTGGAATCATATAGTATGCAGTCTTTTCAAGTTGGCTTACTCTACTAAGTAATAAGCAATTAAGATTCTTCCATGTCTTTTCATGGCTTGAAGCTCATTTCTTTTTAACACTGAATGATATTTTTATTGTATAGTTGTACCACAGTTTATTTATTCATTCACCTACTGAAGGACATCTTGGTTACTTTCAAGTTTTGGCAATTATGAATAAAGCTGTTATAAACATTCATGTGCAGGTTTTTGTGGGGACATAAGTTTTCAACTCCTTAAATGCCTAGGAGCAATCCCTTGCCTTTTTTGAGAATGGAATGGTTCTCTTTATATAATGGAAGACAGTGGGGGTCAGCACACTCAGGCTGGGTTTTACAGAGAAATAGCATGATCATGGGAACTCTTAGAAAGTCTGTGACATGCCTGAGTCACCCTTGGGGGCAGCAGCAGTGGTCACTAGTGGGCCATCCACCATTGGATTCATGTTCCTTACAGAAATATGTAAAGAGCCCACACGTGAACACTCACATCCACAGTAAAAAGACACCTAATATTTTCCATACAGAAACCATGAACTGATTTGTTAGTGGACTGAAAAGAATGCTGTATTTTAATGGCCATTGAACAAATCCCTGAAATTATCCTGTTTTAAATGTTGATCCTAGAAATGGGAGTTGGGGAGATTTTCAGGAAAGAGGAGAGGTCTTTATTCTTGAGCTATTCAGAACCGAAAGACCAGGTGACTGACATTCTCTGTCCCTTCTCTCTTCCTTTTTAGCATGTGACTGCAACAGAGAAGGTACCCAGAAGCCCATGTGTGACCGGGACACGGGCATGTGCCGTTGCCGAAAGGGGGTTAGCGGTCAGCGATGTGATCGCTGTGCCAGGGGTCACGGCCAGGAATTCCCTGCCTGTCTTCCGTGTCACTTGTGCTTTGATCACTGGAACCACACCATTTCTTCCCTCTCCAGAGCAGTGCAAGGGTTAATTAGGCTAGCTGCTAACGTGGAAGATAAAAGGGAGACCCTGCCTGTCTGTGAGGCTGACTTCAAAGGCCTCAGAGAGAACATGTCTGAAATAGAAAGGATTTTGAAACATCCTGTTTTCTCTTCTGGGGAATTCTTAAAAGTCAAGGATTATCATGACTCTGTGCGGTAAGATTTGTGCTCAAGCAATAATCAAGTTCCTGATTTATCTTAACTTCTACTGAGCTTTCACAGCTTTCAATTTAGAAATGTACCTATGTTGACATTAGGGAAATGATAATTGTCCAGTTAATAATCAGGCCGATGATTGTTTGTCTCTTCCTTACCTAGTTAGAATTACATGGGATTTTTCCAGATGTCATTGATTATAACAAAACAGCAGTCATTAAGAGGTTTATTGGGAAGTTCAAACCCAGCAGAGTTGAAACACACAAAATTGGAAGTAGGGCATTTTCTAATACAAATATTCTTTTTAAACTACACACTTAGGGGAATTTGCTAAAGCTTCCAAAATTCTTCAGTTGTTTAGAAGTCTATACCGTAATGTGAAGTCTTAAAACAAGTATGATAGTTCTTTCAAAATGCAGTATGATTTTTACCATATATTATTGAATCCTTTTTTCATTCCTCAAACAGTACTAGGGATCATGTTAGTTGCTCTGGGTCAGGGGTCAGCCAACCAGGCCTACAGGTAAAACTCCAACACACCACCTGCTTTTGTAAATGAAGTTTCACTGGTGCACAGCCACACCCATTTATCTGCATGTCCTCTGGGGCTGCTTTGCCTAGATCCGTAGTTGTGATGAGGACATTGTGGCTCCCAAGACCTAAAATATTTACTATTTGGCCCCTTACAGAAAACATTTGTCAAACTACACTGGGCAAAGCCAAGATGAGTTGGGTATGGTTTCTACCCTTCTGGAAGCACAAAATCTACTAAGAAACCAAAAAGATTGTGAATCTATTGCAAATATCATCCCCCCATAAAAGTCCAGGATTGATGAATAAAGCTACAGAGTTTTATGTTATACAAAACACAAATATAAATACAAGGACATTTATGATCAATAAGCAAAACCCCCAGAGGTATATAGTAATTGCTTTAAAGTTATACAAAGAAGATATAATCTACCTGGATAGCTCAAATGAATGGCCACCTGCATCATAAACACACTACAGAGTCCGGAGAGGTGACATGGCCAAGTCAAGCCAGCAGGCAAAGACAGGTACATCTATACCCTTGTAAAGACTGTTGTGCTGCAGTATTTGGGCCCTGTATTCCCAGATCTCCCCACTTTTCAGGAGACATCAGACATCCAGGTTTTTATGGAAATGTGATCTCTTTAAAATATAAGCAGCTAATTCAATAGTGCTTTTAAACAGCACTGTCTAGGCCAAAGAAACATGTCTGAGAATGAGTTTTGGCCCATGAACCACTGGTTTGTGGTTATAGAAAATGGCAGAGAAAGTAGAACTGAGAAAGCAGACTGAGTCAATCCACAGTAAACGTTCTAGACAGAGACTACAAGAGCACTGAACACAGCCAAAGAGAAGGGAGCAGGGCAAGCAGGACCAGGCCTGAAGGGGTGAGGACAGCAGTGACTACTGGGCCTCTCGAGCCAGAAGCCGAAATGTCTGACCCCTACTTGAGGAGCTCCTAGTTTTCTTTGCCACCCACCGAACTGCCACATCCTCTCTGAAGCCTTCCTTGACTTCTTCAGAGCAAGGCACGTTTTCTTCTCTGTCTTCCCACTTCTTTGTGGCTCATCTTCCATTGCTTCACTGGAGGTTCCCCAGGCCAAACACTGCCTTCTCTGTGCTTGTATTCTCCAGCCTGGTTATAGAATAAATGTTTGCGGGGTAAATTACAAATCTAAGGGCCGAAGAGCAGACAGAGAACCAGGACATTATGAGCGTAGATTCAGAAGTGAAACCACACTGGTTCAAATTTGCTTACTGCTACATGGCCTTAGGCAAGATATTTCATTTCTCCAAGCTTCTGTTTCTTCATCAAATGGGGGGATTCTTGTGAGAATTACTCAAGATAAGCCACTTAACATGCTGTCTGACACATAGTAAGTGCTTAAAGAGTACCAATCATAATAATAGTAGTTACCATTATTGTCATTGTTATTATTAGCCCAAAGAATTATAGTCCTGTCACTTGCAGTCTTGAAGGAAAAGTCTATAGATTAGAAGAGAGAGTTAGAGCAGAAAATGCCAGGAAGCATCCGCTATGCTTTGCATTTGTGCCAAGATAAATAGTCCCATAAATTTGTATTGTAATTTCTCTCAACTGTACCCTTCCAGATTTACACCCAATTACCCCATCATGAGCGATACACTAATTATTCACTTGAAACAACTCTGTGTGCTGAACCCAGCAAATTAAAGTAAGATCACAGTACACACCCTCAAAGAGGAAGGTGATGGCTAATGAGCACACCCAGGGCACACTCATCAACAAGGAAACCTCCCTGTCACTTGTGGAAATTAAAAGTTAAAACCCTGTACAGAAGTGGGACTAAAATGAACCTTGCTAGAAGCAGATTTATTCTAAATGAGAAACTGATCTTTACCCTAGGTTGGGTGAGGGGTTCTGTGTTGAAAGCCAAATGTAGACTGGCTCTTGGACTGATTTAAATGAGCCATGTATGAATACATGTTCTTGAAATCCCAAAGCAAAGAGAGACAGAAAGAGTAGAAATAGGTAAAACTGAGCTATTCAAAAACTTTTATTCTACTAGACCTTTTATGTTGATCTCTTTTAAGTGAGTGTTGAAATATTCCACGAAACTGAATTAACAAGAAAGACATACACCATAAACAGAATTATAAACTGTAAAATAAAAAAAAAAAAAGGCAGGATGGTGATCCATTCTAATTATGAGGTAATTGCCCTAAAAATGAAGACAATTTTTCAAGTTGTTTTTTCCCTCTCTATCAAATGTAATATAAGCTTCACCACACTATTCTCTTTTTCCCCGATAGGAAACAAATCATGCAGCTAAGGGAGCAACTGAAAACAGTCTATGAATTTCAAGACCTGAAACAAACAATAGTAAAAATGAAGAATGAAACAGACCTCTTATTTGAAAATCTTCAGGAAGAAATTGATTTGCACTCCAGTGCCACTAATGCAAGCATCACAGGTAAGAGAGAAAAATGCACTTAACTGTTGGTTTCTGAACAAATGTTGATGAAATCCATAGTGTGTTCCATTAGTGAGTCACCCTGTGCTTACTGCCATGGTGCCCAAGCACTTCAGACCATGAGAACACACCCACTGAAGGTATTATTTGTACATGAATATTTCAATTTTTTAAACATTGCCGAGCCTAGATAGCATTTGCTCAAAATAATGAATCAAGCTAACAATGTGTAATACTAAACAAATACTAAAAACCAAAGTAATTTTCTAGTGCCAAATCATGCAAGGGTTCTTGGGAAACCAGCAAATAAAAAATACTAACATGGTCAAAAGTAAAGGAGAGAGACGTCTCTACACCTTCCTGAGTATAAGCCACTCCATTTCTAGCAACCATAAATGCAAAGAAATACGAGGCACAAGGACTTTCTCAGAAGAACTTTGCATTTATGTAGCATACTAGAAGCCCATAATGCACACTGCATAGTGCTCACAAATGAAGGGGAGCCATGTCAAACCAAGACCAACTTAGAGAAGAAATGGAACTCCGAAGCAAAACATGTATGAGCTCATCTCCTGATCTCTGATGCGATCCCCGTCATAAATGGACAACGTGTTACTACCAGGAGAGGCAGACCTGAACTTTTATCCATCCCTACCCCGTCTAGTGAGAGACCAAGTGAAACTATGAATGAAACCCATCTCAAGGCAAAAACACTGTCTGCTTTTCTTTGTCCTATGTGTATTCTCCTGTTTTTCATCTGAGCTTGACCTAAAAGAGAAAAAAATTAGGTGACAATTATTGCCACAAATTTAGTAAAATAACGATTGATGATGCTCAATGAATGCTATGTGCAGAATCAGGCATTTGCTCTGATTCCTACTCGGAAAGAAGGCGTCCCTGAAAGGACTGGAAACCTATTAGTGGTCACCCCAGCCAGGGAGCAGCAGAAACCTGCCCTTCAATAGCAGTTAGTGAGCCTTTCCTCCCTGCCTGACACTGTGCTGGGCAGCAGAGATGGGCCAACAGGCGGAGCAATCCTTGCCCTGCCGTGATTCCAGTCCTGGGAAGGCGGGCACAGAGACATTCCCAGGCCACGACAGGACCCTACCCGCGCATCAACAGCGGCGTCGGCACGCAGGGCCCCAGCCGAGTTCTTCCTGGGTTGGCCAAGAGCGGCTTCGGGCAACGGGGACAAGTGAGCTGGGCTTCACGGAATGAAGATAAATTTGCCAGCTAAGTAAAGAAAGAAAATCATTCCAAGCGATAGGAACATGGTTTGATTTTCTTTGGTTTCATAAGAAGTAAAAATCATGACATAGTAAGAGGATGTTAGTGTAAGTGCCGAGAAGGTAAGAGAGAAGGAATGGTGGTGCCTGGATTTCGGCTCTGTAGGGAGGAAAGAGCAGAACCCTGGGTCTCTGGTCCCCAAAATATGGACTTACAGTTTAAAGCCCTAATGTACCATCATTTACATGAAAATATACCATATTATTTTCATGAATTTATATTTTAATAAAAATATGGAAAATACAGAAAAGTGCTTAAGAACACAGGTGCTGGTGTCAAACCACCTGGCTGCAAGCCCTGGCTTTACCTCTTCCTAACAGTGAGACCCCAGGCAAATCGCTTCTTCATCAGAGCCCCGTCTTCTCACTTGGAACACTAGGGTAATCGTATTACGCGCACCTCACAGTATTTTGTGAAGATTAAGAAAGACAGTTGATGGAAGGTATAGATGTGTAGAAAGCACTCAACTAATATGAGCTATTAGCATCCTCCTCAACATCAGAAATCAGCAAAATCCTGTCGCCAAATCCTGCCCATTAGAACACAACGTGGCCTATTTATTCATGCATATCTGTTGCTTTCACCCAGCAATGGCAGAGTTGAGAGGTTGTGACAGAAATGCTACGGCCAGCAAACCTAAAACATTTCTTCTCTGGCCCTTTGCAGAACAAGTGTGTCAACTCCTGCTCTGTATAGTTAGGTAAACTGAGTCGGTTTATCATAGTAGGGCTCATAATTAATACTAATGAATACATGTGTGGAGCACTTTGCAGAGTATTTTCACATTATCGCACTTAATCCTCCCAAATTATTATCACCAATGTACAGACAAGTAAGTACGACCTAAGAGATTAACCAATTCGCTCAAGGGCGTACCCAGACTGGAAGGGGTGAGCCAACACTCAGACTCATGTCTGCGGACTTCCGTCTCAGGGTTCTGTATCTATAATGTCTGTATTTATCAAACTACGTCTAAGTCTCCTCCATTAGTTGCAAATTCAAGGAAGAGGATGTTGAATTTTTGTATTAGTCATTAAGACCAAGACAGTCACCCAATTGTGGAATGCTTATCTTGGTAACTAATGTACAATTTTATTTGTTTTCACAAACTTTATCTTACCTCAATTTGTGTTGATGTAGACTTCTCAGAGAACTTGAACAAGTATTATCAGAGATCATTATCTGCTGAAAAGAAAACTAAGAAAACCACTTTCATCATAAATAACTCTAAAAAAACCAGGAATGACTCACTTACCCTTTTAGATACACTAACCTCAAAAGAACACTTGTTATTGGAAAAGTTAAAGCAGAATAAGATACCAGCCATGCAAATATTGAAGCAAAAGGTAAATATTCATGATCGTATAGTAAAAATGTTTGTGGTTTCTACTTGGTATACAGACCCCTTCACTTATCTTCAGCTTTCCTAGCTTAGATTTTATTTCTATTTAATTTTAAATTTATTTTATAAATGTATATAGCATACATATGCTCTGTTATATAATGTATTTATTTATATATTTTTTATTTCTTAAATCAAATTTTGAGAAATATCCAAGAGTAAAGATTGTGGTTTGATTTTATTATTTTACATTATTTACTATTTCTAAAATGACACAGATGACAGGCATTTACTCCTCCTGCCTTATTAAAAGTAAAAGGCAATTTTTATTTTTAGAAAATGAAATGAACATGGAAATGCTAGATATTTGACAATTCCCCCCCCAAACTGTAAGTATAAAAATAACATTGATTGGCACAACGGTGCTAAATAATTTAGATACTGATTCATTTACTAAGAAAACATTTAATGGGTCACATCTATGTACTAAGCACAAACAACTACTGAAGAAATACATATGAATAGAGCAGTGCCCAGTGAGCCTGAATGGCATTTGAAAATATCTGCCAGCAAGTTACTGTTTAATGTAAGTCATTTCTCCTGTCAGGTATGTAGAGAAGGAGGGCAGGTGCCGTGTGTGCCCTTGCCCTGTGGTAGCCCAAGCTGCCGTGACTCCTTAACCCTCTCTAGGAGTGCCCTACGGAAAGCTCAGGAAGCAGAGGCCATGGCTCATAATTTGAGCAACCAAGTTCAAGGGTGGAAGAATCAGGTAAATAATGTCTTCTCTTTCTTTATTTGTAAAACTGTAGCAATTTTAAAAAAAGCAAACTACTTCAGATTTTATTATAAAACTGCAATTTAGCTTCTAAGCAAGAGAGTACATTCTAGACATTAGGTCTTCTTATGCCTGGAAATAGATGATAAAAATATAGATGTGGATATGAATGTATATTTATTCTTTGGCCCTTTGCAGAATGAGTTTGTCAATTCCTGCTCTATATAGTTAGATAAATTTAGTTGGTTTATCATATTAGGGTTCATAATTAATACTAATTAATAAATTTTCAGAACAAATTTAAATAGGTGTGAAAATTGACATATTTTCTATTTCCATAATAATATTTGTATTGCTATATGTTTGTAGGACATGGGCTTGTATAGACACGTTCTTTTATACCAAACACTCCATAGAAATATGGAGACTCCTCACCTTGAAGGTTTGAAAACTATAGATCTGTCAAAGTAAAGAACAATTGTTATCAGTTCAAGGGTATATTTAAAATTCTACCAAATATACAAAGTTCAATGTTAGAATTTAATTGAATGTTAGAAAGTATTTTAATAGGAACACTCTTATAGCCTTATGCCTTGAATTCCTTCCTATGTTGATAAACATGTTTTAATATTTAAGTATCTAATGATTGAAACTCTAATAATTTTAAATTACTTCATTTACTTTTGGGATCATATTGATAAGTGAATATAATTTTTAATTACCTAGTTTTCTTTATGGTTTTCTTGTGAATACATCATATTGCAAAGATAAATATGATTTTAGGTTGAAGAGTGAAGTTAGCAATCTTTTCTGAATATGGCATTGACTAATCTCCCTTGGGATTTCATCTATGGATACATTGTATATAGCTTGAAAGGATGAATACAATTTTAGGTATTCTGTGAATACATCGTATTCATCTTGAAAACAAGATGATGACGAGCTTCCTAGCTTGCTCCTTTTTTACAATGTATGCCTACCTAGAGCCTTTGATGAAGCAAAAGCTCTTAAAGAGCGAATTTTTACCAATTTAAGTTAAATACTGTATCAGTCAGCACTCTTGTTAGCAAGCAACAGAAACCAATTCCTGAACAAAAAGGAAACATATGTGAAGATATCTTAGAATCAAAGTGAGGATAGAGGGCCAAGCTTGGAAAAGGGGTGAGAACCGCA
The DNA here is from genome assembly GCA_004026885.1 of Lyroderma lyra. Lineage (NCBI taxonomy): Eukaryota > Metazoa > Chordata > Mammalia > Chiroptera > Megadermatidae > Lyroderma > Lyroderma lyra. The sequence continues at coordinate 171,556 of PVJL010000263.1, read as the reverse complement.
GCGATGATACGTGTGTGGGCACACAGACAAATGCGCATGCAACACACACATAGAGCAACAGTTTGCTCTGTGAGCCTCACCTTCATGGGCCTGAACCCCAGCTGATCCTGCGTCTTTGCTCTACCTGCTCCAGAATCCAAGTCAGGGGCAAGCCTCTGATTACCAAGCTGGAAAATACCCCTAATCAAGCTAAATGTTCAGATTTTTTATTTACATAGTCATAATTCTGTATTGCTACATAGTTTTTCACTTACATGTTATTCTTCATTGTTTTCATAAATATTCATTGAGTACCTACTGGGTGCCAGGCACTTAGCTAGATGTTGGAAATACAGCAATGAACATAACATGTAAATCCTGGTCTTAAATCCCGGTGGTTAAACAATCCTTTGCCCCTTCTCAAAAAATGGAACTTTGCAGCATTTAAACAAAGCCTGTGTTGAACTATTACTTTTAAAAGCTAGTCTCTGAAGTGCATACTACAGACTCTGGTTTAATCAGCACATTACTGGAAAACTGGAAAATGGTGGGGGGCAGGGGTTGTCATGCTGATAAAATGGTGTGCTGTTTTCCTCTTGGTTAGAAGGGGGAAGAGTGCCAGAGAGATTGTGAGAGAATTCTCAGGAGTCAATTGTGACAGAGGATGGATTGCAGAGAAATGTTTTAAGAATGAAGTAATTTAGCAATCTCTTTTTGACTATGGCATCAACTAATCTCCACTGAGGTTTCATCTGTATCATTTGTTGCTTTCCTGTCCCGAGTATTTACTTCTGAAATTCTCATTTTACTTACTGCTATCCATATTTTTCCATTGAGATACAATTGACATATAACATTGTATTAGTTTTAGAGGTACAACATAATGACTTGATAATGTATATATTGCTGAATGACAAGCACAGTAAGTTTATTAACATCACCACACATAGTTACATTTTTTTCCTTGTGAGGAGAAATGTTAAGATCTACTCTCTCAGCAACTGCTATCTGTTTTAAAGTTGAAAAAGTTCTAGAGAATTAAGGAAGAACTTAAAAACTTAAGGTACATATTTTTAATCACATAAATATTTTCTTTTGTTTCATCATTTGTCAATGATACAATGAAACCCCTTTGCACAAAACCTGCATGGCTCAATGAAGCAGGCTCCTTTTGTGGAGAAATAAAGGGAGACTTCCCCCCCTGATTATGTTTGATTCTAATTGGCCTACTACTGTCACAATTTATTCAACACAGCTCCACTTCTGGGTGATATTGTCCTGTTCTTTTCTATTTTTTCTTTTTCTCAAATTTATCAGAATCCCAAGAAAAAATCCAGTACCCTTCTCAAATCATACACATATTTCTAGGCTCCTCCACCAAGTGTACAAAGTGTTCGGAATTTATCTTTGTAGCCTGAGCTGAGTTCAAATTCAATTATTAATAGTAGAAATACTTTCTTTTTAGCATTCACAGAAAGTATATTATTTGAATTTGAGGGAGGTTTAGAAGAGTAATTATTTTACCTTAAATAAAAGAAAATGTTCTGAACTTGTTACACATAATGGCCACTGTAGACAAAGAGTCCTAAGTAATTTCTGTAAAATTTGTTGATATTATGGAATAGTAAAGTCTCAATAAAATAGAATTTGGGTTTTAGATTTCTGTCAAGAAGTCATTAGTATTAGGTCAATATTGTTTTCAAATAATGATTTTGAATATTAATAATGTTTTGAGATAAATTTACATTATTAAGAAAACATAATAGTGAAAGCAAATGTCTTTTAGAAGAATTCTTTAAAATGAATCTATTGTTTATTTATCTACACTTCTATTTCATTTTTAGTGACAGTTTTACTTGGTCCAGCTAAACAATTAAATATCACAGGATGTGCCTAGTTGTTGTGTTCTCCTCGTTTTTTCTTACTGCAGATAAAAAACATAACCAAACTGGCAGAAGGCTCCATGAACATCTCCTTAGAGTTAAGTGAGAAACTGAGGAATGTGAAAAACCAAAGCGAATCCAAAGAAGAAAAAATGAATCTTTTAATCAAAAAACTGAAAAAGTTTCTGTTAGGTAATTTGTTTTTAAATATTGGGGCTAGTTTTTGGTTTTTTCTTTTTTTAAATCTATATACTACTCAAATATCACAACCAATTCCAATTACATTAATTGGAAATGACATGTCTAAATCAGAAATGTGATGTACGCCTTGATTTAAAATTTCTTAATGAAAACAACCCCAAAATATTAACTCAGTATCATGAAAAAATTATGGTTCTCTGTGTGAGATTAATTTAGTAATAAATCCTAAAATTTAGTTAAAATTCCAAAGAAATGAACTTGGTATTTAAAATTACTGGAAAAATATAATAAAGGAAGTCCCACAAGATGCCTCTATCAGATTCCCTAACGTTAGGATTCCATAATTTTTTCTGCTGACGGAGTATATGAGATCGAGGTATGCCAAATTTTGGTTAGCATATCAAATACCATCGTGAAGTAGCATCTAAAATATTGGTTATTAACTATTAATATTATTGACTGTTTTCCAAGCCTCATATTGCTCTCCGTGACTGGCCAAAGGAATTTAATTCATTATTATTAGGAATTACTATTGCAATTATGAACTTATTCCTCACAATGCCTTATTTTGGGAGAGGCATATTTTAATCTCCAGAGAATTATTAGTGAAAGATAAAAATCAAATAGGACAGCTGGAAATTGGCAAGAAAACTCACTCTCTGCAAGTAAAATAATGCTGTTTGGGTGCAACACTATGGAATTAATCTCAAGAGGCTTTCTTTTCCACAGCCATTTTCTAAATTCAAATTTGATATTCTCCACATGGATTGATTGACAGTTGGGCTATCTGTTATGATGTGTGCTCTCATTTCATTCATGTGTTTAATACCTATAAGAGACCCTGGTGGCCAAATATTTTTCCATCTCAATATTTCTAGAAATTGTATTGGCAGCATCTAATCCTGATTTTCAAGATGAGAAAAGAAATTTAGTAGTAAAAAGAACCAGTAAAATTGACCCAAACAATCAGTAAAAATGAGCAGAAGCTGAACTGGTCTACTGCACATCTTGTTTTTGTTTGTTCAAAAGCCAATTTTCAATGAGTTAGCTAGATGGATTGGTACTAACCAGACACAGATGCAGGAACTGGCTGGGTTAAGGGACACATTAGCTATTTCTGCAGGTATGAGTCAATTCACCAACGTGAAAACAAATCAAACTGCCAGACCAGTTGTGTGAAAGTGGCAGGATACGGGCCTTAGCCCAGCCGTGGTCCAACGAGCAGGTGCTGCCTGCTTTCCGTCCAGTTCACTGGGTCATGGGGACTATTCCCTTATTAGTCCTATTTCTCTTCGCGACTGAATAAATTTCTAATAAAAATTTTACTTTAACCCAAGAAACTGAAAAAAAAAAACCAAACAACTATGTACATTATTACAACAAAAATTGGACTAGTCATAGAGAAAAATCTTATTCCAAAAAAAAAAAAGTCTCTGGTCAGAGTTCCAGGACCATGGGTCACCAGAAAGCAGTACCTTTCATCCACCCATTTCTTCTCTTTTCCTTACTATAAAATCCAAATAAAATCATCATTACACTCCATGGTGGCCTCACTCTTCAGCTCATCTTTGACCAGCTTAATATTTTCCTTATGGTCTGAATTTCTTATTAACAAACTGATATAAGGTCAGACAATTAATTTCATGAATTCGTCCCAGGAAAAGTCCTACATACCTCATTTAAAACACCTTACCGAGTTGTTTGTAAATGCTGCCAATGTAAGCGCACGGTGGCACGTTTGCAAACTTAATTGTCAGACTTTGGGTATGACGACAGCTCTGATGGTCATTCCAGAAAAAAAAATTCCAAAACTGCTTTGAAGGGTGGACTGGCATCGGTGCATGGCTTCCCAAGGGGCGTACTTCGAAGGTGACCGGGTGATAATCAGCAATGAGGTATGTAGCACTTCTTCTAGGATGAGTTTGTGAAATTAATTGCTTGACCTTGCATGTCACTTCTAAAAGTTTCATATAAAATTTTTGAATTTATAACCTCATAATAAATGCCAAGAAATGTTTGATGACAGAATATGTGGTTACATGAAAATCACTGTTTCTTTTAACATTTTTACCAAAAGAATTACTATTTTGAAAGAGTCAGTTCCTTGATTCAGTTTAAAATATGGTTTTAATTTCTTCACAAAAAATTCTTGTCCGTTTTTTTTTTCCCAAAAACATTACAGGAAATAAATATTCCTTACATATTAAACAAAATAGCTAAAACAAAAATGATTTTAAAAAGAATTTAGTATACTCATGTCACGTCACTTGACTAAAAATCATCTGTGGCTCCCACTGCCTCCTGGAGAAATTTCAAGTTCCTTAGCCTCACATTTGAGGGTTTGTGTGATCTGCTCCCAGCCTTTCTAAACTTCTGCTCCTCCAATTTTGGACAGCCTACGCTCCCACCAAGAGTGAGCTATGAGCGGTTTCTTGTTCCACCACGAGTTTTTGCTTCTGTGGTTTCCTCCGCGTGGAGTGCCTTTTGCCCACCCCGCGCCCCCATGTCTACAGGGGTTTAATGACTGCTCTCCTCCAAGGCTCGGTCAAAATACCTTTTAAAAGTTCTTCCTGAAGCATTTTCTCCTCCCTCCAGATCCCACATCATTTTGTCTTATAGTTATTACTTCTGTTCTTACATGATCAGTATTTCAATAGAATGACTTCTAATTCCTTGCTTGATGGTAAAGCCTTGAGCATCAGATCTGAGTCTAATTCATCTCTCACTTCCACATGGGACTTAGCGTTGTGCCTCAGTAAGGAGCTGGACAGTAATAGTTATTTCTCCAAACACTAACAGTCAATCTTTCACTTTCCTTCTCAAAAGGGGGCCAATTTTATTTTTCAGAAAAGCAGGGCATAAACGTACTTAAAAGTTTCTTTATGATGTTATTTGATGGTACTTTATCCTGTACTGTTGTATTTCCTTCTCAAAATAGGCCTTTGAGTAGTAACATCAGGTGTACTCACCCAATTATACAGATGAGCAAAAATTATGAGCCTTTTTAGATTCATGGGGGATTAGAATCGAGTTTTGTTGAGTCCAAACCAAATGTTTCCCCATAATCTCAGACATAGTGTTTGAATCTCAATGACAGACATGTAAACACGTTAATTGTTTTTCAATCTGTGCTTATAACAAACAATTTTTATGAGAATATTTTGTGGAATATATGTGATACCCCAAGTCCATAGTTCCTCATTTTTCCAACAAGCATTTGTGCAACATGTATTCAGCACTGTGCAGCATGTATTCAGCACTACCTGAGCAGTGTTTCTTTCAGAGCAAAGGGAAAATGAGGACGAAGAAGAATCTATGGGACATATACAATGTAATCCCTGTATTCTAGGGATATATGCAAGTGCATTTGACCTTAGAGTTCATTGGGTTATACTTAAAAGATACAGTGTTCGATAAGGAGATATAATGACCTAAAACCACCTTCTTATTTAAGAGGAAAACGTGCCTCCAGAGGACATAGAGAAGGTTGCAAATCACGTACTCAACACTCACCTGCCAATAGCATCAGAAAATTTAACTTACGAACTTGACAAAATACAGAAACTAATGCAACTCTGTGAGGACTACGGGAGAGATGAGGACAAGCTAAATAAAGCAGCAGATGCAGCCCAAAAAGTTTTGGTGAAAGCAAAAGCGTCTGAGTAAGTAGTATTAATATTCTCATCTTGTTCTAACAGGCCAGCTGCTGAAAGGTCATCTGAAAAATAGTTGGAGCTATAAAATTCAAATGAAATTACCCTCTAGTAATTTGGTACCCAAACTGAGGGCTAAGCTGTCTGTGGAGGGGCCCCAGGAAGCTGGGACATTGGAGGACAGTGTGTAGGAATGCCTGTTTCCCATTTTTCTTAGACCTGGAATGCCTTTCCAAGGGTTGGTTACCTCTTACACCAGCATGCACCAATAAATGCCATGGACCAATTATACGCCAGTATCTTAACAGGTAGTTGGAAGATCAGAGTATTTTTCCCTTCATGTTTATGTTTGCTACTTTCTAAATTTACAATAATAGGTAGTACTTTGAAAATCTAAATTAAAAAAAAGACTAAAATAAAAAGGAATGAAAGACATGAACACCGGTGCCCCAGGAATAAAACAGGAGTGAGTGACACCATGTACATACAGTTAACTAACTCGTGCTCCCTTTGCCCTTACTGACGTAGCCAAGCAGACATGGCAGTCCATCCCCACACTGTATGGGCATGGGGTGCTGTGGGCCCGGGCCATCGGTCACGGGGGGCGGGAACATCACCAACATCAACTGCCATTTCTGGAGGCCCAGCAATCAAGACCTGAGCTGCCCTCACTGTCTCATGGCCCATTTACACAGATGAGTGTACCAGGCTCAGCTTCAGCCCAGCCCCTTCTGGTCTGAATCGTTGGAAGTAGGAAGATGACGTTACAGCGGTCCCATCACACAGCTACTGAAGATGGTGCGGATGAAGGATTTTTGGCAACATGCAGAGAGGCTTACAAAATGTTAATGCTTTTATAAAGAAGGTAACAGACGATACAGGGAAGAGGATCTCAATCATGAAAAGAAACAATTTCGCAGGACGAATATGCTAAAATATGCCAGTATTTTAGAAGGTGGTAGGATGACTGCTAAACCTCCCCTTCCTGATAGTTTCTTCTCGTCTTCATCCCTTTTCTTCTTTTCATACCTTATAGATTTACTCTCATGAGCAGTATATTGGAAATCTGAAGGGTGAAAAGAAAGATCCGGGGTGTGGGCGGGGGAGGGGGTTGTTAGGGCAGACGACGGCGCCCAAGCCCCCCGCCGTGACAACAGGGAAAGGGCGTACAAAGGGGGGGTACGCACTGCACGGTCCCAGCGATCGGACATTCTGGAAAAGGCAAAACTATCAGGACAGTAAAAATGATCCCTGGTTGCCGGGGGTTGAGGGGAAGAATGAGTACGTGGAGCACAGAGGACTTAAGGCAGCGAAAACGCTGTGCACGACACCATGGTGATGAGCACGTGCCATCCCCCGGGGGCGTCTGGGGAAACCTCCAGCCCTAAATGCCTGTATTTTTCACATTACACAGCTGCACACTTTCTGGACAGCCTTCCCACATTTGTCCAAACCCATAGAATGTACATCAAGAATGAACCCTAGGGTAAACGATGAACTTGGGGTGATAGGATTGTCAGTGTAGGTTTATCAGTTATAACTGTGCCTTCTGGTGGGGCTTGTTGATAATGGGGTCGGGGGAGATACGCACGTGTGCGAACAGGGGCAATATGAGAAATGTCTGTACCTCCCTCTCAATTTTGCTAGAACCTAAAACTGCTCTGAATAAATAGTCTTTTTATTTAAGAGAGAAATTACCGCTGGGAGGACAGGATGGGTTGAATAGGGAATGGGATGTTTTGCAATTTAGCTATTTTGGCTCTGGGTGTAAGCATTTCTGATGCTATGCAAAGTTCTGTCTGGTATTTCACTCACTTGGTACATTCTTCCAAAGGTGGGTTTGGGCCCATAGATCTAAATATCTGGTGTATGTTGACTTGGGGTGAGCTCATTTCTATAAAATTGCCTATCACTTGGAATGTTTGTGTTTTTAACCTCTGACGGGGCCCCTAAGTGGCTGGAACGTCAGTGAAGCTTAAATAAACCTGAGTAAACACAGCCTGAAAATGCAGGGCCTCTCTCTGCTCTCTGTGGAGCCTCTTGACTCTCTCACCCCTACTCCAATAAGGATTCAGAAAATGTTGCTTAAGTTTGAGAAATTAGAGCACTGGAATGTTCTCTTGTTTAAATCTTGGCTACATCCCCAAACTCTTTGCTCATGGCAGATTCAGAAGCAAGACTGTACCCTTGATTTTCACATCTGGCAAAATCTGTATCTGCACATGCATATATGTGTGGTTTTTTGTTTTTGTTTTTGTGTTTTTGGCATTTAATATGCCTGCTTCTCAAAATGAAGACCAGCACTTTGCCTTGCTCAAGAATAATTTAAATTTACTTTATAAATAATTCAGGAAAGTTTTTGGTCAAGTTGAATGCATTCTCATGTGAAATAAGTGAATAATTGCACATTTATCTGATCTGATATGTTAATATTTTACCTTAGAAAAGCAGCAAATGTGCTATTAAATCTTGAGAACATGTTGAGTAAGGTGCACCAAGTTCAAATCCCTCAAGGACGGGCAAATTCTACCATCACACAGCTGACTGCAGAGATAACGAAAATAAAAAAGAAAGCAATGCAGGTATTTCTCTATTTTTTAAAACTAATATGAAATTGACGTTGAGGGTGGAAACAGTCCAGTTTTTATGTATGCCCATGTCACACTTACCTTATGTGTCTGATAGGATTATTGTGAGAATAAAATAAGATTATGGTAGCATTATGCATTTAATTAAGGTTGTACAGAGCTCTCCTAGCATCACTTCATTTCCTTGTTGACCAATCCTGGGGGATAAAGCAGATGCTACTGCCAGGTCGTAAATGACGAAACTAAGACTCAGGGAGGTTAAGTGTCTTGCCTAAGGTCACACAACTAATTAAAAGTAGATTTGAGGCTGGAGTTTTATCGCTTCTGATACCAGGGAGAGGAATAGCCTTTTAAAGTTCACAAACCAAAAAAATAAAGTTAATTATTGTGAGGTTTTTGTAACTAAATGTGCATAAAATCTCATCAGAGTATCCTAAGACTAAAAGAAAATCTTAATTCAAAGAAAGGATTCCATCCAGAGTTTGGAGAAAACAAGGCCATGATTTAACCCCAAGATGGATAGGATATCTGGCAATCTAGGACAGGACAGGATGTAGTCCCAGGGTGCATGATGTCTCCTCCTCCAAGGCTCCATCCTGCAGGAGATTGTGAGTTACTCAGGCTCTTCCCAGGAGATTGTGAGTTACTCAGGCTCTATTCTTCAGCTGTGTTTTATAGACTCAATACATGCATCTTGAAAAGAAAACCAGAAAGCAACAGGACAGGAGGCAGGGCACCAGGAGATTAAATTGTTAGATATGAGAGGTTGCATAGGAGTATGTAGGATAGCAAAAGAATTAAGAAGGCCTCGGGTTTTCCTCTGGCTAGGCATATTCTCTAGAATGGGGGTTGACAAAATATAGCCCCAGGACCAAATGGTGCACCAACTGTTTCTGTATCCAAAGTCACAAAGTTGTATTGGAATACAGCCACATATTATCTGTGGCTATTTTTATGCTACAATGGCACAGAGTTGAATAATTACAATAGGGGATTATAGAGTGTAAAATATTTACTATCTAGCTCTTTACAGAAAAAAGTCAGATTCCTGCTCTAGAAAAACTCTGACATATGCTCAAATGTGTAGGAAGGGACTTACATGTAAAAATATGGTGGACAAGTAGGAAAAAAAATACTAAAATGTTAGGACATTTAATTTTTTTTTAATGCATAGCTGAATTACTAAGAAACAAAGGAAATCCTCCAATGTCAAAAATGACAGGAAAGCATGAATCCAGAGAGGTAATTAAGCATGAACCTGACAGCAGGCAGAGGGCATCCACTAATCTCTGGTATATTAGAGCTGTTGGTTTGAATGGTCACCATGCATGACAAACAGAAAATAAAGCCTATGCAAGGAAAAAATAAGACCTCTGCACAGAGCTGGAACCCGAAAAGGCAAAAATCCAGTGAAATGTTAAACTATTACAGAGAGAGAGAGAGAGGAAGCACGTGCCTCTGGGTGGAGGGGGAAGTCTTCACTAAAAACTTCTGACTGCAGCCTGACTCTCTCACAGGAGTTCAGGGCTAGGATTACACTACCTGGGGGGCCCCATCAGTTCAAGCTAAAAATGTCATTTGAAGTGGTCCTGGGTTTGTAGTGCCCTCAGATGCCTGACAGAGGCAAACAGAAAATCCCCTCCAAAGAAACCACCTTAAAAACGAAACCTTAGAGAATTCTCCCAAAACACATAAAGAAAAAAAAATTGCCTTAAGCAAGAGAAAAATAAATGCAGCAGACTGCAGATATTACAATTATTGGATTTAGAATACAAAATAAGAGCAGTTGCTTTGTTTAAGAAAAATCAAAGAAAGTATGAAACCAGGATCAAAGAACAAGAGCGAAGAGAACAAATGACTAATTAAATTTGAGAAATATGTAATAACACTTCTAGATATGACAAGTAGAGTCCTTGACATAAGAAACGTGTAACATGATCATTATTATTTGTAAAGGAAAAAAATGAGAAGCCACCTGCATCAAGTAGAAAATAATTAGAGACTAAAAATAGAAATAAAATAAAAATAGAATAAAATAATGAGGTACTTGTATAAAGTTAAAAGTAAGAAATACTGTGTATTGTTGGAAAGAGTAGAAAACCTGCGGAAGTACATGGAAGGACAGACATCAGTTTCAGGGAGTGGTTGCCTTTGGGGGACAGAGGAGCGATGACGGGGTGTAGTACTGAGGGCCTTGGCTGTGTGGCAATGCTTAATTCGTAAACTGGCTGGTGTGTACGTGGATAGGTACCAGATTTTCTCTTAGAGCCTTTTGTACCTCTGAAATATTTTAACATTTATTTTCATAAATGGAAAAGAAAAATCAAAGGAATGGTTTTTATTTCCCTTTTTACCTAGCTTAATAATGATATTATTTATATTCTTGTTTCTTTCTTGTTACATAAAGAAACTTCCTTTTTTCTGGTCTTTCAATCAACAACAGGCTGCAAATCAAGCCAAGGAGAATGAGCTGGACTTAGCAAAGCAGCAGGCAGCACTAGAGGATGGACGTGCCCTGCTATGGATCAAGTTGCAAAGGAATCAAGAGCAAGCCCTGCGGGCAGAAGCTCAGGCTGAATCGGCCCGACACCAGGCTGGGGGCCTTGAGAAGGTCATTACCCTTAGCACTGCCGCCAGGAGCGAGGAACAGTGCTTCTTTGAAGGCTAATCCTTTAACCCCAGATTTTTGTGCCATTTATCAGCATGTCCTGTAGTGCTGGTCCATGCCCAGGGGTGTATGTTTGTAGGGGTCCCCTGGGCACGAAGGCTTTTCTGCAGCGGAGGGCCGTCTCTGGGGAAGGCAGAAGTCCTCTGGCCAAATCATATGGGAGTGTTTCCCCCCGATGTACTCACCCAAGTATTCTTAGTGGTGCCCTGGTCCAATTTTTCCTGCACGTCCAAACTTTCACTATTTATGTCACTGGTCTATGTTGTATGTATTTGCCCTTTAATTAAATCACGCCACATACAAGAAAATAAGAAGTGAAAGTCACCTGCCGGAGAATAGATCAAGTTACAAAAACCAGTGAGTTAATTAAACAGTTGTAGAAATTGGCTCATTAATTTAGGTTGCTGAAAGAACCTGTCATCTCATTTTCTTAGAAGGTTATCTTTGGTTGGTAGATTACTACAGTAGCTTAAACAAAGGGAAATGTTAGTGTTTTCACAATTGGCCTATTCTCTTGTTTTTAATCCCTACTGTGCTGGGTAGATTTTCCACTGACTTAAGAGCTGAGAACTTTTTCTGTGGCACAGAGGCTGAGGACGTGCTTCCTGCCCAGCTTCTTCCCACGTCCCATTCCACTCCTGCATCACCTCTATCCTCTATTTGACATCCTAGATCGGCAAGCACCCAGGCTGGCCCCAAAGGTCTCCGTTCTGCCTCTGAGGGAGATCTTCATACTAACCCTTCCACCCTTCCTGCCTCCCTTCCTCTCTCATTTCTCTCTTACCTTTTTGCCAACCAAATTATGTATCCCTGCTGCTTCTAATTCATCCCTGCTACTCTGCCCTGCACTTTGCCCACGCAGTGTTCGACCCAGCTGAGCCCAGAGGTACCAAGGGCAGGACTGGGTCACTCCGTCCTCTGCACCTCTCACCTTAACATCGTCCAGGACAAACAATCGGTGCCTCATAAATAGTTTCTTTAACACAGACTCATGATTGATATTTTGTAACAAAGATGTTTTATTTTTCATTAACTAAAACTGAAATTTTTTTGAACGTGAAAAAAATATGCAAATAAAAGCCCTGTTGGAAACGTCAGAGTAATTCAAGCATATTGACTGAACTACGGTTTCTTTTATTTCTTTTATGCACAGTATCTGTCCACATCATGTACATGCTTTATAAATACTTTCCGATGATAGGAGTGTTGTGTGTTACAGAAATTTGTTCAGCTGAAAAATCGATATGCTCTTCTTCAACGTAAGACAAGCGCTACAGGACTGACAAGGGGAACGTTAGGAAAAGCAGAACAGCTAAAAGACGCGGCAGAAAAATTGGCTGGAGATACAAAGGACAAGATAAGAAGAATAGCAGGTATCGGTCCTTTTTGCCAGCTTTACTGGGGTATAATTGACAGCTAGAATTGTATATATTTAAACTGTACAATGTGATGATTTGCTAGATGTATGCATTGTGAAATGATTAGCACAATAAATTAATTAACACGTCACCTTACATAGTGACATTCTTCTTGTGGTGAGAATACTTAAGATCTACTCACGCATACAATACAACATTTTATATATATATATATATATATATTATTTGCTTATATATATAATCTTTTCTTTATCCATTCATCCATTGACAGACGCTCAGGTTGTTTCTGTAGCTCGACTATCGTGAATAATGTCGCAATGAACGGGGGAGGGCGTATGTCTCTTCAAGCTACAGATATCATTTCCTTTGGACACTTGGAAGTGTGATTGCTGGATTATATGCTAGTTCCATCTATTCTTTCACCCACTCCATCCATTTGACAATAATATCATAATAGTCCACCTTCCTGGTAGAATTATATCAATTTCAATTTAACATTAACACAATTTAACCATCTGTGAGTCCACTGAGGAGAGAAAAGTAGGAATTGGGTTTGTGCTTAGGGGACTGTGAAGTCAGAAGCCTCTTGCATGGTTTTACTTAAAAGGAGATTAATGAGCATCTATTCTGCATTAATCAGAACAAACTGAGATTTACCTTTGGTCACCTTGAAATGCCCTTTTCCTAACCCAGTGGTTCTCAACTGGGGGTAATTTTATTCCCTCCTTTGGGGACAAAAAATGTTTGAAGACATTTCTGCTTATCACAACTAGGAATACAACTAGCATCTAGTGGATGGAGGCCAGGGATGTTGCTAAACATCCTATCATGCACAGGACACTCCCGCCCCCTGACTAATAATCATTCTGCCCCAAGTATCAGTGGTGCCAAGGTTGAGAAACCTTGTCCTAATCTATGCTGCTTATTTTCTCACCTCGTACAAATAACTCTCTTGGAGTCAGTATGATCTAGACCAGGCATGTCTAACCTGCGGCTCAGGATGGCTATGAATGTAGCCCAACACAAATTCTTAAACATGCTGAGATTTTTTTTTTTTTGCTACCTTTTTGTAGCTCATCAGCTGTCATTAGTGTTAGTGTGTTTTATGTGTGGCCCAAGACAATTTTTCCTCCAATGTGGCCCAGGGGAGCCAAAATGTTGGACACTGCTGATCTACTCTAGGGCGCTAGGTCATCTAGCTTAGGTCTGTAGGTAGCAATCCAGAAGGAATCATATTCTAAACAAGGATTTTGATCAAAATAGAAATTTTGGTGCATACGAAGTGTGGACACATAGAATATATACAATCAGAAAGTTCATTGGGGTTTTGTTTCCCACAACTGATATTCATGATTTTTCTGGGTAATCATCATGCCATTAACTATCTCTAAACCATCAAGAAATAATCAAATCATAAGTGGCCTAGAGTAACTTTTGGTTATATATACTGTCTCCCAAAACTTTAACATAATCATATTCATTGGTAATATAAGTAACTTTCAAAGTTTTAAAATGACCCAACCTCCTCACTTATAAATGTTTCTTTGTTATAAAATGAGTCTTTGGCCCTACAACCACTTACATCATCACTATGACATGACAAAAACGCAACATTAGTGTGGGCCAAAATCAGGGAAGATACGTGCCAAACTGTTAACATTAGTTATCTCTGGGGCAGGGAAGAATACAGCGGAAAACAAATTTTTTACATGTATATAATTGTTTCAAAGTAGTGGTGAGCTTGTAGGCTTTTTTTTTTTTTTTTTTTTAATTTTCAGTATTTTCCTAATAGTTTTTAAAAGGAGATACTAAGAAAGATTCAAAAACACAGACAGAATTTTTTTTAACCTATATCCCACTCCATAGACAATACCATGAAAATCAGTTTCTATTATTCCCAGAGATTGATCCTTACTATCAGCAAAAATATGGGGAGATATTTTGTCTTATATTTTATGTTAGGGTCCAAATTGTTTCTACTTATCCCCATGGACTAAAACTTTCACAATTCTTGAAATTAAGTTGGAAGAGAAGTTTAAGTTAGGGAGGTCTAAAATAATGTATTCCACTTTCTTTACGGGGTGGTGGGGGGTGGATCCCTGGCTGGGAATCCAACCCCAGGCCACGGCCTGAGAGTGCCACTGCCTAGCCACTACACCACCGGGGAGCCCCCTCCCCTTTTCTCTTTTTGTGTTAACACTGTTTTCACAACTCAGCACGACAGGAAACACAGACATTGGTTTGGCCATTTCCCCAAATCTGCCACTTAAGAAGGGGTGGGACCACAAGGGCTGTGCTGTTCCCATCTGTTAGGAGGTGTCACGGGATCCCAGAAAAAAGCCTCTCTTACCTTGGCAAGATCAAAGTTGAGATTGGAGAATGGTCCCCAGTCTGCAGCCAGGGTCCCTCCATAGCACTTTGTCAGTCAGGCTCCCAGCAAGAAACAGAAAGCATGCTTGAATGGCATTCTGGGTCATGTATGTATAAGCAGAGGTGTCTCAGTTGTCCATCCAAGTGGCTACGTTCGGCCGAGGGGTCAGCTGGCAGATCTGCCGGGCCCGGTTCGACTGAGAGGCTGGGCCTTTCTCTGTGGGATCTTCCACCCCACACTGCTCTGCAGCACGAGTTTCAGGGTTCCACGAGAATGAGCACAGAAGCTGCGAAGCTCTTCAGGTCCTGCAACATCATTTCTTCCCCTTTCTATTGATCAAAACAACTTGTAAAGCTGGACCTGGCTTTAGGGGAAAGGGTAAATGGCCTCTACTTCTTGATGGGAGGAACGACTGAAAATGCACAAGAATTAAAGGAATCAACCCAGGGTGTGGAGGCCCTGGGTGGTGGCAGCCATGAGAAGCCAAACCTGGGCCTCCAGGACCAGGGAAGCAGCAGTGTGGATGCTGAGAGGTCAGCCTGCGAGGCCTGGCCGGAAGGGCAGAGGCCACCCTGCCCGAGCTGGAGCTGAGATGTGAGAACCACCGCACAGGAGGGATGGAGTCTGCCTGCTCTTTCCACCCTCTGATCACGTCTCAGAACCAGGCAGTGGCCCAGTGGGAATGAAAGCCAGAGGACAAGGGAGCCAGGTGACGCGTCCACAGCTAGCCTTCCAGGACACAGAGCAGGAGGATGGATCTGGGGGGCAAACCACAAGTACCCAGCACAGTCTGAGTGGCTCATGTGGTAGAAACACAGGGGTGTCCTTTTCTATTAGACATATGCTTTCAATGCTGAATCCCTTTTTCAATTCCAAAATAATCTATATTTGATAGTTTCTAGTGACAGAAGGCTCACCACCTTCTGTAACAGCTCTTCCAACAGCTGTGACTGCTAAAGGTTCTTTATATAAAGACAAAATCTTCATGGAGGTCACCCTCAGGATGACCAAAAATACACATTTATTCTGCTTTTCTGGCCCTCAAATATTTGAAAATAGTTATAGCACATATCCTGAATCTTCTTTCCCTCATATGAAACATCACCAGTTAATTCAATTTTTGTTCACGTGACAGTTTCAGATTTCTTCACAGTCTGGTTCCTCCCTCTAAACACGTGCTGCACATTGTTATAGTTCAACAGCTACCCACAACCACTGAGTACCAGGTGTGATCTGACCAAGGGAAGTGGAACATTTGCCTCCCTTCTTTTAGAAGTTCCACTTCAACCAGAAGCTGGTTTCTTTCCTAAAAGCCTCCGCATGCTGCTCTCTGCAGCTCATTATGCCTCTTCAATCCCCCACTCTGCGGGCTTCTTCTTAGGGGGAAATGTAACTCCCAGATATATGTTGATTGAAGAATGGATGGATGGATGGATGGATGGATGGATGGATAGATAGATGGATAAGAGTGTAGCCAAGAAAGTCATTGCTCTGCTTTTACTCTTTAAGAACTTCAATATCAGCAGAGGAGAATGACATGACATTTACTGAAAGATTGGAAAACTCTAAAGTGAAGAACACATTTTAAAAAGTAAAGTTAAAATAAAACAAAACTTTGGAAATGGATTCACCAAATCCAATTGAAGACTGTCATGTCTCTTTATTGCTAATAAATTCTAACTAGCTATTGAATCACATTGATAAATGCCTTTAGGTATAAAATATTCTTTAAGCAAAAATATCAAATTGTCTGCTCTGATTTATGTGAAAACCTTGAGAAGTCTGGTAGAAATAAAAGTTTGTATCTATTAAATCAAAACTTAAAACTAAATATATCTTTAAGAGACACACAAATTCCTGTCTTTGGTATCATATGGGAAGCCGGGAGAAATCTTTCAAATGGAAATATATCATTCACTTCATTTTCTTTTTTCAGATTTAGAAAAAAAGATCCAAGACTTGACTCTAAGTAGACAAGAAAAAGCTGATCAACTGAAGCAGTTAGAAGAGCAAGTCATTGCCATCACAAATGAAATTGTTGAGCATGAGAACAAATATGAAACCTGCCTTACTTAGGCACAGCTATTGTTAGACAAAAGCCTGGGCCTTCGTTTCTGGTTTCTGATGAGCAAACCTTAGGAGCTGCACTGAACTTGAGCAACGCAACGGTCAGTCTCGTCTTCCTCCCTTCCTGGAGCCCTCTCGCTGCAGGTGGGCTCACTGTGGCTGGGGAGTGGAAGTGGACAAGGAAATGCCACTTCATATGGAATGAAAAGGGAAAAGTAAAGAGATCGCCCCTGGTTTCCGAAATCTTCCCTCTTGCCTTTCCTAACTTAAAAATAATTAGTTATACACAATGAACACAAATCTAAATAAGTATTCTATTTACTAATACTTCAGTCAAATGAATCTAAAGGTTAAATAAATTGCCAAAAGCTGGGGCTGGGGGAGAATGGGGAGTGACTCACCAGTGGGCACAAAGTTTCAGTTAACAAAGATGAGGAAGTTCTAGAGGTCTGCTATACGCTGTGCATCTAGTTAGCAATAATGTATTGTGTACTTAGCAATGTGCTGAGGGTAGATTTAATATTACATTTTCTCACCACAACAAAACAAAATAAAAATAAGTAAATGTAAACAAATTGAAATAAATAAGTCACTGTTTCTAATACTAGGATAATATCTGTAATACTAGGAATAAGTATGGATAGATAGGAATAAATATAGATTGACCTATATTTGATTTTTCTTTAGATTTGCTTGATCTGTAAAACTGTCACTCCACTCTGAATAAAATGTATACCATGCAAAATGTAATTTGTTTTTACACCCACTTTTCTACATATTTATTCTCTCAATCAAAGGATTCTGTTTTTCCTAAAAGGCACTGGGACAATATTCAAAAAGTACATATTGAACTACTTTTATAATTTGTCTGCAGCATTTCTACTGCAACTCTGCTACTTATATGTAAAAGACAATCAATTATGTTGTTATTGTTTAGTATAAAAGATCAGATTGTCTCATTTTAAATGGGTCTGTGATTACACTCAACTTTTTTGCATATACGACATAAAATAGAGTGCATCGCTTCTGTCTATAGAAGTTCTCCTTCAGATAGATTCTTTTAAGGGGATTTGGCCCCACACTTTTGAAAAAGAAATAATATACATCAACATTGATGTAGGAAAGAGGAAAAGTAGCTGGAGCCATTTCTATTAAGGTCTGACTCATAAAATTTGGACTCAAAAATTCAACAAAGGGGCTTTAGGATTACACATAAATATGGAATTTCTTAAAATGTAGGTTATTAAGGAAAATTGCAGTTTCCTTAGAGATCCTGAAGAACAGAATGACTTTTCTACAAGAAGGACCACCCCAGAAATCTCTCTTGAAATATATGATTATAATGCTCCACATATCCCGCACTTAAACTCAGAAATCTCTGGCAAAGCATGGCAGGCACATAGAACGAACCAGAGAGTTAAAGAAGGCACATCTACCTGTCTTCAAGGAAACCAACCCGAAGACCCATCACTCACCCAGTGCACCAGCTCCGAGGCTGTAGTCTCCACTACACTCTGTTCCTTTTCCACTTCTGTGACAATTCTGTCTTGAAAAATTGCACCTGTAATAAAATGATAGAGTTCAACACCAACATCCACCAAGTATGGAAAGAAGGGAGATAAAAATAAAATTAAATATTTATTTTATATTTTCTAATAAAAATATAAGTACATACAAAACATTGCATATTGAGAAACACAGATTGAAGTTGCAGACTTTATTTCTATAACTTTAGGGGGCTAAGTTGGGATCATAAATGACAAATACTCTTTACTACTCATTCCATGTTCCCTCTGCCTTTAGCAAGTATCTCTTTCTTGGGCAGAGTAACCCAAACCTTCCTTCCTGAGGACTCTGAGACTTTGAAGCTTCTACCTTTGTAGACACAGAGGGCTCTTATGTTACATTTTTTTCCTTGGACATGGCTGGACTAGATTGTGTAGATTCTAGCTGCGCCCCACCCTACTGCCATTGTGGACCTCCAGATCTATTTCTCTTGAAAAGTCAGTATAATTACCCCAGTCAAAATTATTTTTAGTGTGAGAAACCTGAAATAGATGGATATTGGTACATATTTCGGTTCAATGGAACTATTGTGTCACCTAGTAGAAACAAGCTTCCTTAGAGACCAGAGCACAAAGTCATAAATACAGGAAGTAAATTTTGCCTGTGAATCATTTGGATATAATATGTCTCCACTCTTGGTTTTAGGTCTATGTATTCTGCCCATAGGATCAGCTTTCATGGTAGAGTGGCTCTGCCTCTCATCTAAGAAAGATAATCTGATGTGAGCAGCAACAAAATTTTTTTAAATTAATTAGAGTATGTAAGGCACTTATATAACATGATAGTCAACTGATAATATGATAAGAAGGTACATCTTAATTCTTCATAAAAATATTTACATGCATCAACACACACACACACATTTTCTTTGTCTCCATTATAATTACACTAGTTTCTTAAATTTGAGTTAGGTGAAAGCTACATCTACCCAGCACTGGATGATCTGTTAAGTGTGTGAGAGACCAGTGTAGAGACATCTACACTGAATTCTGAGTGTCTCAGAGCAGGAGTTGAGTGAAGAGCAGGAGTTAGAGATCCAACGTGGGACTACGAGCAGGGACCTGGCAATAGAGACAAACTGGCGAGATTCAACAATTGGGGCAGGCACACAGGATCCGAGACACTGAATGTAGAAGGTAGAGCAAGACAGAGGACAGTGGACTGGGTGGGTCACACATGGTATGTGTGTGCCAGCAAGCATGTTGCCATAGGCCAGCGAGAACGTTTGCAACCCAGCCTGTTAATCAGAGGATCGTTATGAAGATCAGGAAACGAGTGACAACGAGGTAGCCAGTGTGGCCCATTAAGAAAGCAATTTTCTGTCTTCTTAAAAAGGAACCAATCCTAGGTGAAGGGCAGCTCCTGGCCAGTAGGTGAGTGCAATTCACCAAAAACACCAAGGAGCAAAACGAAGGGAAGGAAAGCTGAAGGTAGATCCTGGCCAGGACAGATGGGCTGATGGGGCGCCGGCTAGCGCTTGCTGTCCGACACCCATTCTCCCCCTTCTTTCTTTTGCTAACAGAAGTCCTTGTTTTAACGGCACACATGGCAACCTACTTATCCGATATTACTCATCTTCCCTGGAAGGTCACCGTAACTGTGTGACTTGAATTCTGGCCAACAGAACATTAGTGAGAGTGCTGTGTGCAACTTCAAGGGCACAACCTTAAAAGAAGCCGTTTGCTTTCTGCGTCGGGAAGAATAATGGCCCCAAATGATGTTCATGTCCTAAACGCTGCAACCTGTGTGTTATATGGCATGGCGAAGGGGAGTGAAGGTTACAGTGGGATTTAGGTACTAAGCAGCTGGCCTTGAGATGGGGAAATGAGTTTGGACTATCCGGGTGGGTCTAATGTAATCAGAAGAGTCCTTAAAAGTGGAGGAAGGAGGCAGAAGAGGGTCCGAGAGATGTCAGCACGAGGACTTGCTTTTGCTGGCTTTGAAGCTGAAGGAAGAGGACCACAAAGCAAAGAATGTAAGTAAACCATAAAAGCCACAAAGGCCAGGAAAGAACACAAGCCGTGCAATGCCTTGATGCCTTGACTTGGGCCCAGTGAGACCATATTGAACTTCCCACCTACAGAACAGTGGGATGCAGTTGTGCTCTTGGAGGCTCTGCGTGTGTTGGAGTTGGTTACAGCAGCAATGGGAAACTGGTTCCCTCCATGGGTTTTCTCCCCCTCGTCGGGGCAAACACGGAGACCTAGACAACGGCAGTACCAGGGAAACGAGGTAGAGGAGACCCAGCTCCCTGGGGGACTGCACCACCAGAGTCCCAGCAGGAGGCGAGGGCACGAGCTGGGACCGTTTAGTAAGGGGACTGGTTACGAAAGTGTGGACGGGGGGAGGGAAAGCATGAAGGACAGTGCAGCACCCAGAGCCAGGACTGGGCAGGGGGCCACCCGCACCCCTAAACAGGGGCAGATTGATCAGACTCTATGGGAGGAGCACGTAACAGGAGCGGTGGGTGATCTCTCGTCAAGGGGTGCGGCCGGCCACGGCAGTGCTGTAGAGGGTCCTGGAGCGTGAGCAACCCCGTCTCACTGTCCTCCCCCGTCCAGTGTCCTGTTGGTGACTCCCACTCACTGAGCCGAGAAACCAGGTTGACGTTGCCCCGTCGGCCGGCCTCCTGGAGCACAGAAGAGGGGCACGTTGCAGAGTGACCTTGTGGGTTGAAGCTGTCCAGGCAGTCTTCAGAACGTTGACGAATGAAATTTTTTCTAATGTAACATGAAACCAAGTCACTGTGTGGTTCAGCCACTCTAAAAATGTAATGGAGAACAATTCAAATCTTTACCTCCATACTACAGAAAAAATGTCAAAACGGAATGGAATGCATGCATAGGACAAATTTCTTCCCCTCTCACGCTCTATAGCTGCTGTTGAAAATTCTCTCCTGTCTCTGTAAACTCCTCCCCACGAAAACCTCCCCCAAACCAAGGAGTTGTTCTCACACAACTAACTCTTCATTCTTCTGGGATCCTTCTTTTTCCTTCTAAAATCTAGTCTCTGCCGTTTGCACTTGTGACTCTCGCTGTTCCCCACCATGTACGTTTGTTTGCAAGGCTGTTGATACTTTCTAAGTCATGTGGCCATGAACTAGGGTGAGCCATTCCCAAATGAAGGTCAGGGCCCCACAGACAGGCAACAGGTATGCTTCCCGGGCCGAGCTCACCGAGCCAGCTGAAGGAGAGGCTTTCCTTTCATGCAATTAGGCTTTGTCTACGAAACTGATTGCATTAAGTGGCTAGGCATAAAACGTTACCGGACAGACACATTTGAAAATATTTTATATGTAAGTAGAAAAGCTGTGCATTTACATATACTTAAGATTTATGTGAAATTTATATAAATGTAACTAATTTGTACGTTTGTCAGTAATCTTTAACCATTAAGCAATGAGTTTAATCAAATCTTCCTGTGTGCAAACACCAGTACACACACACCCACTCATCCCCCACCTCAGCCCCCAAAACAAGCTTGACTAGAACTTTTTTTTTCCGTTCACTTTATGTTTCTAACTAAAAGTTCTTTCCCAGTCCTGATTTTGGTGCTTCAGAAAAGTGAAGAATTTAAGAAGTTCAATCAAAGAGTTCTCACAGGCTTTTTCCATCATGCGCTTTCAGGCTTTTAGAAACAGAGCTGCCCACTTACAGTTTACCACAAGGCAGTCCCCTACTTAGTCTTTCATCTTTCCTGTCCTCGGCCCGCTGTTTCCTCTGTCTTCTTGTGAGAGAAGCGACATAAAGCAACCACAGCAGACGTCCCCTGAACACCTGCTCATCCATCAGCACCTAGCTTCTCTCTGGGGGCATAACTTAAACCTACATATGATCTTTAGCTTCACTCATTAAATGCTATGCGTAGCATTCTAGGAGCTTTCTTCTGCCCCACCAGCCTGCCTCTGATTCCACCTGCCAACTGAATAAACTTAAGCTTACCGCACTCTGTATCAAACATATTATCAGAACATACGTGGTTTTTGAACAGAAACATAGTGTTTTCTTCATGTTCATATAAATTGTTATTTTTTTCGCAGTCAAGTATGTTTGATTCATAGTGTTATCTGACATAGATTGAACACAACTATAGTTTCCTTTGTTGACAAATACCTGGGGAGAGGTGAGTGGCTGCATTTTCTTACATTCGCATGGTGATCATAGATTACCTTCACTGCATTTTAAAGCACTCTCTAGTCATCCCAAAACGGCACCAAGAATTAAAATCTAATCTTTAATATTGGTACTTCTTGTAGTGAAGTCTTAGAAATATTTAGCCCACAAATGTTCACAGGAAAAAACATTAAAATATACTGGTGGAAGATATTACCTCTGATGGGAAAAAATACAAAATGACTTCATCAGAAGCGTGCTACATACAACTGAGCGAACACTTAAACACTAGCTGCAGGAGTTCTCACACCTGATATGCTCCCCGAGACTGCCTCTCAGTCAAGGAAGAGGTTTAAGAAATCCAAGATGCAGCAGATTTAACAAATGCCCTAGTCCTGATCTCTCATTTTCTGAGGAGTACTGGGATGAACTTAGCCAAGGTCACACAGCCGTTCGGCAGAAACGCCAAGGCAGGTGTGGTAGAAAATACATCCTGTGAAAATACTCATTGTATTGCATCCTTTCCTTCAGGACAACTAACTCTTTTAACTAGTCTTAGGCACCATCAAATGGACCATCAAATATAGCAGAACTAACTTAAATTGACTAGTCTATTTCTTTACGAGGCCTGATAAGTAAGTGAGTTTCACAGTTGTCTCACAGCTGTGTTCGTATCAGTGTGCCACTGTCTTACTGAGTGGTGTTCATTGCTGTTGGGTGTTTTTGTGTGCTGTCCTGACAGTGTCAGAGCTTGAATTAGAGCAATGAATAAACGTTAAATTTCTTGTTAAACTTGGGAAGAGTGGAAGTGAAATCAGGGATATATCAGTCCAAGTTTATGGGGATAATGCCATGAAGAAAACACAGTGTACAAATGGATTAAATGTTTTTCTGAGGCAGAGAAAGAGACACTGATGAAGACAGGTCAGGGTGGCCAGTAACAAGCAGAACTGGTGAAAACATAGTAAAAAATTTGTCAAATTGTGCGTCAAAATTGTTGGCTGACTCTGTGAAGCATGGCAGACCAAGTAAACATTGATAGAGAAACTTAGGAAAATCTTAACTGAAAATCTTGACATGAGAAAAGTGTGTGCAAAGGAGCTCACCAATTAACAAAATCAAAGGAGAATCGAGGTTGCCAAGACCTTTTGGAGAGGCAAGTCAATGTTTTAGGCTGTGTTATCACTGGTGATGAACCATGGGTGTACCAATATGACCCTGAAACAAAGCGTCAAAGTGCACAATGAAAGTCAGCCAATATTCCATGACTAAAAAAGTTCCATCAGTCCAAATCAAGAGTCAAAGCTATGTTGCTAACCTTTTCTGATATCAGGGATTGTACCCACCAGACAAACAGTCACCCAAGTTCACTATTTGGAAGTTATGAAAAGGCTGTGTGAAAAAATTAGATGAAAATTACCTGAACTTTTCACCAACAACTCATGGCTTTTGCATCACGACAATGCACCAGCTCACATGGCACTGTCTGTGAGGGAGTTTTTACCTGGTAATCAAATATCGGTAATCAAATACCCTCCCTACTCACCTGATCTGGCCCCCAGTGACTTTCTCCTTTACCCAAAGATAATGGAACTATTGAAAGGAAGACATTTTGATGACATTCAAGACATCAAGTGTCACATGACAGGTTTGATGGCCATTCCAGAAGAAAAGTTCCAAAATTGCTTTGAAGGATGGACTAGGTACTGGCATTGGTGCATAGCTTCCCATGGTGAGTTCTTTGAAGGTGACCATAATAATATTCAGCAATGAGATATGTAGCACTTTTTCTAGGATGAGTTTATGAACTTAATTGTCAGACTTCGTACATAAATGGTCTAGTTTAGAAATTAAATATTTTGGACCTATTAGTAAAATGTTTCACAGAAAGTAATTCTGCTTGATAGAAAACAATGGTCAAAGTAGCTGACAAAATAGAAAAACCTTATCCTTAATGTTAGTGAACAAAAATGTATAATCTTTTGGAACTCATGTTTTGAGAATAGCCAATTGAGAATACAGTTGTAGGTATTAAACACATTCAACAGAATTATTTTCAGTCTTCAAAACTTTCCATGTAGGGCTGCAATTATAAATAACAAGGTAAGCCAAATTTTAGATACTAAGCTTCATTATATCACTTATTACATTGAATTTATTACAACATATATTTAACAAAATTCATTTGATTGTGTAGGAAAACAAACTCAACCCAACTCTAAAAGAATTACTTGGTTGGGAGCCTTGGTTGTATATGATATACAACCAATTTCTAGGACTCTATAATAATCAAACAGCTATCCAGATTATTATCTCTGTTTAAGTGAGCATCTAAATTAATCCTATTTTTTTCTTGACTTTACTTACTATATTTTTCCATGTATAATGAACTCCCATGTATAATGTGCACCCATGTTTTTGGTCCAAACTTTCAGGGAAAAAATCTTTTGCTTTAGTTATTTAATTCAAATTATTGTTTATATTTAGGTACTTGTTTTTTTTTATTGTAAAGGAATTTTAGCATTTAGTTAACATATTATGGTACAAGAAATTTTATGTAACAAATAATTACAAAACACAAGAACAGATACAAAGTTCAGATATAAAAATTATATTCCAGGGTATTATTTTGCATACTGAAATCATCATTAAAGTTTTTGTTTGTTTTTGTTTTTTTATTTATTGGGGTGACATTGATTAGTAAAAATTACATAGGTCCCAGGTGTACAATTCTGCATTACATCTTCTATGTGTTATATTATGTGTTCATCACCCAGAGTCAGTTCTCTTTCCATCACCATGTATTTGTGTTTCTGTCCCTTCTCCCCAACCCCTCCCCGCTTGCCCTTAGGTAACTGCTAAATTATTGACTGTGTCCATGTGACTTGTTTCGTTGTTGCTTTTGATTCTTTGTTAACAATTGAACTAAATTTCTCCATCCCTTTCCCTTATTTTTCCCACTTTCCTATCTCTCCTCTCATCTTAAAGAAGTCCCTCTAACATTCTTTGTAGTACTGGTTTGGTGGTGATGTATTTCTTTAGCTTTTCCTTATCTGAGAAGCTCTTGGGAGTTCCCTGATGGTGTAGTGGCTTAAGGCTTCAGCGTTGGCGCTGTCAGCGCTGCAGCCTGGGTTCGATTCCCAGTCAGGGAGCTACCCACATACCAAAAAGTAAAAAAAAAAAAAGAAGCTCTTTCTCTGTCCTTCAATTTTGAATGCTAGCCTTGCTGGGTACATTAGTGATGGTTGTAGATCCTTGGCTTCAATCATGTTGAATATTTTCTGCCAATCCCTTCTGGCCTGTAAACTTCCTGGTGAGAAATCAGCTGAGAGTCGAATGGGTGTCCCTTTATAAGTTACTACCTGCATTTCTCTTGCTGATTTTAGAACTCTTTTTCTTTAGCTTTTGCCTTTTTTTTTTTTTTTTTTTTTTTTTTTTTTTTTTTTTTTTTTTTTTTTTTTTTTTTTTTTTTTTTTTTTTTTTTTGTGGTTCCCCTGGCTGGGAATGGAACCCAGACTGTGGCATCGAGAGTGCTGAAGCCTGGCCACTGCGCCACCAGGGAAACCCTGCTTTTGCCATTTTAATTATAATGTGTCTTGGTGTGTTGTTATTTGGGATTGTCTTGTTTGAGATTCTCTGTGCAACCTGGGCTTGTATATCTATTTCCTTCACCAGGTTAAGAATTTTTCAGTCATTATTTCTTCAAGTAATTTGATTCCTTGCTTTTCCTCTGTCCCTTCTGACACACCTATTATTCTGATATTCTTCCACTTAAAACTGTCCCAGAGAAAGGTCAAACCATCCTCATTTTTCTGGATTCTCATATCTATCTGTTCTAAATGGGTGTTTTCTGCTGGCTTTTCCTGCACATCACTGCTTTGCACTTCTATGTTATCTAGTTAAGTGACTCTTATTTCATTCTTCATTTCAGTTAATGTAGTCATTATCTCTCTCTGGTCCTTTATAATGGTCTGTAAGTCTTCTTTAATGCTTGCTATCTCTCTGTTGAAATTATCAGTCAGTTCCTCAAGCATTTTTATAATCGTTGCTTTGAGCTTGGTTTCTGATGCATCATCTGTCCCCATCTCTTTAATTCTTTGGTTTCTCATTTTTTTGCAGCCTCCCTGGACCCTCCCAGCTGTAATTTCTTTGGTGTTCAGAGGTCTGTGGGGAAGGGGAGTTGCTCCTTTGTTTTCTTTTTGTGGCTCTGGGGTTTGTGCAGGGGGTTTGGGCGTCATTGCACCTTTCTATTCTGGGTTTGCCCCACATGCAAATTCTGCCCTGAGCTTGGGGTCAGTCCTATTTGCTGGTCTTTCAGATCATCTGGTTATGGGCTGAGAAATGTGCAGGAAGACCCTCTCTCCTTCACCTTCCTGGCTGGAATGTTTGTGCTGTGGCTCTTCACTGCCCAGTAGCTCCCTCTCCTCTGGGAACCAAAATGAAGCCCAGCCACTGTGTTTTGCGGACCAGTCTGCACCTCCTGGGGCCAAAGTGAGGTGGTTGTGGTATCTCACTCCCCACCTCTGGGCCTCCTTTCCTCTGTTGCACAGACTGAGTGAGACCCAGAGTGCTCTCCTGCTGCCTTCTTCCTTCTCCTTCCCCCAGCAATAGAGTTCCAAGTGGGGGCCCATGCAGTTGAGTCCTCACTCTTCCCTTTATTTCTCCTTTATTTAACCCTCTGCCCTCCTGTAGGTACATTAATGTGACACACGGGTTTCTTAGCTGTAATTTTGTGGTGTGTAGAGGGTCCTTGGTTGAGGTATAGGTGTTTTATTAGCTGTAATCTCAAGAGGAGTTTTTTGGAGGGCCCTCTCACACTGCCATTTTGTTGCATTTCTAGAGTTAAAATTTTAACTCATAAGTATAAAATAGAAGAATTAAAAACATTTACATAGATATGGAATTAGTACTACCCATGTATAATGCGCATCCCTTATTACACCCCCCCCCCATAATTTTGGGCAAGAAAGTGCACATTATATGCAGCAAAATACAGTTATTGAGCTTATTAAAGGTATCGTCATACTGTGAACTTTTTGAAAGAAGTAGAAATACAGTTAAAGGAGCCTGAAAATCTAAAAACCAAATGAGTATTTGAGGATTTCAGAGATTTGTACAATAGGAAGAAGCTCCAAACTTTGAAAAACTGTATAAACATTCCATATCTAAAGATAAACACTTTGAGCAGCTTTATGACATTCAGATTTAGCTTTGTGTTGGCCATACTGCACTGTAACTCATTGAGGAAAAGCAAAATATGAATGGAAAAGATCAAATATTCAAGATTAAGAGAACAATTGCTTTCATTTGGAAAGTCTAACATTTCTTACAAATAAATGCAAAAGAGTCAATCTGGTTATATATGATATGTTATACGATTTTTACTTTTTAAAATCCCAGCTCTGTTTTTCAACTCTTTAGACCACCATATCTTCTATTATACATCTTCTATGTCCTTTTATATAGGAGATATACAGAAATGCATATACTAAAATTTGTCCTTAAACTCAATTTTCTTTTAATCCATTTTGGAGGGCAACTCCAATATACAATTTGAAAGATTTAATTACATAAACACATTTCTCTGTAAGAAAAAAAATAAACTTTCAACTTGAAAACGGCTTACCATATTTTGATTAGAACATAGGAAGAAAGTAAGTGATTAACAAAAATGATTCATGGCTAATATAAGATTGCATTCAAGCCCAAATAGACCATAACACTTTCTACAACTCAAACTCAAGTTTCTGTCAAGTAGCTGCATATTTTAAAGCTATCAGCAAGCTTGATCTGTTTTATCCCAGTCTTGGCTAGCCAGAAGACAAACTTTTTTCTTAGGGATATGAATATTGCCTAATATCTCCACCTAGGCTGCAGAGTCTATTAAAGTGAACTAAACTTCTAAACACAGACAATCACTTCTGTGAACTAACCATAGGAAACTATCTTAATTTTGAAGTGATTTTTTAGAACAAGTCTATACATGTTCAACATGGGGGAAAATCATAAAATATAGGTGAAAAAGCTATTTAATATTTTGGGCTATATATACAGAAAATTACTGGGTGGTCCCCTGTGTAGTCCCTCAAGAAAGAGAATAAACTGACACTTTTATTCATAATTGGACCCTGCTTTTCCCTGTTATGTCATAGAAATCAACCCCATTTTTTTAGACAATAGTTCAGTATTCCATTACAGGGGTCTAAAATAATTACTTAACTAATCCCCTACTGATGATCATTTAGGTTGTTTACGTTTTTTCTGTTATAAACAATAGTGTAAACATCTTTATGTGCATTATTTGGTATGTTTTTCCAGAGTCAAAGTTACATATATTTAAAATTTTAATATATTACAGAGTGCCCTCCAGAAAGGCAAGATGTTACCTTCCCAGTGATCCTTTATGCTAATGCCTTCATGAACCTCATTACAGATGAGGTCAGAAGACTTGGGGACACTGACTAACCATTATCTCATCACCACCTTACAGCTTCTCACATAACCATGAAAGTGCAGTTTACTTTTCGTAATTCTCATGTAGATTTATAATCTTCCTCATTATAGCACAGAGCAGTCGCTGAGCAAGTTTATGTTAATATTGTATATATTAATACTTTATGTATCTAAATAACAACAAACTGCCCATGTTTTTTTTTTATATGTCCCATGGACTAATGAAATGTGTGATCTGTTTTTTTTTAAGTACTAATGTGTATTGGGGATGACTCATTCTGGCTAAAGTATTACCTGTGAATGTTTTCTCCCAAGAAAACACAATGGGCATAGTTCCAGGCATTTGCTACATTAAAGAATTGAACAAATATCTGATGAGCTCTGTGCTCAGTGCTGGGGAAATTAGGATGCTCTTCAGGTGCTCGCAATTTAACACACATGAAAAATGCATGTATACAGAAACCATGTATTTGGTGAATACCTACACTGTGCTCTGTGCTGGTGCAGGGGAAACAGCAGTGCATGTGAGAGGTGGAGTGCCTGGCTTCATGTGTGACACATCTATTCTACACAATCTAGAAGACCTTCTCCAATAGATGAATGTCTGAGTATTATGCTTGGGCAGTAGAGTTGAGAAGGTTACACATGTGAAAGTTACGAATGTGAAGTATCATCAGAGCTGGTCTTCGAACATAAGTAAAAGCTGGCTTGGTAGAGGACAGGGAGAAAGCATTCCAGGCAGAAAGAACTGGATGAGCCATAAACCAGGGTGTGATTTTTGCGAATGATGAGTACATTGGGTCTAGGGCAGTGGTTCCCAACCTTTTTCCACTTGTGTACCCCTTTTAAACCCATTTATATAAATTGTACCCCTTCTTTTTAAAGCAGCTGTTTTTAAATACTGACACTATTATTCAGTACCTATTTTATGTAAAATAGTGAAAATGAGGTAATAATTTAGGAAAGAAAAATCACTACACTAAAAGTACAAACCACAGATTTAATTTTATAATATTCATAACAGTTAAATATTGATAATGATGATCAAGTATTTAAACATGAAATTTAAAAAAACTACTTGAAAAGAATTGACCAATAATTAAACTGATCAAACAGTCTGGCTACAGATGTATTTATTTGTTTGGGAAAGTTCTAAGAAATGTTGCAAATGGATTGTTCTGAAACTGTGCATAATGATTGGTAGAAGAGCAGTTTGGGGGAAGGCTTCATAGCCATGCCCTCACATCATTTGCTAATGTGATCTAACTTTGAAGTGTCTCCATTAACAGTGATTCAAACTTAACATTTAATATTCCATAACTAATGTTTTGCTTTTTTTTTTTTTTACTTTACTTGTTTTTTGTCATTACTGATTATTTTTCACGTACCCTTGAACAGCCAGCACTTACTCCTGTGGGTATGTGTACCACCACTTGGAAACCAGTGCTCTAGAGCTTGATGGGACTGGCTGGTAGGCTGAGAATGTAGAGGTGAGAAATTATATAAGGGCCAGGTTTCCAAGAGCCTATATGGTGTGCTAAGGACTTCGTATTGTTTCACAGATAAGGAACTGAGGCACACAGAAATGTGACTTACATTGTCCCAATTGAGGAGCCTTGCCATGTCAGTCAGTAAATCCATTAGTGACTAGAAATAACAAATTTAACTCCATAGGTCTCTGAATCTGTATTTCAAAGTAAAAATCCATAGTCAACATTTATACCATGCTTTATTTGAAGTATAACAAATATTTAACTTCAAAAAAGACTTTGGGTTAGAATTTTTGTTTTTAATTGCACCAGTTGTAGAAATACTTTCTCCTTATTAAAAAAAAAGTTAAAATATTACAGATAAGGCAAGAGTTCCCTTTAACCCCATCCTAAACACAATCCCTGTATTTTCCCTTAAAGTACCCACTTATCCACTTGCTATGCCTCCTTCAGAAACTTTATCATTGTCTACTCTTGTATATATATTTGTTTATAGAAATAGAAAATTGTAATATTTTTCCTTCATCTTAGATTTTAACCCTTGTTGAAATTTACCAATAGTATATACATTTAAGATAACACTGGCCTTCTCTAAATGTGTAATATATACCATTGGTTCATAGCAGTGCTTGGCACATAGTAAGTCCTTAAGAAATGTTAAAGAATGAGAGAGAGATTTGCTGCTGAGGCTTACTGTACTAATTGGGTAGATAGATGGAGTTCCTAAGGTCAAAGGTCAACCAAATAGTGATTATCACCACTCAGATGGTCTTCAGTAGATGACTGAATTTTCAGCTCTCTATTCCATGATTTCCAAATAGGATCACCAATAATCATTTAGTACTAGTGGTTACTAACATTTCATTAGCCATCTTGAAAAAAGCAAATACATCCTACAACTTCTTTGTCAGGCAAACAGCCCAGTATGTGAAACAGCACCTAATCTGGAGTGAGACCTAGTGCTAACTTGTTTCTGGTGTGATAAGAACACAGCATCCGGCTCTGGGTGGCTGGACTTCGTAAACCTGATTAACAGTCTCGGCAGCAGCAGGCACACAACCACGATGAAAGAAATGTTCTCTTTTCAGAAGAGCGGTCTTATTCTTTTAGAGAAACTGCTGTTGTAGAGTTAATTTTCTAGAAGGCCAAGGGCATTGTGTTTCAGAAGACAAGGCAAAAGTGTTATTTGAGAGGGGTTGGCTTTTACCAGTATTTCCATCACTCCTGAAATGTGTTCAGATCAAAGATCCCATCTTCCCAGGATAACAATACTGGATTGAGAATTAAGATCCACCCCCAGTATAGCCATAAGTAGTAGTGGAGCATTTAACTTGCTAATTAAATCCAGTTACCTGGATCACATGAGGTAATAATTAACTCAGAACTATGAAATACGTTTGCCAAAGAGAGGTAGATTAGACTATGACTTCAAGCCCCTGGTACAAGGGTATTGCTTAGATTTAAAATATAGGTTAAATGAGAAGTGCTTTTTCATTCAATAAACATATCCCAGGGACCTACTGTGTGCCAAGCATGGGGCTAGGAACTCATGGGGAGATGTATCCAGGCCTTCAGGAGCTCAATGTGAGCTGAACTTGACCTTTCAAATACAGAAAGAATCTGGATTAAAAAAAGCAAAGGAGGATTTTTGAAAATTAAAATACTGGAACACAAAATGTAGTCTTTTCTTCCTCTAGCTACTACTGAATTTCAACATCTTTATCAAGTGGAAGGAAGTAACACCATCAACTGAAATAAAACTTTCAAAATCTTTAAAACTTAATTTTAGGTGGGTTGCTATAAGAGATGAATTAGTTTTTAAGAAAACTTTTAAGAAAAGTTTTTCTAAAACTTAACTATCAACCACTGTTAACTGCCTACTCAATTTGATACTGGTGATTTCAATAAACATTTTAAAGCAGTCTTAACACACCTCAAATTTTACATGCCACTGTATTTTGTCCAAGTAAATATCTTAGATCAAAAGTAATGTTTTAAATATTTTATGGTAAATAGTTGTAATAATTTCTTAAACTTTAAAATTTATATAATTTGAAGTTTATAAATATAGGTGACCAAAGCTGACCAGAGAAACACACAAAACCCCTTATTTCTGAAGGCCTTAAATTTCATTATCTGTGAACTGATAAGTTTTCTTATTTTTAAAATTCTTACTGTCCTTTTCTTCTTTAGGTAGGGCACTCATGAAGGAAGGTAGATATGATAAGTCAGAAAAATAAAACTTGGGTTCATGGCTAGTTTTCAGGTCTTAGTGTGTTTAATTGACTACTTTTAAATTAACCCTGCTATGAATCTGATAAAATGTTTATTAAAGAGCTTTCCTAATGCTTTCTAGGCTTACATCAGACACTACTCTCTCTCCTACTCATTTTTAAAATGCCAGGTTAGAAACCAGAGACTAAAACCCATAAATAAAGAATAAATAGTGAACTGAAAAAACATGCCCCATTTAGAGTGTTAAATATAGATTAGAAAATAAAAATAATGATTTGGAATTCATGGTCATAGATGGTTAAAAAGAAAGTGCCACCCTACTTCCTGTTGAATACAGTACCATCTTGCCACTTTTTTGGGAAGTGAAATGCAAAACACTTGCAAAAAGAATGGGTGAAACCTTCTTACACCTATTTTAGTGCCTATCTTAAAACACTAAAATACAGACTTGGGTACATTGTCATTTGTGATATTTCTTTTGAGATACTTACAAACAGACAGATGACCATTTTTGTTTCATTTTTTCGTTTTTGTTTTTGTTTTGTTTTGTTTTTTGTGTGGGTAGCTCCCTGTCTGGGAATCGAACCCAGGCTGCAGCGTCAGATGACCATTTTTAAGACAATGTTGATAAGAGACCTGTCTGAATCAGCCAGGATAAACTAGGTTATATTGCAGTTTGTACAAAAAAATTCTCAAATCTCAGGCCAAAACAAGGGTTTATAACTCTCTCATGCTACATATCCAGAAAAATTAATTGGCTAAGGTAATGTAGGCTCGCTCAGGCAGAACTGGATCAAAATGCTCCAACACGGTCTCTAAGGATATGTTCTATTACTGCCCTTGGTTCTGCCTTCCTCTGTGTTGGCCTATCTCAAAGAGCCTCCACCAGTTCCAGGCTGACATCCATATTAACTCTAAGTCTAGCAGAAAATAAAGGTTTCCTTCTCTCCCATGAAAACAGTAATTCCCACAAAGTCCTAGGAGTCACCTAACTGGAAAAGTTGCATTGCATACCCATCCTTGAACCAACTGCTGGGAAGAAGAAGATGGACATGCACTGATCAGCCTGGATCCCATGGAACAATTAGCCTCATCTGAATGATATGGGTTGACAACTAGTGCTTTAAAAAAACATGTAGGTGCTGTTACTATATGAAGAGATGTTACTGCAAGCCTAAACAGTGGTTTCTATTATATGGTCTGAGACTAAAAATGCCGTGACTCACTGCTTCATCCAGGCCCTCGTGGTTCTCATATTACAGAGGGTGACAGTTACAACCCCTCTGTGCTCCCATAACAATTATAAGGAAGGGTTATTCAATTTTAGTTATTCATCCAACAACTAGATATTGAGTGTATCTGCCACCTGATGGGAATACAAATTCCAATATTTATACTCCTTGCACTCAAGGCGTTCCTGGGGGTAAAGATATTTAATATAAAATTACTATCCTACATATTATAAAAGAGATGTGTAGAAAGTGCTATGTAACATCTATCCTGAATTTTACTGGTCATTGAACTTACTTTTCTAGATCAATTCTGAACTTGTAAAGTACACTTAAATCTAATTTTCAATGCAGCAAAAATCTAGTACTTTTCATGAGCGATATCTAAATAGTCAGGCTTTAGGTAGACCTACAGATCAAAGTCTAGAATGTGACATCTGTGTTGCTTCATTCTCAGTCCATGATTTGAAATGAAATGCATAACCCCAGACAAGAAAAAGCTAATGGAGTTCATTGCCACCAAACTAAAAATATGAATAATAAAGTGGCAATAGCTACACATCTATCAACAATTACTTTAAATGTAAATGGATTAAATGCTCCAATCAAAAGACACAGGGTGGCCAATTGGGGGAAAAAAACAACAACAGAAAACCTCAGTAAAGGACAGGGTACTCATGACCCAGCCATTTAATAAAAGACAATGTGGCCATTGGTCATGACACTGAACACATATGGTAGTGGTATCAGCATGCTTACAATAATATAGTCTGCATGTCTAGGCACATCACAGTGCTCACACTAACATATGAACAGTGACGATTGCTGGCTGAGGGCTTACAGGAGATACTAATTTTCTTTTTAGACTATAGAATTCTGTAGCTTTTTTATTAGTTTATAACTAGAGGAAATTTTTCTTTTTTAAAAGTCAATCAAGATTATTAAAAACGTCAGTAAAGATGGAATGACATAACATAAAAAATAATTAAGACCCTTATATATGCTGCCTATAAGAGATTCACTTCAAACCCAAAGATACACATACATTGGAAGTAAAAGGATAAAAAAAGATACTTCATAAAAAGGGATATGAAAAAAAATAACCTGAGGTAGCAATACTTACACCAGACAAAAGACTTTAAAGAAAACCAAAACACTAATTTGAAAAGAGATATGCACTTTTATGTTCACTGCAGCATTATTTGCAACAGCCAAGATATGGAAGCAAGCTAAGTGCCCATCAATAGATAAATGAATAAAGAAGTGGTACATATATGCAATGGAATATTACTCAGTTATAAAAAAGAATTAAATCTTGCCATCTGCTACAACAAGGATGTACCTAGAGGGTATTATGCTAAGTGAAATAAGTCAAATAGAAAAAGACAAATACCATATGATTCTTTTATGTAAAAGCTAAACAAAATAAAGGGAAAAAAATACAGAAACAAACTCAAAACATTTTGATGGGAGAGGGGTGGGAAGATGGGTGAAAAAGGGGAAGAGATTAATAAGTACAAATTGGTAGTTACAAAATAGTCATGTGGATGCAAAGTATGGCAAAGAGCCGTGGTGTCCAACCTTTTAGCTTTGCTGGGCCACAGTGGAAAAAGAACTGCCTTCTGTCACACATAAAATACACTTAACAGTAACGATAGCTGATGAGCTAAAAAAAAAAAAAAAAAAAAAAAAAAAAGTTGAAAAATAACTCATGTTTTAAGAAAGTTTATGAATTTGTGTTGGGCCAAATTCAAAGCCATCCTGGGCTGTGTGCCCATGGGCTGTGGTTTGGACTAGCTTGGCATAGAGAACACAGTCAATAATATTGTAATAACTACAGTATCAGATAGGACTAGATTTATCGGTGATCACATTGTTAAGTTATATAAATGTCTAATCATTATGTTGTATACTTGAAACTAATATGTCAATTGAAAAACATTTTTTAAAATTAGGGAAAAAAATAAAAAATTTAAAAGTAAGAAACATAAGTGGCATTATAAGACTGTGTAACAGTGACCTTGAAAGCAGTTCTTGAGTTATTTCAAACAAAATAATAAATACCTCAGGGAGATAACTATCACACATTCTTTGAGACAGACCAGCCAACAATTTGCAATCCCAGCTGCCACTCAACATGCTGTAGAACTCTCCAGTACAGACTTCTTACACTGAAGCAGGTAGTCTCAGGTAAGTACGAGTGTGGGAGGAGAGGGTCGTGTCAGCATGAGTAGAGCCTCAATGAGCTTTACTAACAAAATTTCTCCTAAACTTGTAGCATCTTCAGAAGTCAGAAGTTGCATGAAATAGAAAGGAAAGGAAGAATTTGTTCATGAGTGAACTTTGAATTTCTAAAATGAACTCAAATCTGTTGATATTTCTTTTTCTCCTTAACTAAAAATTCATATTAAGTAGAAAGTGCATATTTAAGAAAGCTTTCATAATATGGAGACTAGTCTTTATTTACTTTCATTCAAGAAATATTTATTGAGCACCTACAATGTGTCCCATGTCTCACATCAGCAATGTTTATGCACATATGAATGTTTCACAGTACTTGCCCTTGTCTCACTGTCTATTGGAGATAAGGGTATAAACAAATAGTCATAGCATTATGTCATTTATGCTGTAAGAAGCTTTTGCAGGTGGTGGTAGAAGGGGTCGGGGGTGGAGAGAGGGAAGAGAGATAGCCATGTTTAAGTGGAGGCTTCACAGGTGACTGACTGTAGTTCACTGAGTTGTAGGGTCAAGGAGGGTCCGTGTAGCAAAGAGCAAGAAATGAAGTTATAAAAAGTATGTCATGTATAGGGAACTTCAGGAAGCTCACATGGGCAGAGGGAAGCCATTGACAGCTTTTAAACAAGGGCGTGACTTAACAAAAGTTGTGCCTCTGAAAAATCCTGGCAACGTTATGGAGAATTAGACTGGAGAAGGGAAGAGTTTGGAAGCAGAAACACCAGCCAGGGGGCTGCTGCAAGCATTGCCACCAGATGGGGGGGAGAGACTGAACTAAAGCAGGGCAAAGGGGTCATGATGACTAGTTACTATTAAAGCAGAAATGATAGGACCTGGTGATGGGGTGGGAAGAGGGAAATGTGACACATGACTCCCAGGCTGTGCTGGCTTGAAAAGCATGTGATCTGTGCAGTCTCCCAGGACCCCCCAGCTCAGAAAGGTCTCAGGCTTGGTTTAATACCCTACTGCAAGATGGTTTAAAATCATCTTGAAATCATTAATTCTTGAATAAGGAGCCCCAGATGCTCAATTTCATTTTGTACTGGGTCTTGCAAATCCTATAACCAGTCCTGTTCCCAGGTTTCTGTCTTGAGCTGAGGGGTGGGTCATGGTGCTAATAACTGAAATTGGAAACAGAAGTATCCATTTTGTTCTACGAGGGGTGGTTGAAGAGATGAGTTCAATTTTGTAGCACATGTCACATGGGTCATCAAAGTAGGATATCCAATAATAGGCTATGGAATGTAAATTCCATGAAGGTACAAGCCAGAGTTAAAGATGTGGGGAGTGCCAAGGTAGCGGAGCCCCTGGATGTGCATGAAAATGTTTAGAGGGAAAAGCAGCTGGAGACAGAACCTTCGGAACCACCACCGTTCAAGTGACCAGAGGAGGGAAACGGAAATGGAAGAGGGGGAGTCAGGAATTGTGTCCTAGAAGCCAAGGAAAAAGGAGTCTCAAGGAGTGATCACGTGAAACATGCCGCAAAGAGGTCAAACAGGGAAAATGCCCATTACATCTGTCAACTAGAGGTTGCTGGTACTTGCTGAGAGCACTGGTGGAGCTGGACACCCAAACAGGATAAAGAAGAAAGCAGGAGGACATAGTAAGTGCGCACTATTAAAACCCACCGGCTTTGAGGCGAAGAGCGGAAGGGAGTAGAGAAGGTTATGCAGAATAAAGGCAGCTTCGGGGGGTTTTCACTTAAGATGTGGGGAGTAAGCAGGTTTGTGTGTGAGCACTGCCTTCAGGTGAGATTAGGGCACATGCTTCTAGGACAGATGTACAAAAATAAAGGTGGGGATGGAATAGACAAATTCATAGATAGGGTGGGCAGAAGTGGGTAGATGTTATACATGCTCCACCCTGCACATATACAAAAACAAAACCAGCCAGCCAAACAACAAATCTCTCATATTCTTAGTAGTGTTAAGTTTACTACTGAGTGAGGTGGCCAGGAGAGCCGGGGGGCTTTGAAAGCGTGTTGATGCTGAGTAATTCTTTGCCCTCTGGAGAGGACACTGACTTAGGGACATGTATAACTGCCCAGTACCAGGGAGGCTGCGGCAGCAGAGGCCAGTCTCTGTAAAGAGGCAGAACTGGGTGATGCTTGCAATTTGTGTGGATGTAAAACTGTAATAAAGCAAACTCTGGCCCAGGGTAGTAAAAAAACTTGACTGGGGAAGAGAGATTTGCCTTTTAATAGTTTTCTTTTAGCTAAGCCCTGAAGACCCTCCATTGCAACATTGGATCCTTATGACAGCACCTGTTTTCTCATTGCTCTCGGAGCTGCCCAGCCAGCGCCTAGGATCCTGAGTTGAGTCTGCAACAGGGCACACACTGATTTGGTGAATAATTAATGCACCACCAAGACCTGAGGCTCCTGCCTCCCTCAGCTGAAAGCATGTTTATAAACTCATAAAGCAGCTTACTCTATGGTGTAATGATTAAACTTTCCTGGGACCTGTTTCATTACAGCTAAGTTAAAAACTGACCAACTGGCCACTTAAACCTTCCTGGGGTGATTAATTTGAAAACAAGCAAAATCTCCTGGTTAGACTAACAACTAACTACACTCCTCTAATTCTAGGCACTTTTGCCCAGAGCATGAGTCAAGAAAGCTCAAGCCTTGACTCTACCCATTGCGAAGGCAGCAGAATCAGGCTAATTTCTGCCGCCCACCTCTCTTCCCTCTCCCCCTCCGCACCCCCAAGGTGGATGAGCTTATATTTACCCCTTATTTAACCAGGGAGGTCACACACTGCCGTTTGAGACCCTTCGTTAGAGACCCTCTCCCCCACCTCACTTGTGTGTGTACCATGGAGTTTCTGTCTAGAATTGTCGAGGTGGTGCTTTGTGGAGCTTGTGGGGAAGTGTGTCTCATGAGAGACCCCTAACTTTGTGGCTGAGTCAACTCCAAAGGTGAGATGGGAAAAAGTGTCACTTAACAAAAGCGTCTTTGCAGAAATTATCTAAATTAGAGCCATCGTCCAGATTTAGGTAAGATTTTTTATTTTATATGATTTTTTTTAAAGGGTACGCTTCCATCCCAGCTCTTTTTATTATTATCATTATTATTTTATGTGGGTAGTTAAAAACAGAATCAGATGGGCAATTCCATGCCATGGCTATCTGGGCAGGTCTGGATAAATGTGTGCGCAAAGGAAGCCTAGTGAAGAGCAGTGTCCTTCCGTCGTATGAAAACATGTTTAAGTGGAGCGCCTAGCCCAAGCTCCGCGGTACCGGAGGGTTCAGTTCTTTCTCAGGAACAAGCCTGACAGGTCGACCCTCTTTGTAAAGGGTTAACCCGCCTTGCTGGCGTGCACAGTGCAAAAGTGTGTAGCCTTGGGCACCTTTTCGTGACTCACTCCTTACAAATGTAAATTGCATGAGTGCCCGGGAGGTCTCGACCGGTACCCCCACGCCTGGCACTCTGAACACCCTGCTGCGAGACCAGCCCGAACGCAGCCCACCCCGCCCCCCAACACCGCTCGGGAAGCGCACCCGGTGGCAGCTCCGCAGCCCCTCGCTGGGAATTGGAAGAGCCCGAACCTCCGCTGAGACAGACGCGGCCTTAAAACAAAAGCGGCCCCGGAGGGTGGGACCGGGACCCCACCCGCTCCCGGCCGAGTAGTGGCCTCTCGCCGCCCGCCCCCTCGGCCCGGCTCTCCGAATGCGCATGAGCAGAGGCGCCTCCCTCGGTTCCTCCCAAGGCGAAACTTTCTAATTCCCTTCTTTGGCTCAGGGCTGCCGGCCGCCAGGAGAGCGCCCGCACCGCCGGGTGAGCTGAACAAAGTGGCTGCGCGATTCCCCCTCCCCACCCTCGCAGCCCCCGCTTCCGTGGGAGCGGCAGGAAATGGAAGGGCCCCCCTTCTCTCTCTGAACATTTACCTTTCCCCCCTTCACCTCTCCAGAAAGGAACACGGGGAAACAGGGCATTCGGCGCGGAGATCACTCCTCTCGGCTGCAGGGACGGACATGGGGCTGCTCCAGGTGTTGGCTTTCGGTGTCTTAGGTAATTCCGAGGAGACGGTGGGCGATGCGGTGGGCTCGGATGTCGGAAAAGAAAACCCCAAGCCGTTTGAGCCAGCTTGCACGGCACCTGGGGGATCGGGAGGGACTGGGGTGGATTAAACGCCAGCGCCCTCGGTGGCTGCTGAAGACGGCGCGCGAGGATCGTCGCGGACCCGCGGACCGGGGGACTCTGAGCCCAGACCTCCGGATCCCGCAGGCTCCTGCGGCCACCGCACGGGTCTTTGCACCCTCATCCTGTTCAAGCCGGGGCTCCCCATTATGGGGAGCAGACTTTCTTGGGTAGAGGGGCTCGCCGCGGAGCCCAGTTCCCAGGAAAGTGGCCGAGCTGAGCGCAGGCTTCGTTCTGGGAACATATTGGGGCCATGTGGCTTTAATTACCCGGCGCTGTCGGCCCCCGGGTGGCGCCAGAACAGCTGGACCAGGAGTTTCCCTGGAATGGCGAAGCGTGGAAAGCTCTCCAAAGCCTCGGGGATTGTCCGCTTGCCCCTTGCTTGGGAAACCCGTGTCTCCCGCGAACCCCGCCACCCGGCCTCCCCCCCCCCCGCCACGATCTTTGCGCATGCACCCGCGTACACACTCCCGTCACGAATTTCCACGCACACAAACTCTCGCACCCACACCGAGGAATCACGGGCTGCCACGTGCACGCGGGTTCACGTACATACGCGCGCACAGATGTGCGGCATTTGGCCACCCGCTTCCCTGCATCCAGGTCTAGTCACGTCGAAGTGGCGGGTCTGCACATGACATCTTCTGTGGCCAGAAATGTTCTCCAGGGGCAGATAAGGGTGGGTTCGAGGCTCCTGGCTGCTGGACAAACCAGAGGTCGTGTCTGTGTTTCTTTTTTCCTCTCCCCGTCCTTGCCTTCCCTTCGCTCGTTTCTCCATTGTTTCTCTTTTCCGTGCGTTCTGCTTTCTTCTGAATCTACTCTGTTCCCGTCCCTGCTTGTTTCCTTTTGCTCGGGTTCGCTCTCTGTCTCCCTCCCCAACGCCCCCTGCCCCTTCCGCAGCCCTGTGCCGAGCTGGAGTGCGCGCTCAAGAACCAGAGTTCAGCTACGGCTGCGCGGAGGGCAGCTGCTACCCAGCCACTGGCGACCTTCTCATCGGCCGAGCACAGAGGCTCTCCGTGACCTCGACGTGCGGGCTGCACACGCCTGAGCCTTACTGCATTGTCAGTCACCTCCAGGTGAGGGTGGAGAGCCCAGCTGGACTCTGCACGCGCCTCTTTCAGTCCAGACCTAAGAGGCAGGCCCAAGGGACTCTGCATCCTGTCAGCTATCCAAATAGGAAGCGCAGCCAGCCAGGGAGGCCCGGGATTAGGCTGGTAGCTCACCCATTTGCCCCGTCTCAGTTTGCACAGTTGCATCCGCCAAACGTTTCCTGCCTCCACAGCCATAGGAACAGGCGGTATGGAAAGGCAGGGCGGCAGTCAGGTCAGGCCCCTGCCGTGTGCCCTGACCCTCGAGCTCCAAAAGTCCTGTGTGTGTGTGTTTTTATTTGTTCCCTTTTGGAAATGTGTATACAAGGTGGCTTGTTTGTTTGTTTGTTTTTGTAATGAGTAGTGATCTTGGGATTTACCCAAATCTTTCACTTGGGTGCAGGGTATTACAGCACTGACAGACACCGTGGAAAGTCACTCCAATCCTTGAACCCATTTTTCTGTCCTCATGTGATGCTGTTCTCCCATCTGTTTTTTTAGATATCAGGATCAGATGCTTTCTTTTTTAAAATGCCCTGGTTGTCATGGTACCCTCATAGATGAGGACCAAAATGAAATTTCAGGGTGTTTTCTGTTTCTAAAAGTACAAACGGATTTTAGATTTCAGAAGTCACATTTTCACAAAATCAAAACTAATTTTAAAAGTGTAAACTGCCCGAATCAGAATCCCTTTCCTTGATTTTTATTTATTTATTTATTTTTGGATGGTTCCCTGGCTGGGAATTGAACCCAGGCCACC
Source organism: Lyroderma lyra (assembly GCA_004026885.1). Classification (NCBI taxonomy): domain Eukaryota; kingdom Metazoa; phylum Chordata; class Mammalia; order Chiroptera; family Megadermatidae; genus Lyroderma; species Lyroderma lyra. The sequence goes on along the minus strand of PVJL010000263.1, from coordinate 129,458 downwards.
GCATTGAGAGTGCTGGAAGCCTAGCCACTTACACCACCAGGGAACCCCTTGATTTTTAAAAAGGAGAGTGATGTCTCTGGCTTCTGAGGCAAGCGGAAGGTGTGAGTCCCACATGTAGGGCAAGTTCCAAGCCAGTTGCTCTAATTTTGGTCCCTTCACCCACCTGTTTACGTGCGTTTGGGAGTAAGACAGAGTGTGATGTTGTTTGCACAGCAGATTCCTTAAAATGGAGTCTTACAAAGCAGAAAAAGACCCTATCCTGGAGACCTGATAAATTAAACAAGGAATGTGGTGTAGTGGATTCCACTCATTTGCTTCCAGGTTTATACAGAAATGTCTAGACTGCTTCCTCCTGATTAGAAGGAAGGCTATAATTAAACTTTTTTTTTTTTTTTTGTAAGTTCTGGTAATTGTTTTTCAGTATTAGTTTCCTTGACTACAAGTTAATGAAGTCAATTGATGTTACCATGTCTAATATTAGCATGTAAATTTTACCTAAAATATTATGCTAACATTTACCTCAGAGGCCAAGACATCCTGTAAATGAATCACCAGATTCTGAAACCAGCTTTGTCCAAAATGAGAATTGGACTATTTGGGTTAAAAGCAAGTAGAGCTGGACTCTCGGGATTACATGATTAGCCATGAAATTGTAGAGTGCTTTTCACAGATATCAGAGCCCAAATAAAGGGACCGGGTGTGCACTTTGCTCAGGCAAAGTGTATAAAAAATAAATCAGGAAGCTTACATATTTTTTCCAGGGTCCCATTGCATACCTGACTTCTGGTCTCTGTACATCTTTCCAGGCTCTAAATTCTTCTGGGAGAAAGGAGATAACTAATATCTAACTAAATAAATACAAAAGGAAAAATATAGTCAGTTGTTATTGTCCTCATAAGAATATCAGCCTTGCTTAAATGTTGTTTGTAAGATGTGTGTGAGTCTTAGCATCATTTTCAGACTTCAGAATACTCTGCATGTAAGAAAACTTAGGCAGAGAGCAGAGCTTCATGCGGAAAAGGGAACTAAGTTATGCTCTTTATGATCTGCCATGATGGAGTGCTAAGAGAATTCTTTGAACTCTCCTGACCCAACTGCCAGGTTGGCTATGGCCCCCATTTTAGGGAGAAGGAAGACGACAAGAGAGAAGTACAAAGCTACTCTAAAACCTAAAGTATACTTTAATCCCTGTTCAGGTCCATTTTGGTATTCTTCAAGTTGGTCCCAGTTTATAGTGCTCCCAGTACAGCAGGACAGCCTGGTACCCACTTCTGCAGATGTTCTGAACCAGTTGTGGTCTGCACACCCCACCGCGGATTTACCCCTTGGGAAGGGTAGAGGCTAAGAAATCTTGTTCTGTAGTTCCCAAAGCTTCTTAAATGCCTCTACCTAATACTTGGTTTCTGCCTTATGCAGATTTTAGAAAATCAGGCCAAATGAATTGTTTTCTGGTTTTTGGTGTTTTTTTTTTCATTTGCAGTTTGCTTTATGTCAGCAAAAATTCTCTAATACCTTGTCTGCATTTTCTTTAAGAGTAAGCTTCTCTAGCTATTTATTGAGATTAAGAAATTTCATTTTGATTGAATTAATAGCTGGTAGAAACAATGCCTTCTTGTACTTTTGACCTTGAATTTTCAAGAGAAGAGGAAGTTTTCAGGAGAGCTTTATACTCAGTAAGTTAAAGTGAAAGGTATATAATGCCATTTAAGTGATTTTGGCATATTCATTTTTGTTGAGGCCAGTAGGTTTGATTTGTGTTTTAGTGAGTCTGTGATTGTTTCTAGGACTCATGAAATTAACTTTGCTTTCAGGAGGACAAAAAGTGCTTCATATGCAATTCACAAGACCCTTACCATGAGACCCTCAATCCTGACAGCCATCTCATTGAAAATGTGGTCACCACATTTGCTCCAAACCGCCTTAAGATTTGGTGGCAATCTGAAAATGGTATGTGGTTGGGGTGGGAACAAGTTTGTGGAGTGTGGTTGGTCACTTGGAAGGGTTTACGGGCGCCTGGTTGTAATTACGCGGGGTTCTTTGGTCCTGTAATCATAGCTTTTGACAGATTTGCTGCCTGAAGCACTGACCTCTTGGTAAAATCTGATCCTTCTTTCTGAAGTTGCACTTCCTACCAGAAAGCCGTCTTTCATGCTAGACCAGAGGAGTTCAGAGTCCTCCTCCTGACGGGCCGTTAGGGAGTGTGTGCCTGTGCTGGGAGCGGGGAGAAGGCCCTGCGCCTTCCCAGGCCCTCACTCTTCCACAAACAGCGTCTTCACTTTGATCAACCTCGAGTGAAAAGGCAGAATCAGCCCCCACCACGTTCAATGCCTGCCTTCTATCTAAAGAAAATGTAACGATAATACTATAATAAGCACCAGGTGTGATTTGTCAAAGACTCTTTGAACATGGATATAACCCTAGTCATTTCCCCCCGCGAGTATATAAATTCAGTCCTTTGTCGCTTTTTTGCCTTTTGGGTTTTCGTTTAATAATTTCATCAAATAAGATGTTACCATTGCTATCAAACTTAAGCCAAAATTAGTTTTCCATTTTGTTCAAACTTGAATGCTGCACTTTGGGGAATAAAGGTGGCGTTATTATATTTGTTAATTACCAATGAATCCATAGATCTTTTTAAAAAGTTATGAGAACGGGCCCTAAGAAGGGAACCCACGGCTGGCCATAGAACGCATGGACACTACTCGATCTTTTGATTATCTGCCGTACCCCTGAGAACCTTTTGGGTGCTCACAGTCCCCATTAATATAAGTCCTCAGCATTGACTATGATGAAATCCCACATGCTTTCTAGAAGACTACTGGTTTCTGGGGGAGGTTAATTACTCATTAGTTGGCCTCTGGACTCCACTGTTTACCAGCTTGATTGAAATAGTCTGGGCCTCAGAAAGCATGTATCAGTTAGAGCCTTATTAACTCTTACAGGAGGGTATCTTGGTTGATAGTTCAGTGTGAAAGAGGAGTTTCTGTAAATCTGTACCTGAGTCGCAGAGGACTTCTAAAATAGCATAGAGCGTATTACTAATACACCAGGAGCATTTCCTGACTGATCACATTTTTCTAGGGAAAAGATGTGTTGAAGACAGAAGGATGCTTCAACGTGAGGGTCAAGACCGATCCCATTTTCAGTAATAGACATTAAAATAGTTCATCATGTGCTTTAGTTCTAGAGGAGGGGTTTTTCCTGATTACATAAGGATTTCATAAATTTCTGCAACTTTTAATTTGTGTGGCAAGAGAGGCCACATGCCAGAGCGAAGGGATTTTCAATTAGAGGGGCTTAAGTTCTCTCACTTTATGGCAGGAAGTTAGATGAGATTAGACTGATGGGATTTAGTCTTTAGAATGTCAGATTGACTTTCATATCTCTGTTGTCTGATAGGGTTATAATTAAAAACTCTTTGTAAATGTGATTTTATTTCATTTCTGTGTGCTCTGTCCAAGTTGAGCCTTACATGGCTGCATTAAATAATCCATGCTCAGGCACATAGTCAGGCACTTTAACTTACCCTTCGTGATGGTCTAGGTCTGACAGAAATCAAATCGAAGAATAATCTTTTTTCTTTTCTCTGTGGATTTTTCTTCCCAGGTTAAAAAAAGCTGTAGTGCTTTATCAGATTATAAATCTAAAGTGGAGTGTGCTTTTAAGGCACACATTGTGGCCTATGTTCTTAAGTTACAGAGATGGTTCTGGTTTTGTTTGTACTTTACATTATTTTGTTATCTTTTCATTTTGAGCAAATATTACAGGGTTGTTAAGCCTGGGAGAAGAGAGACGTGTAGTTGCTAAGCTAACGTTTCACTGGAAATGTCCAGAGTAGGTTTGTAATATGTTGCTTTTTAATAATTTAAAGTTAGTATGATTATAATATTTTTCTTTAACATTCCAACTAACTCATATCCGTTCTAATGACCACTTCCCCCTTCCCTCAATTGACTTGGCAGTTTTCCAGCAGGAGAGTTTATTTCAAAAGTCCCACTGATTTCCTGAAAATACACCAGCTGGTGACATGATTTATTCTGACACTCTTCTGTCTTTCTGCATTTAAGACGTCTTTTGCTCTGGAAGGTGGACCCCCAGAGCTCTCTGAAGTGCAGGAAAGGTGGAAAGGTCACCTTTACCAAACAGGCAGGCGCCAGGGCCCAAGGGATTGCTGAGGAGGTGTTCTCTATCTCTGAAATTCCACTGGCCTTTTTATTGTGTTAAAGTGGATCTGATGGACCCTCAGGGGATGGTGCAAAGGCTCATTTGTTTGTTCAGGCTCCCCCACAAAGGGGGATGTTAGTATTTGTTCTGGGCCAGTTTATTTATTGCACTGATGTTTTTTCTCTTTTGCATTGTTTTTTAATTGTAGGAATGCATCCAAAGCCTTCCCCATTGGGGCTGGGTTCTTTTAAATTGGAGTATCACCAACATATGTGGTGGACTCTTATTTATTTTCCTTGCTGCTGAACAGAAAGAGTTTTTGTGCTTCTCCTGGAGGAGGATTGTGTCCCTGTGCTTCAGACTGCAAGCTGAGCCCCTGCTGTGCACAGGAAGTGCCCCCTCTCTCTTTCCACTTGGAAAGCCTCTTGGCTTAGAGGGTTGGGAAGATTTTTCAACTGTTTCCTAAGTAAAGATGTCCTTGACAGCAGCTAGAGGCATTCTGCCAGACATCTTGTTCCAGTGAGCAGATTGAACATGTTGAGCTCCAGAAGATTTGTGGGAGATTGAAGAATCCTTCTGACGTGTGCTTTACCCTCTACATCAGGACAGAGGCTTATTGTCATTATCTCACCTCCAACTTCAGTTTAGGATAGAAGGCAAAGAACATTTCAATGGACATAAAGAGAACTTAAGGAAATAGTCTCAGCTGTTCACAGATGTTCCTATTTACCTGTTTCCTTTTTTATTTTTTAAAAATCTATAGGTGTGGAAAATGTAACCATCCAACTGGATTTGGAAGCAGAATTCCATTTTACTCATCTCATAATGACCTTCAAGGTAAGGAATCCATAACTCTCACAAATGTCGTGTGAGAACACCATGTAATTCCCCTTTCAAAACAGATGTCTGTTGTGAATTGATTTAAATGGGAACTTAAATATTGTTGCCATAAATGGGGATAATTGAGCAGATTTTTAAACATGGGAATGACTAACTATACTTAACAAATACTCTATCTTCGTGGCAATAAGCAGAGAAAGCCATTATATTCTAAGGTAATTCAACTGTAAACTTTTAATTAGGTATCTTTTTATTTCTCCTTGGAACGAGGCAGCTCTGACTCTCTCCCAAACCACAATAAAACATCTGGAGAGTAAGTCCCTGATCCCTTGTGTTGATGATTTAATGCTGAGTTTGGTAGCTTAAAAGGAAGTGTGTTATCTTTAGTTTCCAAGGTTTTGCAAAATTTGTGGGAACAGTTTTACAGTTCCTTAAGAAATGTGGATTTTCTCATCCTTTTTCTTTTAGAGATGTAAAATGACTCCAGGACCAGGGAATGTCTCTGTACAAAGTCCCTTTGTTTCTCTTTAAGCAGCTGCCTGGAAATGACAGACTTCACATGGTTTCGAGTACATGTTGGTGCGCACAAAACCCGTAATTTACTTATTGCTTCTTAGATCAAAATCACTTGTGAATAGTTTTTATTTGGAGTTTGAGGCCTTATCTATATACCCTCTTAGGTGAGGAAAAGGTGCCAGGGATAGATTTACTGTGTGGGCAGGTAGCCATGAAAGGTCTCACTTGTGTCCTCTACTGAAGCCTGGGGGGCCAGGAGCATGGGTGGGCACGGAGGTCAGAGTGTGACTGGGAGGGATGCTGGGCTGCCGGTTCCCAGGCTCAAGCTGTTCATCCCCTTGCCTCCCCTCCCCACAAACCTGTTGTTACTCCTGGGGAGGAAGGTTTACAGTGTGACACCTGATACTGAGAGGGGTGGGAGGGCTCCCACTAAACACACTTCTCATCCCTTCATTGATCACTCAGCCTGGTGGTTAGAATTAAAACTCGGCTACGTATGAGGACGTTCCCTTCATGTTATATGACACCTAAATACACTCATCTTTATTTCCCCCCCCCACTTAATTAATTTATTTGCTCTATCCTCTTAGCAAATTTCAAGTATACAATAAAATATTGTTAACTATAATCACATCATTGCATATTACATCTCTAGAACTTATTAACCTCAGAATCATTCTTTTTTATATATTATTGATTTTTTTATTAAATGTGTTGGGGTGACATGGGTTAGTAAAATTAGGTAGGTTTCAAGTATATAATTTTATAGTACATTGTGTGCTCACCACCCAGAATCAGTTCTCCTTTTATCACCATATATTTGACCCCTCCATTCCTCCTCTACCACCCTCCTATCCCCTAATCCTCTGGTGACCACTAACCTATTATCTGGGTCTATAGGTTTCTGTTATTTTGTTTATCTTGTTCCTTTATTGCTTTCAGTTTTATATCTCAGATATGAGTGAAGTTATATGGTTCTTGACATTTTCTGTCTTACTTTGATTAGCACGATAATCTCAAGATCCAGCCTGTTGTAGCAAATGGCAGTATTTCATCTTTTCTCATGGCCGAGTAACATTCCATTGTGTATATGTACCACAGCTTCTTTATCCAGTCATCTATTGAAGGACACTGGTTGTTTCCATCAAATCAGTCATGTTTATTAATGTTTACGGTCCTATCTTTTACTTTGGAAAAGGGCACCTGTGTGCATACATAGATAATTCTTAGATCTTTTTTATCCAAAAGTCTTTTGGGCACATATTCTGTAGTTGAAACTTATTCAAGTGAATACAGCGGACCAAAGGTGAAATTCTGCACAGAAGTACAGAAGGTCTAACAGAGAGGCGGTGATGGGACTGAGATGTGTAGTTGGGTACAAGTAGTCAGGCTTTAGTTTGTGAGAGAGAACTCACACTTTGTGTTCTAGCTCCTGTGTGAAAAGCATCATCTATGGGGTTGGACAGACTTAGGTGTGAATCCCTCCTGACCCTCACTGGCATGTGTTGTCGAGGTGTGTGACGTACCCTTCTGCTCCAGGCATAGGGATAATCTTGCTGCCCTGGCCTATAGTGGGAGCATGATTGGATGTGTAAGCTGAGTAGCTAGGAGGATACCATTAACAGTAGTGAGGACAGGAAGGGGATGAGGATGATAAATATGTGTCATTATCTGAGTTTGCCATGGAGGTGGCTGATTGCTAAGTGGAATGGGTTTTCTTAGGCTAACGAAATCCACTTAGCACATACACAGTATGTTCTTATATACAGCCAGGTGTTTCCAAGCTCATAGCTCTTTTATTATGTATAAATTCAGAGGCAACTGCAGGAATGTGAGGACTGAAAAGGATGACAACTAAGCAGAGTATGTGGACAGGCTTCCGATCTGTAGGGAAAATGTGTTGTTCTGGTTTCCAGAACTTTCTTAACTCGACAGGAAATTGGATAACTCATCAGTGGCCCTTTGGGACTCAGAAATTTCCAGAAGGGAGGGAGAAGGAAGCACAGCCAGGACTGCCTTGTAAGTCTTTTCTTCTCTGGTCCCTTGTGACATACATCAGGCTAGTCTGTCCCCGAGTGTGGCCACCCAGGATCCTGCTCTCACAGGGAGTTTGCCTTGGTTCACTTAGTGGATTTCCTCCCTTACTTCAGAATTCTTAAGTCTGCTGCTCTTGAGTCTAATGAAATATCATTTTCTTATATTCTTGACTAGGTAAAATAACATGAGCAACTAGTGAGTGAGTAAGTCAAAGAATCTGTCAAAATGTGACCTTTAATTTTCTTACCTTGTCTCCTTTTATCAATGAAAACGACCATCCAGATTATTAAAGGAGGCAAAAGGAGGTCTGGGAATGTACTCATGTCACCATTTGTTGTCACCCACATTTCTTCAAGAAGTGTCTCTTTCGGGTCCAGTTTGCTGCGTCGGCTCACCTGTCTTGATCTTCGTGCATTGTCATCTGACTTCCCCTTCCCAAGTACACTCACCGTGTTCATCAGTGTTGATGCATTTGCCTACTTTTAGTGCTCATGCTGTTTCATCTCTTTGTTCCGGTTGGCCCTGTCCGTCACACCCTCCTGAACCTCTGTTCTGCCTTGGTTTCTGGGAGTCTTGTATTGCATTCCTTCTTCTCTCACATCCGTTTTTCAGTTGTCTGTCATGCTAGTAGCCAGTGAAGGAGGAAGAAAGGTTTGTCTTAATTCAGCTTGAATTTTAATCTGGCTTTTCTGATGGCAACTCGGTTGATGTCTCTGCACCTCAGTTTTCCTCATCTGTAGGACAGCCATGTTGTGACAGTGTATTCGTGTCCTAGCGCTGCAACAACAAAGGACTGCAGACTTGGGTGACTTTGACAATAATCTGAGAGCAAGGTGTCAGTGGAGTTGGCTTCTTCTGTGGCCTCTTTCTTTTCTTGACTTGTAGATGGCTGTCTTCTCCTTGTGTCTTCACATGGTCTTCCACCTGTACATGTCTGTATCCAAATTTCTTCTTTTAAGGACACCAGGCATAATGGATTAGGGCCCACTCTCATGGCTAATTTTACTTTAATTATTCTTTTAAACCCCCTGTCTCCAAATACAGTCACATTCTGAGGTCCTCGGGGTTAGATCTTCAACATAAGGATTTGGGGAGGACACAATTCAGCCCATAACCAGGTTAAATAAAATAATGTAATTGAAGTTCTGAACACCACTCTTTCCTTTTTGTCTAGCCCCTTTGCTGCTGCATTTTCTTGGAGTACCGACTTCGGCTGTCCTTCATCTGGCCCTTTGCTTTTTGGTGGGACATTCTGTTTGAAGGTTTCAAATATTGTATGTGTACGATGACTCCCAAATTCATGTTTCAAGCTCCATTCTTGCAGCTGTGTGCCAGACCACTGTTTCCAGTTGTGCAGCAGGCACCTACATGTGGATGCCTCACGTGTTACTAGTCCAAAACCAAATGCCTTTACATCTCCACTGTGTCTTTGATATTAGCAGCATGGTCCCCGGCTCCCCAACTACTACCCAGGCTCAGGCGCCTGTGCTTCTTTTCTCTCCCTCCCTTTCCACCGAAATCCAATTGATCATCAAGTATAATTCAATATATTTTACTTTAACTAAATTTTCAGAGCATCCCTCTATCTCTATGCAGACTGTAATGCTTGTGCTAAGACCTTCACCTTTTTTCTTTTACATGGTTGGTTTCCTTATCTCTTGTTTTGTCCATGTCCAGGAACTCTGCCATGGAGTTATTTTGTTTTTCTAAAGTGCAACCTGATCATTTTGTTCTGTCCACTTAAATCTTTTAGTGTCTCCCTTTTATCACATAAAGATGAAGTAAACCCCTTAGCTTGACAAACAAATTCCTTCCTGCCCTGCCCCAACCAACCTCTTCTGCCACCTGCAGCCATCTACACCCCCTGCCCGGAAAAATCCTAGGTACCCTTTTAAGATCCAGTTTAATGCCATCTTCTCTCTGAAGCATTTCCTAGCTTTGTGTATGGTGAAATATGCATAACAAAATTTGCCTTTTTAACTATTTTTAAGTGTACAGTACAGTGGCATTAGGTATATTCACAACACTGTGCAGCTTTCATCACTATTTCCAAAACTTTTTCATCACCCCAAGTAGAAACTCTGAACCCATTAAGCAGTAACTCCTCATGGATCCCCCCCACAGCTCCTGGCAATCTCTGATCTGCTGTCTGTCTCTATATAATTGCCTATTCAAGACATTTTGTATAAGTGAAATTATATAATATTTGTCCTTCTGTGCCTGACCTATCTCACTTACTATAATGTTTCATCTGTGTTGTAGGAAATAGCAGAATTTCATTTTTTTTTTATGGCCAAATGTCATTCCATTACATGTATTATAGCACCTTTTATTTATCCACTCATCTGTTGATAGACATTTGAGTTGTTTCCACTTTTTGACTATTGTGAATAATGCTGCTATGAATGTTCATGTACAGACACTTCTATTTGGTCTCTATTTTCACTTCTTTGGGGTATATAGCTAGAAATATAATTGCAGGATTCCGCAGATTCTTGAGTGAGTAATTCCCTCCTGGGTTTCCTCAAAGCACACCATGTGATTCAACTATGGTATTTGACGTATTATGTTATAAATGACTTATATCATCAGTACCTCCTTGGACTCTCTGCAGCATATAGACCACTGTCTGGTACTCTGTAGCAGCCATTACACATATATTGAATGATTAAATGAACAAATGAAAGAATAAGCCCTCAAAAGTAACCAATCATATCATGAGACTGGTGACTAAATATACCAAAACTTATTTACTATTAAGCCTGTTTATAATCAGCTTCTAAAGAGAAACAGTTTACTGATCTTTGGTAGGATGGGAGAAAATGCAAAATTTAGAGGCTAGACACTTTCCTTGAAAGAAGAGGCTCTGCGGAACAGCTTGAAGTATTTGAAATCCAACCACAATCTGAAATATCAACCACATGCAGTCAGGGTTTGTGGCACACAGATGAATGATATTTTCATCTGAGATTTAAAAACCAACAAACAACAGATTACCAGTAAAAAAATATCAAATGAGCCTTTCCCGCCCTGCCTTTAGACGTTCCGGCCAGCCGCTATGCTGATCGAACGGTCGTCTGACTTTGGAAAGACCTGGGGCGTGTACAGGTACTTTGCCTACGACTGTGAGAGCTCATTTCCGGGCATTTCAACTGGCCCCATGAAAAAGGTCGATGATATAATTTGTGATTCCCGATATTCTGACATTGAACCGTCAACGGAAGGAGAGGTTTGTTTACTCTTTTGCTATTACGTTCTACTTGCAAATCTAGTTTTTGATCATTGCAAAAATATCAATTAACACTTATATCTATTTTTAGGTGATATTTCGTGCTTTAGATCCTGCTTTCAAAATAGAAGATCCTTATAGTCCAAGGATACAGAGTAAGCTTGTTTTCAAATAAAAGGATGGAAAACAGCAGTCCTGGAAGAACTCCCAGAGTACTGCTCCCCAGAATCTAAATATTAAGTGCTAAGTCCACATTTTTTTTCTTTCTTTCCTTTTCTGTAATACCCTAGCAGAAGCTCTTGAAATGGGCAGTAATCATAGTCCTGATGGGGAACACATTTTTGTAAGAGTAAAAAATGTATGTCATAACTACTCAAACAGTTATATTGGTCATAACGCCCTCTTCTCATTGCTCAGTACATGTTTGTATGTGGCTATAGCTTAAGCTGTTGTAACAAAGCATCCCCAATACTACAGTGGCTCAAATAAATGGAAGTTTATTTTTTCTTTTAACAAAATCACCCAGAGGAATTTTCCGAGAAGAGTAACCCAGTTGCCACAAGTAGGCTTACCAGATAAAATAAAGAATGCACCCATTTAATTTGAATTGCAGATAAACAATAATTTACTTTTTTAGTATAACTATGTCCCATGTAACGTTTGTGACTAGTACAAATAAATTCCGTGCAGTGTTTGTAGTTAGTGTAACTGTCCCAGGTGATATTTGGGATATGCTAATAGTAAAAAATGGTGGCTTATCTTAAATTCAAATTTAATGGAGCATCTTGTATTTTTATTACTACATCTGGCAACTGTAGCCATTAGGTCACCCAGGATCCCAGATTACTTTCTTTGTCCACATAGTTAGAGCTGACTAACACCATGTCCTTGTCCCAACCTCTGAGAGGGGAGGAAGTGAAGGGCAAGTGACACAGAAACTGTTCTCACTTCTGTTCACATCTCATTGACCAAAATTAATGACATGTCTATACTGCAGGTGACACTGGGAAATATCTCTAGCTAGGTGGCCATGTGCTCGCTCAAACTCTTGTCTAGGGCTCTTTTTGTCAAAGGGAGAAGAGAAAGAATACTAAGGGAAATCAGAAGTTTCAGCCATGCTTAATATGCTCAATAAAGTGAGGGTTGTATCTCCATTTTACAGATGAGTAGAGAGGCTCCGAGAGATAGAAAACGTATATAAGGTGACATGGCTATTAAATGTCAGTCAGACCCTAAGCCCTTATGTTACGATTCTCAGTTCAGAGCACTTTGCAGCATTCGACAACTCTGCTTAAGTTTTTTCAGAATTATATTTTGATCTTCTTGGGAGGCAGAATGTGCGCTAATTAAAAGAATGGGCTTTGGAGTCAGACAGATTTGTGTTTAAATCCAAGTTCCAGCCTATTATAACTGTGTGACCTGGGGCAAGTCATTTACTTAAAACTTGTTTAAGCCTTTGGGTTTTTTGTTTTTTTTTGTTTTTTTTTGCGTGGTGGCGGGGTGGGGGTGTTTTTGTTTTTGTTCTTGTGTAAATGGAGAGAGTACTGTTGACCTGAGGGTTGTTAGGGAGAGAAAATGAGTTAACGAATGTAAGCCACCTACCCAAGTGCCTGATGATGCATAGAGACCCTTCAGTAAACCCAGGCTGCACTGCTGCTGTTGGTGGTGTTGCCATAAGCTGGTCTTGTGGAGACCTGGTCCTGTGGTCAGAGTGAAAGGGTGAGGCTCTCCGCCTCTTGTTTTCAGGTTGCAGTCTGCTGAGCAGAGGCAGGGCCGGTTCTAGCTCATCTTTCCCAGCTGAGCATGGCCCTATTTTTGACCGAGACCCCATGGAACGTCCCAGTCTGAAGCCTGGAAGAATAGAATGGAAGAAGTGGAGGGACTATTGCCAGAGGAGTGTTGTGTCCCCACTTAACTTAATTTTGCTGTGGCCCAGACTGTCTCTGGTCTGTAATTTATTCATCCTGTCGTAAAACAAATATTTAATGGCATGTCCAGCCCTGCACTATTTCTGAGGGAGCTCAGTGAAGCCTGCTGTCCCTGCTCTCAACATCCAGTCACACGAAATGTCCACATGGGCTCCCCCAACAAACCACCCAGGGGCCCCTGAAAGGACCCACAGTCTGCTCCTTTTTTTAGGTGAAACTTGTGGGACTTGGGGACTGTGTTGCCATTGTAATTCCTTTGTCTTCTGTCGTTACGTAGCATCAGAAAATCTATTTCTATATTAAAGAATCATCCATTTTAGCTGTTCATGCTTTTGATTTACTTTGTAATCAAGGGACCAATATCTCTTTAGTTCTCCCTATTGTTGAGACCTCTGAGACTCACTTCAGATGTGTTTTTGCCTCTTAGAACAGCAGTCAATGCAAGGCTTAGTTGTTGTTAAATACGGCAGAGAGAATGGAGAGGAGTGTATTTGCTCTGCTGAGGGCTTCCACAAAGATCAGTTCAAGGGTTTCTAAATACTCCAGCTGCTCTTCAAGTGTGTTGTCTGGCCTCTTGTCAATAGGCGCTTGTGCACTTTCTGTGCAGGAGCATTTATGAAGGGGGAAATGTTGGCATTCATAAGTTCTACTCAGCTCAGTAGACCACGGTTTCTCTGTTTAGTTTTTGATTTCACAAAAAGCCCAAGTTTAATGCACGGACTCACGGACTTTCCCTTTTAACCCACCGCTCTTTCTATAGTCTTCATTGTAAGCTATGCATAGACTGTAAGTATTTAAAATTGCATTTGGGCTTTGAAAGTATCTGATGTGCTAGACCAATTCCCTGTTGCCTTGTGTTGTAAATTATAATAATGTGTCAGCAGAAATGAAGGTGAAGCTTAGGAGCATGTGCAGGCTGCAGAGGTAAGTGGGAGGACAGATGGACCAGTCAGTCTTCTGGGGTCCACTTCAGCAAGAGCAACTTAGTAATTAATGCTGGAGAAGGTTGACTGGCTCTTGGTTGTAAAGTTACTATAGGATGTAATTGACAACTCAGCTTCTATAATCACCTTAGGTCTGTAGGAAAAAATAATTTGCTCCAGCATCCTAATACTAAGCTTCTTTATTCTTATGGCACTATGTCATATTGGCAATTATCCCGGTAAATTTGTACTGTAAAGCTAGAACAAAAAAAGTTGTAGATTGTCATGTTGCTTGAAAAATGGTTGAGATATAGTCTGTTCCTGGATTGTGATAGCCTCTGGTGCTGAATCTGTCTTAGTCACTTGGATTTCATCTAAATGGTGGAAATTTTCAGATAATATTTTCCTCTCCAGAAATAAACCCAGAAATATGTTTCCATTTAACTATCTTCGAATAATAATGAGAATTGGGGTACTTTAATATACCCTTTCTCACCAGAATGAAATTTTCTGATTTTGAGACTAATTGCCGTGGGAATGAGGTGGTATCGCTATAGTTTAGATGACTGTGTGCCAGTGGGTTCATGCAACTACATTCTTACATTTTTCTGCCTTCACACTTCTTTCTGAAATGTCAGTCTGCAAACAAATCCTTCATGGAATGAACATTCTCATTAAACTAATGAGAAGGTAGTAACCTTTCTTCCAGAGACTGTCACATTATGTTGAATTTTACTGTTATGATCGTCTAGAATTCAGGGTGTCCAATCTTTAGGCTTCCCTGGGCCATGTTGGAAGAAGATTTATCTTGGGTCACACATGAAATACACTGGCACTAACGATAGCTGATGAGCTAAAAGGAAAGGAAGATGGCAAAAAGAATCTCATGTTTTAAGAAAGTTTATGACTTTGTGTTGGGCTTTGGGTTAGAGAAGCTTGATCTAGGTCATACAAGGGACGTAAACTTAAGCCATTTTTCTTTGTCATGCCTTTATGTAAACAGAAAAGATGTTGTGTAATTGCAAAAAAAAGTCTTGCTTGTTTGATCAGACTTTCATCTTCTTGGTGACCTTCATAGATCTCTTAAAAATAACCAACTTGAGAATCAAGTTTGTGAAACTGCATACTTTGGGAGATAACCTTTTGGATTCCAGAATGGAAATCAGAGAAAAGTACTACTACGCAGTTTATGATATGGTGGTTCGTGGAAATTGTTTCTGCTATGGCCATGCCAGTGAATGCGCCCCCGTGGACGGAGTCAATGAAGAGGTAGAAGGGATGGTAAGCAAGCCCTCCATATAGCTTTCTTTGTACGGGTGAAGGTGAAAAACCAAATGAAGCTAGTCTTAACTGTAAGCCTTTCACATTTTCTAGGCCTTGTTTTTTCAGACTTACCTTTAGCCCTTTGTACCATATTGGTGGTTGATGGTTGATTTTCTCTTTGCTGACTTTCTTGGACTATAAGAATGTAAGGACTTCACACTTCATAGACACTCAATTAACTTTTGGAAATTGTTGCTGTGGACTACTCCCCCAATAGATTGTTTTAATCAACAAGAATTTAAACATTGTCAAAAATAATGATACATATTCTTTTACTTTAGGGAAGATTAAAAACCATAAGCATTCCAGCCTTTATGCTAGATGGCGTAAATTAATCCCAGCCCAAAGAAACTGGAAATTTGAATGTAGAACCACAGGATATCATTTTGGATTCAAACGGACTTTGTTTTTTTATATTTTCTAGTTTCATTCTTTTTCCACTTTTATGCTGTTTTCAAATTACGTTCTTTTAAAAATTTGGAATTTGGGTGATTTGTAAAATGGATGAAGAGGGGTTATTTTACCACTATCTAAGTAAGCTAATAATTCTTAGCCACTGGATTCTAAAACCAGACAGGAGTTATTAAAGCAGGTATCCTTCTTAGAAGAAACCAGGGATTAAGTAATTTGCCATAGGACCCTAAGTATGTAAATAGCAGCTAGAAATTTAAGCCAGCTCTGCTGACTGTGGCCCAGGGCTCCCACCACTAGACTTGGGTCTCCCTTCTTGGTGAAGGGTGTGCCTTGCTGACTCGCCATTTGCCTTTTCAAAGTTTCTTAGTCCTCATTGAAGAAGGTGCAGTGTTGAGTGTATCCCACTATCTAAAATTCCTGCCTTCCCTTTACTCTGGTTAGAAATTTATGACATAAAATTGAAAATTTCTTTGGAGCGGGGGTGGTTCCCTGTCTGGGAATTGAACCCAGGCCATAACGTGAGAGTGCCGAAGCACTACACCACCAGGGAGCCCCCCCAAAGTTGAATTTTTAATGGAGCCTAAAGGGTAGATGTTTCCTAATCTTGTTGCTAGATCATTCCGAGAACTCTATGAAGATTCTATTTACTTTTCAGTGTAATAAATTTGGTATGTAGCTCATGTCATGCAGTCATGTCACTATCACGCATCTCATAGTACGTTGGACTGTTTACTCAGAAACTGTAGAGTCCAATGGTATGTGCGTTGGAACTGTTTTTCAGTTTACGTGAAGCCACCTTGTAATAACAGGATTTTAGTCTTCTGCTAACTACATTCCTGTCAAAGTGGGTCCAGGGTGGACCTGTCTGTCCTGTTCCTGAATTCCATCCTATAGACACTAGTGTTAGGTGAGGTGCCTGCGTATGTGCACGTTTGGTAGACTGAAGGAATTTATCACTTACGTGTTTCAGGGGATTAGGCACGCCTTGGAGTGATACAGGGCCTTCATAAAGCAAAATAATTTGTATCTTGTTCTGGGATTTTATGTTTCCTTTCTTAGAGGAAAATTATTCATGTAAAAGGCAAAATATTGATGTAGAATAATTAGTTGAAAAAAATTTAAGTCCTGTGCCTAAAGTCAAAAACAAAATGAGCAAACAAAAGCCTTTCTTTTAATGGCAGAGTGGTAAAACTTACAGTCGTGTGAGTCTGTGCCCAAGTGATGTGTGTACATTTAGTTGTGCATTATAACTTTTGTTGATTTCTAGCATAATAATAATGTTTTTTAACTCTTAAATAACTAATTTATTTTTTTTTAATTCTTAAGTTACTAATTTTGTTTATCTGGGTTCTTTTCTTTGATACATCATTAAAGTGTTTAATGAGTATTATATAATAGGAATTGTTCCAAGAGATGAGCATTATAGCATTCAACAAGACAGATAGAACTCACTGCAGGGAGGTACAAAATAAAAACAAAGGAAACCTCAGTGTGGTGCGCTAGGGGTTAGGATTAGTGTGAAAAGGGGTTTATATTTTCCGTTGATCATGGAGAAAATCGGGCTGTTAGTGTATCCCTTAATTTACTCTTCTATTTTTACAACTTTCAAGGTTCATGGACACTGCATGTGCAGGCATAATACCAAGGGCTTAAACTGTGAACTGTGCATGGATTTCCACCATGATCTACCATGGAGACCTGCGGAAGGTCGAAACAGCAATGCCTGTAAAAGTAAGTTTCCATCAAAGGGACATTTTGAATCAATTCAGACTTTAGTATCCCTTTTTTTGTTAGAGGTAAGATAATACTATAGTACCCTATTTTGCAAAAGGAAGAAAAGTTACTACCCTTTTCCCAGCTTTACCCTGATACTACTAGGAAACCAATATTCACTTAATTTTAAATCAATAAATTAGTATTTACTGAGCAGTACCCGTATATGTGTTTAGCAGATTCAATAGAAGACAGAGATGTTTTACCTGTTTTTAAGGCAAGATGACGATGAGAGGAAAATGAAAGAAAACTATGGCATGACAGATCATTAAGGTTGAAGAGATATGGAGTATTTGTCCTTGTTTCTTTGCCAGCCCAGCTGCAGCCTTTGGCTTCCTTCTTTCCATCTACCCACCCACCCCACCCTCCCTCCCTCCCTCCCTCCCTTCCTCCCAGTGGTATTCTCTGGGCAGAGGTGTTCTTTGAAACCACCACCCCCACCCCCGACACACACACAGTGATTCTGATATACTATCCGCCTCTTAAGTGCGAGCCCACTGAGAAGGGCTGTTCTAGAAGTTGAGAAAGCAGTGAGGGCTGGAGTGATCAAGGTTTTGTTAGTAACTACAACCCAGCTGGCCCCTGGTGTATAGTTAAGATTTTTTAGGTAAAGAGAAGAAAAAAAGAAAGAGAGGAAGGCGGAAGGAACTTCGGGTATGGAAAACAACGTTTAGCACAAGGCCCCAAGAACATTCTCATGACCACCACAGAGTCTATGCAAGGAAACGATTCCAGGGTTTAACTCAACCAGTGTATCAAGGACAACATTGCGAGGCACCAAGCACACATAGCAGATAAGACGTGGTCCCTCTCTACAGGATGTAGTAGTATTTAGTGGGGAGGCAGATAAGATGAGAGTGTAGAGCCCCATGAGGGCCAAGCCGGGTTAAGCTTCACTGTGAAAAGATAAGAGGAATCATGTGGAGTCTTGACCATGACCGTGAGATGATTAAAGCTAGGTTGGACCAGAATGACTGCGAGTCAGGCTGGAGGAGGAACGGACTGCACTCAAGCAGGCTAGAGGACTATCAAGCAGACCTTAGTTCTCACTAAAGAGGCTGCTCTAGTGTGGTGGTGGGAATGCGGAGCTGGGGATCAGGCCTTCACACCACGTTCCTCAAAGCTGGCGGCGCAAATAGGCTGAAAACCCTCTGGAGGTACGTACTCCCATCCCACCCTGAGCGGGATGCAAAGGTGTCCTCCACGCACAGCCTTTCTGTCAGTAAGCTTCCACGGAGACTCTCTCCAAAGGCTCTCAACTATTTCTAGCTCATTCTTCTCCAAAGAGGGCTGATTATTGAGTTTTTTCATAAAGTTCTGGCTTTGAAGGATTCCATGATTTAGGATTGAAACTGATGTTATAAGTAGATGTGTGATTTTTCACCAGTACTACCTTGTTTATTTCTGGTTTGCCTGAATTTCTTCCCTAGTTTCCAAAATGAGCTTTCTTCCTACCAACCCCATTCTCCAATTGATAAATACATTTAAAAGACTTTTCTTGATGTGGGTCTTGTCACGCAGAGTGTGACTGCAATGAACATTCCAGCTCATGCCACTTTGACATGGCGGTGTACTTGGCCACTGGAAACATCAGTGGAGGAGTGTGTGATGACTGTCAGCACAACACAATGGGACGCAGCTGTGAACAGTGCAAACCGTTTTACTACCAGCACCCGGAGAGAGACACCCGAGATCCTAATTTCTGTGAACGTACGTGGGGAAAGGTCACCTTTCACCATGAATAGTCTGGTAGTCAGTATCCTTCTTTCTCTTGGAACTCCGAGTACAGGCATCAGACCCAGCATTGTTTTATCTGCTGTGTAGGATGCTGCGAGTGGAATTTATTGGTAGTCTAGGCTTCTTTAGTTTATTTTTGTGACATTTGGAGGATGAAGGGAATATATGCATTTATATAGAGACAAACATTTTGTCACCTGGTGCGTTTCATTCTTCTTAGAATGTACCTGTGACCCAGCTGGTTCTCAGAATGAGGGCATCTGTGACAGTTATACTGATTTTTCTGCCGGTCTCATTGCTGGTCAGTGTCGGTGTAAGTTACATGTGGAAGGAGAACATTGTGATATTTGCAAAGAAGGCTTCTATGGTTTAAATGCTGAAGATCCATTTGGTTGTAAATGTAAGTACATTTGTTAACAAGTTTGGGAGTTCTCATATGTGCATAATCCCCATTTTACTTTGCAATTCTAAATCTAGACTACTACTTCAAACTCACCTGGTTTATGTTTCTTTACTTCATTTTATTTTCAATAAAGCTTGTGCTTGCAATCCTCTGGGAACTATTCCTGGCGGGAATCCTTGTGACTCTGAGAGCGGGTACTGCTACTGCAAGCGTCTGGTGACAGGACAGCATTGTGACCAGTGTCTGGTAGGTAAATCCTAATTACACATCCTAATTACAAATCCTAACTACACATCCTAACGGGATGTGTAGTTTGTAAATTTGACATGTTTTAATAGAGAATGCCTTTCGCTATTATATATTCTACCATCATCCTTGTAATGTAAATGTTAAAAGCCATGAGTTCACAAAAGAAGAATCACTAATGAATAAGTTTAACAAGATAATTCACCATCACTGTTAGAATTGTAAAATAAAACCACAGTAAAATACCATTTTTACAGACAAAATCAATAAAAGTTTTAAAAAATGGGAATGCTGACTATTAGGACAAAATAAGGGACTGGTACTCATATGCTGCTAATGAAAATGCAGTTTGGTTCATACTTTTTGAAAAGCATTTTGGAGATATATGCTACAGAAGCCTGTAGAAATGCACATATCCTTTGACTCAATAATCACACTTTAGGGAATCTATCCTAATGAAATAATTAGGAGATTGGACAAAGATGTATTCACCAGAAGACTCATTGAATCTTTCTTTAAAATTTAGTTTTCAATTATAGTTGGCATACAATATTATATTAGTTTCAGATGTACAACATGTGATTAAACATTTATATATCTTACAAAGTAATCACCCAATAAGTCATTGCATCTTTTATTAATCATTAAAAAAAATGTTTAGAAGCAACAAAGGGGAAAATAGTTAAGTAAATTTTGGGACTTCTATACAGTGTGATATTTGGTTGCCACTGAAAATGACAGTAACATGAGGAAATGCTTATGTTGTTATTAAAAAAACACAGGATATGAGTAGTATATTGATTACATAGGAAAAACTATATCAAGAAAAACAAAATCTGGAAGGATACATCAAAAAGTAGTGATTCCAGATGGAATAATTATGAGAGTAATTTAAAAAATTTCTGTATCTTTTATAACAATTTTGTGATTGCTTTTATAATATGGGAGATCAAACTGTTTATGATCACTAGGCATATTTGCATATATCCTGATAGAGTCTTAAAGTAAATTTCTGGAGTCTGATTTAATTGGTGAATCTGATTTTTATCACTCAGTAGGAAATATGTATTTGCTGAAGTGAAAAAAGGTCTTCTCCACTATATAGATTCTGTCCTATTTCTTTTTCTTTCCATCTCTGGTGTTCTCAGCATTAGGTGATATCCTGTCTTTCAGTTGTGAAAACAATCCTTGCTTTAGGCTGTGTTTCCATATACTTGTAGACGAATTTAGAAGAGCTCTATGGAGTTATGACAGACTGCTGACCTCAGGAAAAATTTAAAGGCCTGCCAAATATTTGCCCAAACTCTCATATTGCCAGAATAATTCTAATCAAGAAAATGGGCATCTCTGCTACCTTCTCATGGATGTCATTGGATGCAGGCTATTTGTCGCGCAGAGAAACTACTCTGATCTGTCATTACCATGTGGTTATATCGGGGTGCTAAAAATAATGAATATATATTTGAAGAGTTGTTCCCAATTTATTACATAAATACTGATGGTAACTACTTAGAGCACCTCTTGTAATTGTAGAAGTCAAACGTGACTTGTATTTCTATCTTTTGTTATCAGTATATATTGAGTGTTAGAATTTTAATACAAGTTTTTCCTTTCTAAATGTGTATACATATTTTTGGCACCCCCCTGTGTGTGACCCTCTCTTACCTCAGTGTCCTGCAGCTTGGTTTTCTATTACATATTTTAGAATACTTGTACTCATTTCTTTTGTATGCTTTCTGCTTTCACAGTGCAAATGAACGTTAGGTGGTGCCTTAACTTGTTTCTTGCTGAGTCTATTGTGTAATTACAGGAACCCACCTTTAGCTATTTAATCTTTTGTTCTGCAGCCAGAACATTGGGGCTTAAGCAATGATTTGGATGGATGTCGACCTTGTGACTGTGACCTTGGGGGAGCCTTAAACAATAGGTGAGTGGAGCTTCATTTATACTCTTATACTCACTCAGTCACCCAGGAAAGCCCTCATGATCCCTAGAAGTGACAGTCAGCCTCTGAAGAAGAAATATGAAGTCCATTCACCTTTGGTTTGAATGCCTGATGATCACTTTTACTTGTGGTGTCAATGTTTTCAAAGATTTCTTCATTCCAAGAGTTAGCTTTGAGACCTTCTGGTGTGTTTCTGTTTCTTGGTTTTAATAGTGTTGTTACTTGCTTTTGTACTTTTACTTTACAGTATTTTTTTATATTATGGAAACAATGTATGCCCGTAGTTTTTTAAAAATCAAAGAGTTCAGACAGTTGTCCTGCCTTTTCTCTGCTGAGAAGTGCCACTGTTAGCAGTGTCTTGGAACTCTCTAGAAGTTAATAATAGTCCTCAGAATACCTGTTAAAAATGACAGTTTCTTTCCTCTAATTTCTTTTAAAATAACATGTTAGATTTTTTTTTTAACAGACAAGTACAAAGGGAGAAAATAGCCCATGATTTCCCACTTCACTGACATTTTTGAACATCAAAGTAACATATGTTATATACACTATTCTGCAACTTGCTTTTTATATCTAGAGACCTTTTTACATATCAGCATGTATTCATCCACTCTCTTTTTTTTTTTTATTCTATCATGTGATTTATTAATTTCCAGTATGTTTTCTTTTTAAAAATGTTGCAGCGAATACACTTGTAGGTACGTCTGGATGAATGTTTATAGATATATGTACAGATTAGGCTTTCAATGATGGTACCATAAGTCAGAGTATGTTTTTTATTTTAATAGAGATGTCAGCTTGTTCCGCAAATTGTGCTGGTTTTTCTACCAACTAATTATAAAAGTACCTTTTTCTCTATTCCTACCAGCAGTTATACCATCAAACATTTTTTTTTTTTACCAATCTAAAAGATGAAAAATTAATTCCCATTTTGACTGGGTAAAAAATCATTTCATTTTCTTCTTTTGATTTTTTTTTCAGTTTCCAACTTATTAATGAAAATTAATTTAATTACTTAAATGTGTTGGTATTCCTGAATAAATGAGACATGCATCTCTATCAGAAATTATCATAATACACATTTGGCAAGATGTTAAATTTGTGGGAGTTTAATAAACTACCTTTGAGTCAAAGTGAGGTTTGGTCTGTGCTGGTTGTGGGATCAGATTCTGAACACGCGGTGAAGACAGTGTGAGTGGCCCCCAGAGGACAGGCAGATGTTTCCTTGTGGCCCTGAATCTTCCCTGAGAGCACATGCTGGATTCTCGGGGCGAGCTTCTCGTGCTCAGGAACTGGCTCTCTCACAGGATTATTTCCCAACACCGTCGTAGTGTGCTGGGAAGAAAAGGAGATTGTAGGCAGCAAGAACGTGTCCTGTTTGGCCTCTGTGTTTGGGTTTGTCCTGTTCCAGATCGTGCAGTGAACTCAGTACACAGCATGGAGCCTCTGAAACTCCAGTGTGAATGTTTTTTCTTAGAAAACCTCGGGAGGGAAGGAAGCAAGGGTGACTCCATAGGAGCCGGGGAAAAAAGGCAAACCCCTTCTCTGCGTATGGAATCTCTTCTCTGAATGCTCTTTGTGACTCCCAGAACACATGCTGATTTCTTTAGTAATTGATTCTTCAATTCAGAGCTGTCATCACAACTAAAATTCTCCTTGATTAGATGAAAATGGCATCCATAATTCTCCAAATGATGTCATAAACTCAGGAATAGCCTGTGTTTCTTTACTGTCTTCCTCTTTTTCTCTATTCCACACAGGCTTCCTGTCTCTAAATCCACCCACACATAGCCCCTAGGCTGCCCTTGGTCTCTCTTGCTTTATAAAAACTGTAATGTGTTAATCAAGAGAGTTTGTGAAGCAAACATTTTTAGTGAGGATTTTAAAGCAGGTAATTTGATCCTTCTGGCATGATGGATTAGACAGTCTATCTTTTGGCATCACTGTTGGAAAAAAAAGAACCTTTAAAGATGCCTTTAGTCCTGTGGTTCTGCAGTGTCTTGAAGTGATCCTGTTCAAAGCTTTCCCCCACGAAGACTTTCTCTCAGAGCCGTGTAGCGGTGGTGGAGGCCTGTCTGCTGAATGCTTAGGGCATAGCACATTGTCAGGAAGTTCTTGCTGAATTAGTGATGTGTTGCATCCACTTATAAATATCTTCTACCAGGTAATAGTCCTTTGCTTTGCCTTGGACCCATAGTAGGTATTGAATAAATATTGATTGAGTTAAAGAATTTTAGAAACAAAATATTTCAAAGGTCTAAAAATTAAGTATGTATTCTTTAGGAAAGGCAATCTCTAAATGTGATCCCAAACATTCCTAGTTACTTTGGTCAGGGACAGAATTAAACATAAAAGGCATGTGAAGTGGAAAAGCTTTTAAAATGTTTTGTATAATTAGCCATATGGACTTTTGTAGAACAATAGAAGCTTAGTAATCCATGCCTAATACTTTGACAGCTAGTTTGAATTTTTTAATATACTCAAGTCAGGTTAATGAAGCTTTTTCTACTAGAAAACCTGCCTTACTGGATAAATAAGAATGGGTGCTAGGTAAGTGCTACTTGCAAATGTCTTAAAAACATTGGAAAATATAAACAGCTTCACATCATCCTTCAAAATCATTTTATCAATTAATGTAGGACTTTGATATTGAAGACTTCTAACTTCCTAGACTGAAGTCCTCAGCCCTCCCTTGATGTTTCAACAACACCTTACTTCAGCATCTCTTAGCACTTATTTTATCTGGGTTTGTGTTATCGGTGTTTGTATTTCAAAGGTCCCTGTGCACAGGGATCGCATCTTATTTGTTTTTGCATGTCCCTTTGTACCCAGCACAGTAGGTGCACAATAAATGAGCAACTGAAATGCATTATACTTTGAAACAAGAGCAGAAGTTAAGATGTATGTTCATCAGTATATTGAATGATTATGATATCTAACCCTTTGTTAATTATATGGCAGCTGGACATAAAAGGATTATTGAGCATAGCTCCCAACTTTTAAGAAAGTATCCTAGTTTGGGGGTTGGGCTTACCTTGGATAAAATGGAAAGTGCTGACTGCTAATCGATGTAGAACCAACTCCTATTTGTAATCAAAATTTTGGAGAAGAAATCAGTGTTGAACATAATAGTGATTCTCATGAATGGTGCTTTTTATCCCTTATTTTCGCCCCTGATTTCTTAGTAATAGAGACAAGTTGAAATGCACAGTAATTACTCTGCTCATCACTATTTAAATGAAATAGAATGGTTTTTTTTCATAGAATTTTTAAACAAGTTGGTAATTTCTATGTTTATGAGAAATCTGTGTTTTTAAGAAATATTCTTGACCTTTATCCATTGAGAAAAAATAGGGCTCATATTAATTTTCTATTGCTACCATAGTAAATCACTACAACTTAATGTCCTAAAACAAATAAATCTATTATATTAGAGTTCTGTATGTCAGACATGGTCTCCCTGGAGTACAATCAAGATGTCAGTGGGGCCCTGTTTCTATCTTAGGGCTCTACAAGGGAATCTGTTTCCTGCTGATTCAAGTTGTTGGCAGAATCCAGTTCCTTCCCATTGTAGGATGAGGTTCCCGGTTCCCTGCTGGCTCTCAGCAAGGGGCCATTCCCAGTGTCTAGTGGCTGCCCACATCCCTTGACTCATGGCCTCCTTCTTTCATCAACAACTATGGGCCAGATTTTTCTCATGTTACATCTTTGACTCACTTTTCTGCTTTCCTCTTCCACTTTTAAGAACTAGTGTGATGAGACTGGGCCCATCTGGATAATACAGGATAATCTCCCATCTCAGGGTCCTTAACATTAATCACATCAGCAAAGTCCCTTGTGCTACGTGAGGTAACCTGTCCGCGGATTCCAGGGATCAGACCATGGACATCTTTGGGGGCCATTATTTTGCCTTCCACAGGGCCTGATTTATTTTGTCTTATAAGTCATTGCATCTTATTTGTTTTTTCCATCTCCTTACTGATCCAGTGAATTGAATCTGTATCTAGTTACAGAGAAATTTGTGGGCAGGAACATATAAACTTGTCAAGTGTACCATTTCTATCCGGTATGATTTTTACTTGAACATAGGAAAGAATAATTACATGTAATAAATTTTTTGTCTCAAGTTGGAGGAGGTGGGATTTGAGAGGTGTGTCAGGTGGGCAGGAGGACCTTCTGGTTGAGAAGAAGAGGGGTGAAGGCATAGAGAATGCATGTGTCCAAGTCAAAGTCTGGTTTGATCTTGGCCATCTCTGCTCACATTCCTCCTTACCCCTCTTTGCTCCTATCATCCCTATTCTCTTGCTGCCTGTCAAGACCCTCTGGAAAAAAAAAAAGTCCACTGCTACCTTCAAATCCACCTCTTGTGATGATGCTGCCCTTAATCAGAAGAACAGTGTCTCTCTCTACACCGACAATACTTTGCTTATAGGTATTTATAGCATTTTGATTGGTTGTATTCGTCAGTTGCTTTATTGTTTATCTCTGCAATTAGATTGTAAGATTTTTAGGACAAGGACTATTCTCCCTCCATTTTTTTTTCCTCTTTATTATTTAGCCAGAAATAAGGGACTTTACCAAGTAAGGATTGCTCCAGAAGAAAGTTGACAAGGGATTATAATGTGAGAGTATTAACACCAGGAAGCACAGATTTGAAGGCCAATATTTGCTCAGTAAATATTTGTGGGGGAGTGTGAGGAGTGTGGCTCATCTGAAATCAAAGGGCAGGCAGCAGAAGCAGCAGCGGTGGTGTTTAGACCATGGGCTAGAGAGGCTGCTAGGCAGAGGCATTGTGACTCGATAGGATGAAAAGAAACCATCGTGGATTTTTGTGAAATGATGAAAGCAGTGCTATGGGAATAGTGGTTTGGCCGTGTAGACAGGATGGAGTGGGCAGGGGCAGGGAAGAACTTGAGAGGTTAGTTTGGGAGTTTGCTAGAGTAACTGGTATGGAATGATGATATGCTGGACTAGGAAGTGGCAATGACAAAGTAGCGGGAACTGCTAAGTTGAAATAAGACTTGGATATTGGCGATAACGGAAAGGGAGAGTTAAGGCTCATCTACAACATCAGAAGACTTTTAAATCTGCTGACAGAAGTAGCTGAAGATAAGAAGTCAGTGTGAGAGTTGACGAGCAGTTTGGGACAAGATAAATTAGAGATGACAGCTTAGCAAACCATGGAAATGTCCCATTTGTGGCTGGAAATGTATAAGCAGAGCACAGCTGAGTGACAGCTAAGAGCTGTAGATGTGAGGGTCAAATAAAGCCACAAATCGCACGAGTTCACTGAAGGAGGAAGTGCTGAATTGGAGCTGGGCCTCGCAGTGGTAACAGTTCGGTGCTGGACACAGGCAACAGTGATTGCCAGATCTATTGTTAAGGGAATTCCTTTTACCTGATCAGGTTCTCCTGAGCTGTTTCTTCTTTAGAATTGGGCTGCAGGTAAAAAACCACAGCAGGAGTCCGCCCACTGTCCTTAACATCAGCTTTATTTGCTCATTCGTTATGGTGGCATGTGAAGAATCTAGTTGTTTTCTTCGGTGGTTTGTGTTTTGGACATTTGTTCCCTCAGTAAACATCTGGGGAGGAAAGAATGATTTTCTTTTATCCATATGATGCAGTGTCTGATGCCTGGATTTTTAATGGCGTTTGCTGGTGGATTGTACCAAAAGAGGCCTAGGTCCTAACTGGAGCAAGCTTTTCTCCTCTGGGAATTGGCTACAAGATGCTAAGTATTCATATTCCTGTGAGATAAAAACAATTTTACATGATATATGGAAAAAGACTTCAGTTCAATTTGCCTTAGGTACTTGGTTTAAAATGAACTTTTAAACCATGTACCCAAGGCAAGGTGGGGAAAAAATAAAAGAAGTCTGGGAATGGATTCAAAATAAAATTTTCAAACCATTTGACTTTAATGAAGTAAAAATGGACGTGCGTAATTTGGTTTTACCTTGTACACAAACTCATGATACTAAGGAAAGAGACAGACCTTGGCTGAGAACAAAATGAATACATTATAGTTTATCCAAAGGCCTTTATTACTGAAAAAGTAATGGCTAATTTTTAAAAAAAGTTTTATCCTTTATATTAAATCTCCCATTTTTCATTTTTTCTACTTTTTATTCAAAACTCCTGTCCTTCACACATTTATTTGTTCAACCCATGTTTGAGTGTACTGTGTGTGCATAGCACTGGGCCAGGCCCTACCGAGGGCTGACTAACGTGAATAGGCACCGTCCAGGTCCTCGCGGAGTTTGCAGGCTAGTAAGGGGTCAGGTAGATCTGTCAGTAATTATACTACAAGAGGGAAGGCGATAAATGTCTTCACAGTACAGTTAAGGAACAACTGAAGTTTCAGGAAACATCATTTGTAGTAGACTGGTGGGGGGACAGAACCAAACAAACCTTCATGAACGGGATGAAAGTTCAGCTGGGCTTTGAAAAAATAAGGATTTGAAGGTATATTGCTTTGGTTTTTAACAAACACCTACTATGTGACGAGCTCTGTGAGTACTTTGTGTAGGCGTGAGTACATCATTTCTCATGCAAGAAAGTGGTGGGATGAAAGGGAAGGTGATTCATTCTATGAGTGGGGGGTGATGGTTAGGAAATGCCATAGGAAGAGTCATGTGAGCTGCATCTAGAAAGAATAGGTGAACCTTTGCTGGGTCATTCAGGGAGAAGGGCATTCCCAGGCTGTAAGGACAACATAGGCAAAGGGAAGAAGTCATGAGTCACCCTGCACATTTGTTGAATTGTACGTAGTTCAGTGTGGTTGGTGAGGTGAGGGGAAAGATGAGGTTGAAAAGGTAGAGAAGGGCTAGATCAGGCACGTCCAACCTGCAGCCCAGAATGGCTTTGAAAGCAGCCCAACACAAATTCTTAAAACGTTACAAGATTTTTTTTTTTTACCTTTTTTTTTTTTTTTTAAGCTCATTAGGTGTTGTTAGTGTTAGTGTATTTTATGTGTGGCCCAAGACAGTTCTTCCAATGTGGCCCAGGGAAGCCAAAAGGTTGGATACCACTGGGCTAGATTGCAGAAGTCCTGTTGCACCTCCCCAAGGCCATTGTAGTAGGAAGTGATACGGTTAATTCATCTTAGAAAGGCTCATTTGGGCAGCACTGTGTGGGTGGCAGTTTAATTTGGGAAGTTGAAAGACTGGCAACAAGGATACCGATGAGAGGACTAAATGCTTTTACTGAGAGAGAAGGCAGAAAGACATAGTATAACCCATGGAAAGGGAGGAAAGACTCACAAGATGCCAGAAAGTGAAGTCACAGAAGTTGGTTCCTGATTGGATATGAAGAAGGAATCCAGAGAATAACTTCGAGGTTTCTCACTTGGTTGAGTCAGTGGGTGGTGCTTTCTTCTCCCCAGTAGAGAACATAGGAGGGATTGAGTGCTGCCCTCTTGGATCTATGGTTAGCCTCTGGGACAGCTAAGTTGGAACTGTCCTTCTTACTCCAAGGCCCAGGAAAGGAGTTGCTGTTGGAAATGCGGCAAAAATTACAAAATACCAAAGCAAGAACACTTGTGCTACCTGCAGAAACCCCAACATGGTCTGGATGGAGCATGGTGAAGAGAGGGCAAGGGAGATAACTGTGAACGACAAAATCATGTGGAGCTTTCAGCTTCAGAATTTGGGATTCATTCATAGGCAGTATTTTTTCCATGAACTTATTTTCTGGAGGAAATAAGGAAACCCTACCTGAATATTTCATGCCATTTAATGTTGAATGGCACATGTACAGCCATGTCCAGTGGTTCCTTTGTAAGTGGTGAGCGCAGCTGACCTGGCTCCTCTCCTCCAGCTGCTCCTCGGCGTCGGGCCAGTGCTCGTGTCGACCCCACATGATCGGACGTCAGTGCAACGAAGTGGAATCTGGTTACTACTTTACAACCCTGGATCACTACATCTACGAAGCAGAAGAAGCCAACTTTGGGCCTGTGAGTAAGGGGGTGCTTGGCAGATTGGTAAAGCAGTTTTTGGCAGCAGTAAATGGCATACACACATTTTGTAAATAGACCATTTAAGAAGTGTTTTGTTAGTGAGCCCAAGGTAAGGATCACAACCGTGTCTTCTTGAACACAGTCATATTTAAAGCTAAGCAAATCTATGACTTCCAAAGAACTTGGGAATATTCACTAATAAGGCTTTTGACGTTTGGGGGAAGGTTTTATTTTCTTTCTTTTTCCATTCTCTACTTACGCTGTAAAGGTATCATTGATCTAGTAGAGTACTCAGAATGTGGTTTCATTTTTCAATTACTGCGTAACAAGCCATCCCCAAAATTTGGTGACTTAAATGTGTGTCTGGCACCTCAGCTCGGATGGCTGAAGCAGCTGGCGGCCGGCTGGGCATTTTTCTCCACATGGGCTCCCCAAGCAGCTTTCCTGAGCTTCCGCACAGCATAGCCAAGTCAGGACACTGAGGCTTCTTACATGGTGTCTCGCTTCTAAGAACGAGGAAACAAAAGCTGCTCAGTCTCTTACAACCTGGGCTCACAGGTCCCAGAGTGTCATTCTCACATTTTTTCAGTCGCAAGTCAGAAGGCCAGATCAGATTTGAGGATGGGGACACACAGGTATCACCTCTTGACAGGTAAAGCCGGACATACATACAGGGAATGAAGGACTTCAGCTTTGGGGGTGACTAATCACAGGTATTAAATATAACCCTGTGAACAACCTCAAATACATGCTGGAGTTAAGCAATTCAAATTGATCAGTTCTCAGTCTCAGTGACAGTCAGGATTAACTCATCACTAGTGAACATTCATGACTGTATCAAGTTTCTTCATGTGTCCTTGGAGCTTAAAGCAAATGCCAATGAGAAAGACAAGTAAATCCCCTGGGTATTGCAGAAGATCTGGGAAATACCTCATCACTCCTAAGCTCACTTATAACAGCCTTTGGGATGTTCTCTTTCCTTCCTTTGTGCTCGGTTCCCTGCTCACATCATAGATAGTCTGCCCCAGGCCTTTGAGTCCCATCTCCAATGCCCCAAGACTACCTCAACCACAAAACCAACAAGAAATCAATGTGCTGTTTATGCAAGGGCTGTCTGTCTGGAAAACATCCAGGCATAAACGCCTCTGTTTTTCCTATTACATGGCTGGATACTTTCCAGACAGCCCTTGATATCAAAAACATTCTAGTCCATGGAAAAATGTAACTGCAAGACATAGGAATAGTATCTACAGTTTTGGACCTTTGGGTGACTTTGGATTTCTATGATTGTTATATTTAATTGAATTGCATTTCAAGTAAATCATGAAGACTGTCTCCTTGTCCTCAGGGGGTCAGCATAGTGGAGCGGCTGTATGTGCAGAACCGGACTCCCTCTTGGACCGGAGCAGGCTTCGTCCGAGTGCCTGAAGGGGCTTATTTGGAGTTTTTCATTGACAACATACCGTATTCGATGGAATACGACATCCTAATTCGCTATGAGCCACAGGTAAACCCTTGGTGAACTATTGGGATTGGAAGGATATTGGTAGAGAAAGCTTCTTCTAATGGACACTGTTTTTGTGATAGTTGCATTGGAATAGAGGAACCTCTCTCTGACTTTCTAGCCTCCATGGGAGTGAAAATGTACGTTTTTTTTTTTTTTAAATTCAATTTCATAGACATTTAGCAATCTCTTGTTAGACAACCTTCCTGAGAACTGAGGTGGTGATGAGAATGTATCAGATCTTCTTCTTGCCCTCTCGGCCTACACTGCCCAGGAGCAGACACACGCCCCTAACTGCAGTAAGAGGCCAAAGGTGGGAAGTGTGAGACAGAGATGTAAACGGTGATGGAAGATGAAAGGTCCATACCAGCCAGGCTGGGCAAGGGGCTGCCATAGTGTTTCGAAGAATCAGATGTAGGCCTTAAACGTAGATGAAATTTTGACACAAGAGGAAGTTAGGAATAGCATGAGCAGAAAACAGGAGAGTGTTTTGAGAGTCGTTCCACATAGATAGGTAAAGGATATGGTTGGACATGCTGTTAGAAAAAAATGCCAGGATCAGTAAATGAACTTGAGCTCTATATTAAAAGGAAGGTAGTGAAGGGTTTTGTGCGGGTGGTTATCATTATCTGAGCTGTGTTTGAAGATGGATAGAAAGGGACATAGGAGGTTGGGAGACTGTTTCAGTGTCCAGATGAGAAGAGATTAGGGCTAGAACTGGGGCAGGAACAGAGGAGATGGTTAAGAGGGAAGGGAAATGCAAGCAAGTGTTTTCCATTTCAACTTGGCCAATGATTGATCAGGAGAGGTCTTTATAAACAGGCCGGCAGCAGTGGGCCAAGTGTGAATGGTCCTTTTGATTGATTGTTTCTTATTTTAGCTACCTGACCACTGGGAAAAAGCTGTCATCACAGTGCAGCGACCTGGGAAGATTCCAACCAGCAGCCGATGTGGTAACACAGTTCCGGATGATGACAACCAGGTGGTGTCCTTATCTCCTGGCTCAAGGTTAGTGTGACAATGGTTTGCAGCTCAATAGAATTAATATACAAATTCATTTTTCTGGTATGTTGCCTTGTGAGTTATGCTGTTACCATTTTAGAGCCAGAGCCAAACACTAACTATTGGCTTTCTTCCTTCAAAATGAACTGAGCTGCGATTGACTGCTACTTAACGGATAACTTTTGTTGTTCTCTTTTGTTGCGGGGCAGGTACGTGGTCCTTCCTCGCCCCGTGTGCTTTGAGAAGGGTGTGAACTACACAGTCCGGTTAGAACTGCCCCAGTACACCTCCTCCGATAGCAGTGTGGACAGTCCATACACGCTTATTGATTCAGTGAGTGCAAGGTCATTTCTGACACGTGCAGGGAAGGCTGGGCAGAAAGTGTTCATCTGCTTCCCCAGAGGGTTTTGTGGAGGGTTAACACTGAGAAGGGTCATGCCGAGAGGTTAGGCAGAATCGTGTTGTCTTGCCTCCAAGGCTGCTTTGCTTATTTATTTTAGCAAAATTCCACCCACTGAAAAGGATTTACTCAAACTGATTCTTTCTGAAAATATGAAGTATCTTAAAGGTGACATTTCAAAAAACCATCCAACTATGTAGGAGCTAGCTACATTTTTTCTGGCACAAATGTTTTAAGAATGGGAAGGTTATTCAGTGGGTCTAATATTTTGTTTTCGAGAATCAAAGAAGCATTTGGGGTTTTTATGTGTTTACTTGCTTTAGTGGATGACACAGGACACCACTGTAAGAGCACTTTGCTGTTCTCATTACTTCATAGCTTGTTCTCATGCCATTCTGTAAATCACTGGACATCTTCACCGTGGGAGGTTCAGGAGATGGGTCTGTCACCAATAGTGCTTGGGAGACCTTTCAGAGATACCGATGTCTGGAGAACAGCAGAAGTGTTGTGAAAACGCCGATGACTGACGTTTGCAGAAACATAATCTTTAGCATTTCTGCCCTGTTACACCAGACTGGCTTGGGTAGGTATGACTGCAGCTGCTTCTGCCCCTTCTTTCATGAGAGCCAAGAGGACACTTGGCATCACAGGTATGTTGGAAGGTACTCAGCACAAAGTCAACTACAGTTTGTCCATATTTTGTTTTAAAGAATATTTTAGTGATATTCTTTAAAACAAAATTTTTTGGCAAATGCAATCAATAGCCAAGAAATACACAACAGGTGACTAGGGGAGATGTCCTTGAGGCTGCAGCATTTCCATAGGCAGGTGGGCAGCAGGATAAATGAAATTTGTTTTTCTCTTTGAAAGGTCAGACTAGACCCCAGACATCACCGGGCTTTTGTCTAAAGTCCTGTGACATTTGAGCTTTGAAGGCAAGGGAAGGAAACCTAAGTGACTTCCTAGAAAAACTGCTTGTATTTGCCAATTCTGTCTCCTGTTGCTTCCCTCCTGCTCATGATAGGGATGAGATTGTTTTAAGTGGGAATTCTGAATAAGCCTAGTGGGTAAAGGAGGATCGGGAAGACCCCGGGGGGAGGGATGGGCCAGTCGGAGCGGGAGCAGCTGCTCTGTGTCACAGGTTCTCTTTTTCCCTGCAGCTTGTGAGTGTGATCCTCAGGGCTCATTAAGTTCCGTCTGTGACCCCAATGGAGGCCAGTGCCAGTGCCGGCCAAACGTGGTTGGAAGAACCTGTGACAGATGTGCGTCTGGCACCTTTGGCTTTGGCCCCAGTGGCTGCAAAGGTAGGTTAAGCTGAAGAATTGTGAGGCATTCAGATGACCTGAGAAATACTGGTGTGGGTTCCACAGCTTCAGGAGGCAATGCTGAAGTTGGTCACGGTACCCCTGAGTATGCCGAACTGGGCGCAACGGTGCTTATAGAGGGGTGTGCAAGCACTTAGTGAGTTGCTCAAGGTGGTTCCTCGGTTGCCTGTCTCTTTTCAGCTTGTGGGTGCCATCTGCAAGGATCAGTCAATGCTTTCTGCGACCCCGTCACTGGCCAGTGTCACTGCTTCCAGGGCGTGTACACTCGGCAGTGTGACCGGTGCTTACCCGGGTACTGGGGATTTCCGAGTTGCCAGCCCTGCCAGTGCAATGGCCACGCCGATGACTGCGACTCGGTGACAGGGGAGTGCTTGAGCTGCCAGGACTACACCACGGGTCATAACTGTGAAAGGTACGTGGACACGGCCGCTCAGAAGTAAAGAGGAGATCATTGTTGGCTGAGCAAACAGCATCTTAGAGAAACCACAGAATGAATCACTACCGGACTCCAGGTGGCTCATTCATTTCTGACCGCTTCAGTGTTTTCTAGGAGCTCATTCATTTATCCAGTACGTGGGTTACATCTTCTGTGTGCCAGGCATTGCTCTGGGCTGGGAATATGGCAGGGAACAGACCTGACATGAGTCTGCCCTCTTGGGGGGTCATCCTAGAGGTCACCCCAGAAATCATCTCTCTGTCTCAGCAGATTCTGGCCTAGGATGAGAGTTGTGAAGTGTTAATGCCTAATTTTGAAGTAGAAACCCAATTCAAATGGGATTAGGCATTTTAAA
This sequence comes from Lyroderma lyra, assembly GCA_004026885.1. NCBI lineage: Eukaryota > Metazoa > Chordata > Mammalia > Chiroptera > Megadermatidae > Lyroderma > Lyroderma lyra. The sequence continues at coordinate 95,001 of PVJL010000263.1, read as the reverse complement.
TAGCTTTGTTTTTCTAAACATTTTATGCAACTACAGTTCGAGGAGACCACATAAAATGTGCAAGAGTAGATCTGTTCTCCAGCTAGCTAATGTGAATTAGATAATTGTTATGGTTGCAAAGCACTGCACTAGAAATAGTAAGAATAGGACATAGAATGGGTTTCTAGTAACATTATGGTCCCGCTCAGGAGATAATAGTCCACGTGAGAATATGACATGTGAACTTACACTGCTTATTACTAATTAAGACAGGCAGACATGCTATTAGAACCTGCGTTTTTTTTGGAATATTAATCTCTACCTTCCGTGTCAATAAATTTTCTTTCTCTCTTTCAATGGCCACCCACTCTATAGAGGATTTTTGTTTTAAAAATCTCAGCAAGTGCTTTAAAGTTCCTCATCAGATGAAAAACACTGTTAGTAAAAATTGAGTATGTAACTAACTCCTGGCACGAAGATATACGTGCAAGTAAATTTGTGGCTCTTGGCTCTGTTGCTGCAGGGTATTCAAGAATTTGGAGGCTCCAGTGATTACTCCTTTGAGTAAAACTTATTCCTTCCAACCACAAAACTGTTGTAAAAGGATAGCAAGGAAACAGTTATACAAGACTGAAAGGAAGAAATTAGTATATTGCTGTGTCTTTTGTTTTCTGTGTTTTTCATTATTGTTCTTTCAATGGGAGATGGAAAATATGTGTGAGGAAATGAGACACGAGAAGATCAGAGTAGAAAGGAGATGGGAGTGGGGTGGGGCACAGGGTTAACAAAGGTGGCTGTCCACATGCCCATTTGGAATCATCACACTCTGCAGTGTATTTACAAGAACATCCTGTGAGAATGGCTTGGTTGATGCTGGTGACGGTTCTTGGATTTTACTTGTAAAGCATTTTGATTTCTTGCAGAAGAATGTGAGAAGGTGTGGGAGGAGGGAAGATGTTTTAGCGCTGGTTTAATTCCGGTATCTAGTTTTAGCTGATTTCTCATCATTCTTTTCCTCTTTCCAAGATAATTAGTATCAATCCCATGAATTTAAAAAGAAGCTCTAGATTCAGATTGTTCCCGAAGTGAGAAGTGGAAGGGGAGGCAGGAAAAGAACACTCAATTTCTATCATGATGTATTTGGATTTATTTCACTTAGAAAACTTTCTCAGAAACCATTGTACGAAATTGCTTCATCACCACCATTTCCCCTAGGATATAACTGGGGAACATGCTGTTGTGTTATGTTTGTGTCTAATGAAATAGAACTTGCTTTTCTCTGAAAAACTTTTCCCTTTAATTTCTTCATCTTCTACCCCCATTCAAAAAATAAAAAAAGAAGGGAGGGAGGGAGGTGGGAGGGAAGGAAAGAAGGAAAGAAAAGAAAAAAAAAGACAAGACAAGAAAACAAACTGAATTAGAAAACCTTAGACATGAGTTCCAGGCCCAGTTCTGCTTCTAACCTACTTTGTTACCTTGGGTGAGTTAGCTCACCTCTCCCAAGTATCCAACAGTCTGTTAGTAGAATAACTAAGTTGGATCAGATGATCTTCAAATTCCTTTAAGCTAGTATGTTATAGGGAGTTAACCCTCCCAGACCTGAGGCCTTGAAACTAACGGTGATGGATCTAGGAATGTTCACTGGGCCTTTTCCATCCTCATTGAAATTCAGGTCTGCATTTGGTGATACAAAATTCCTTGTCCAACCTTCATCACCACCTAGGTCTCCCCCATCAGCTGTTTGAGGGACACGCCCCCCCCCTTTACTATCGATCTAGCTCTAGATCTATAAGGTTCAAGATTCTCCTCATCACTCGAGCTCTCACTGTCGGTGTCACTTGAACTGGAAATGTAGTCTTGCTGAAATTCTGCCTCCTCGGAGTCTGAATCCACCAAAGTATCGATCACCTGTTGGACTGTGACACACCTAGACCTACTTCGCTTTCCTGCTGAAGTGCTTGGTTCATCAGCCTCCCGTTTCATTGTGAATTTTCAGATTTTTTTTCACGTCAAACCACACAAAGCCAATTCAGACACATGGGGGCAGACATTTGCAATGGCTGACCATGAGGTCTGACCACGATTGGTTGGTTAATTTCAGTTTGTGACGCGTTGTTCTCACATACTAGGCAGAGTACCGAAAATGAGGTACAGCGGTCTGGTAGGGTTAAAAAGCCACCTAAGTACCATTTATGTTGAAAAGCCAGAATGACATAGTCAAATCATTTCTTGCTAAAAGTCAGGAAGCTGGATTCAAATCCTGGCTCATTACGAACAAGCTGCCATAGACCTTATGAATCACTTGCCCTCCATGGGTTCCTTTCGTGTGAGGAGAGGAGATGGGGCCTGGTGGGTTTGGGAGTTCACAAATAACATCCCTTATCCCTGCCCAAGTTCGAAACCACCTGAGTGGTCACAAGAGTTACGCAACTGGAGAGGTCCCTTATGCGCTCTGTTATTGATGAAGCCTCGGTTGCAGAATGTGCCACCATGGGCTTGCTAACATGTCACCCTCCCAGCCGAGGCAGAGACAGACCCCAAATTCCACTCCTCCGCCCTGACTCTTTAATGCAAGAGGCAGCTGACTGGAATGGTCAGGGCGGGCGGGCAGCTGACAGGACCGCAGGGTGCACTTGGGGACATGAGTGAGGGAGGGAGGACTGGCTCTGCCATCGTGATCCTCAGACCAGCAGCATCAGCATTACCCAGAACCTACTGTGTCAGAAACGGAAGGAGCCCAGCCACCTGACTGAACGATTCAGGGGATTCATCGGAGCTAACATTTAAGGAGCACTGCTGCAATGGGCGGTCCTCCCTGTGGGCCCATGAGGAAGGGGAAACAAGTATTCTCGCGCAGAGAACAGTTTGTAAGACGTTGTGTTTTTGTGACAGGTTTCTCACAACTCTGGTTCATGGTCCTCTCTCTTCTGTGACTGATGTAGGTGCTTGGCTGGTTACTATGGTGATCCCATCATTGGGTCAGGTGATCACTGCCGCCCTTGCCCTTGCCCAGACGGTCCCGACAGCGGCCGCCAGTTTGCTAGTAGCTGCTATCAAGACCCGGTGACTTTACAGCTTGCATGTGTCTGTAATCCTGGATACGTGGGTGAGTAATGTGGAGACGCTGAAAGGAAAAGAGGTGTGTTTATGAAGAAAATAGATGTGAAGAGTGAGCCAATTTACTTCTAGTTTTACAATCCTTAATTAAAAGTGAAGGGAATCTAACAGGATGCTCTTTTCCTGTTTGGGTAGAATCCATTCTTGAATCTCCATGAGAATATTACAGTGCAGAGCAGAAGAGCAAGCTCATTTAAATCCATGCACGAGTCCCTGTCAACAGTTTTTGACTTCTTCCCTTTATCCAACGCCTCAAAGAAATGAAGTGTCCCAACAGTAGGCCGAAGGGAGAAAAGTGTCATCTTGGAGGTCCCCAGATAACTGAATCAGTCAGTGCTCGATATGTTCTTCATTGTTTGGTACTCACAGCGTCTGTCAACACACAAGGAGCGTAGCGAGTTGCGAAGATAAACGCCCTTTTATTTTGTCCTTAGACAGGTATAGTGGTCATCATGAAGGAACCCTGTTTTTCAAGTTGCTCATGCAGGAGCCGTGACTTTCAGTTAATAGAATCCTTGAATTGGGATTTAACACCAAGCTAAGCGTTATGATGTTAGGTCGTTGTTAGCTCCTAATCTCCTCCATCCCTGTGTAATGAGAAGCTGAGGTGCCATGTGCTGGGACTCTTAGAGCCATCCATGCTCCCCAGTGGCCTCTGAGTCAGGCTACAGTGGTGTGACAGATGACAAAAGACTTCTTTCCCCTCCCAATTGGAGGCCTGTTTTCTCCCCTGAAGATGTCATCCCCCAGGCACAGTGACTGGTGCTGTGAGGACCAAGCACAGGACAGCCTGGGTTGGCTCTCGCAGCAGGAACGTGGGTGGACTAGACCTTTCAGTCAGCAAGCTAAAGGTCCTGTGCTTGGTTTTATTGCACAATAGGTTCCAGATGCGACAGCTGTGCCGCAGGCTTCTTTGGCAATCCCTCGGATGTTGGGGGGGCATGCCAGCCTTGCCGTTGCCACCACAACATTGACATGACAGACCCAGAAGCCTGTGACAAGGAGACTGGGAGGTGCCTCAAGTGCCTGTATCACACGGAAGGAGAACACTGCCACCTCTGCCGGTTTGGGTATTATGGCGACGCCCTCCAGCAGGACTGTCGGAGTAAGATGCTCGTCCGCTTGGCCCCCTGTTAGAATGGTTTCCCCTTTCTTCTTTGGGGGATTTTATTCTTCTAGTATTTATTTCCTTTGGGAGTATACTTGTTAAGAGAGGTAAAATTTCGCTTAAAACAAAGGAAAGATGAGACCGATTTTGTTTTTTCTCTGCGTCCTCATTTTCTAGCAGGACTGAAGTCTCAAGACGTGACTCAGTGCCTGAGAGAGACAGCCCTAGGGAAACACTGTGTAGCTGTCACCATGATAAATGCCATCCAATAAAGTGTGTTCCTTTTCTGTTCTGCCTGGGAACTTGCTGATCGGCTAGAGCGTATGGGTCCTGGATTCCCACTCCTGTCCACAGCTTTTCTCTGTCATGGTTGGAGAGAACCGTCCAGTTTAAGGAAAAGAAAGAAGTAACTTCTCTAAGTCTCTCCTTCAGACTTCTTATTTCTCTCTTATCAAGAAATCAGCAAGCATTTCCTCCCACTCCTGCTGCACAGCCCCCAGCCCCGTCTTTGTTGCTACAAACACGTGAGGAATGCTGAGGACCAGCAGGGCTGGATTCCTTCAAGCGTAGCTTAAAGGGCTGCTACCTGCTCTGACACATGCATCACTGCTGCTCCCTGCCTAAAGTTTGAAATCATTAGATAACTCCAATGGCATATTTTTTTATTATTTCCTGTTAAATCCTCAATTTTAAAATGATTCACCAGCAGTTTATTAAATCTGCATATTTTGAGAATACCGCTAGGCATGTCTGTCTGGGAAATGTCAGAACTGTGTAGAACATCAGCAGAACTTCTGAAGAACAGTTGTAGATTTTATCACCCCCCTTCCTCCCCCTGCTTGTTTGCATCTCCAGGTTGACATCTGAAGAGGGCAAATCTTAGCTGTTGGGATGTAGCTCACTTTTGCATTGCCTGTATACTAAGTAAATCCGATTATGTTCTTTTTCAGAGTGTGTCTGCAATTACCTGGGCACCGTGCAGGAGCACTGTAACGGCTCCGACTGCCAGTGTGACAAAACCACTGGCCAGTGCTTGTGTCTTCCCAATGTGATAGGACAGAACTGTGACCGCTGTGCACCTAATACCTGGCAGTTGGCCAGCGGGACTGGGTGTGACCCATGCAACTGTGATGGCGCTCATTCCTTCGGGCCGTCTTGTAATGAGGTGAGGCACTATGGCTGGGGCAAGGCTGTAATGGCACAAGGAACGTTGCCTTTATTAAGTCAGGTGACAGCTAGTCGGTACCTTTTCCCCAGTTAGAGAAGGGTACCCCCTCCTGTGGTCACAGCCTTGCCCCAGGGCACACAGCTCAGACTGTGTCGCTTGTCCCCCTTGGCTGGAACTATGTAACTGGGCTTGGAGGCCCCTTCGGATGCACCCGTAGCAATTTAATACAGGGCTGGGCTGCAGACTCACCTTGGAAGGGCCCCGGGGTGTGCTGTTTCTCAACCCCGGGCTGCTGAATCAGGCTGTGGCTGCAGCCACACAGCCTGAGAGGAGCGATCAGCCCCACGCAGCCTTGTAGCAAGTGCTCGTGTTTCCTGACGCACTGTCAGAATGAAGGGCTCCCACGGCAGGTGTGTCTCAGGTGGCCTCGGCTTGTAGGCGATTTGTGAAGAAATATGTAAATAAAGGGTCACGCACTCTGGGTCTTCACAACCTCCGTTGCAGAAGAGCAGTTAGGAGCCGCTGGCGCGGGGCCCTCAGCACCCAGGATAAAAGTAAGTCCCTCCTCCCGGTCAGGACACGGCGGCCTTCTCAGGCGGGGCAGCTCCGTCCCACTTCCCCTAACTGGAAGCTGAAAACGGCAGTGCAGGCCGGCTTCTGCCCCGCAGCCCGCCTGAGCACAGTCTGTTCTCTGGCCGCAGTTCACGGGGCAGTGCCAGTGCATGCCTGGGTTTGGAGGCCGTACCTGCAGCGAGTGCCAGGAGCTCTTCTGGGGAGACCCCGACGTGGAGTGCCGAGGTGAGCCCCGGGCGGTCTCGGGTTGGTACTTGATCAGAGTTGGAGGAGCAGACGTCTGCAAGGGCTGTGGGTAAATTCTAAAGTGCAGCGCAGATTCCTTTACCTATAAAAACTCTCATTTAATTGCGAAGGAAATTCATGCTCATTGTTTAGAGTAAATCTAACCTTGTAGCCCCGTAGAAGTGTGGGCAGTAAAAGGTGGACCTGCTTATTTCTCCAGCTCCATTCTCCAGGGGTAACGTTTCTTGGTCGCTGTGCAGACAAACATATGTCCATGTCACAGTACACACAAAGTTGCTTTTGCAAATGCTTCTAACCAAAGTGGGTTTGTACTAACCATGCCTGTTGGTAAACCGAATCTTGTCCCCGCCCCCGCCCGCGAACAGTACTGTTTGGCCAGCGTCCTTGTCGGTACACGCAGAGCTAAATGCTTGTGCGCCTAAGACCGTTTGATTCCAGAGTGTTAGGCAGACTCTGCTGCTGACAGTTAAAATCCTCAGCATTTGTACTTTGTGTAATGTCCCCATGAGTGGGAACTAGAGGGTGTTATCATAGCGCTTCTGTGAACAACAAATCCAGTAGATGACCCGAGCTCCAAGTCTGTTAATATGAATAAAACCCGGATTCCCACTTAGGCTTATAGTAAAAGAGGACTGGGTGGGAAAAAACCTGACATTTTCTTAGGAATGAAAACTTGTTAAAATCATATGAATCATAAAGATTGCTTAATTTTTATGCTGTTGGAATTGTTTTGACCAGCCAGATTACTTTTCAGATTATAAAAGAAAAGCATTTATAGAAAAAGTTTTAATAGATTGTTCCTAGTCTGTTTTCCTATTCTTTCTTTCCTATTTGTGTTTTCACACTTATATTTTAAGTTTACACCTATAGATAAATATCTTTGATAGTTTCATATCAATTCTTTGATATATTTTCTTTCTCACACATCTGAAATTCTAGGTCCCTGTTAGACTCTAATTTAAAAAATAGGACCTTTCTCTTTTTTGGCTACAACTATAGCAAGAAATAATACAGATCTTCAAGTGATTTCATTTAGTGTCTCCTGTCAAAGGTCAGAAACATAGATACGATGTGTTCCTTCAGTCAACAGGACCGTTCCTTAACAGCAGGAACACTTCAAACAGTGGATCAGAGCAGAACAAAAGGCATATGATTTGTTTTTCCAATCGAGGCTTAGCCAGAAGGACTTGGACCGACATCTTAGATTAGATTAAGGTTTGTTCCACAGAGGAGATAATGTGCACTGTGTCAATAAACAAATGCTTTTGTGTTCATCATTCTTCGGGCCAGATGTTGGTTCTTAATGGGGGCTGATACTCAGTGCTCCCCTTGCTCCAAGATGCCTTCTGCAAGTAAAACCCTCCTTGAAATCTGACTTCTGCAGAGTTCTAACCACTATTCTGTTAAATTTCTCCATCTTGTAAATGCCCGTGGTGCCCCAGGGACTTGACTTTTCTCCAGATAATGTTTCTATCATTGCTTATAGCCTGATTCTATCAGCATGTGTCATTGGAAAAATAGCTTTGGCTGGCAGAGCGTTCTGACCTTTTGCTCTATCTAAGCTCTGTTAGTATGAAAGGCCTGTTACCCAGAGTCAGAGTCAATCAGAGAATTGTTCATTGAGTATTCAGAGATTTACTCGCTACCCTTTTTATCTTCTTTAAACTTTCAGCTTTCAATCTGCCAGAGCAATTGTGGCTTACAAGGAACAGTTATCAACTTGTTTAGGTCAAAAGTTGATCGTCTTTTAGAAACTTTGCAAAGAGTGAAATCCATGGCATCTCCGTTTGCCGACATCTTTGTTCGTTTTATCCGTAAGAAAGGTCAGACCTTTCCATTAGAAACTGTTGGGACTCAGATGCTTTTGACACCCTGTGGAAGAAGCTCCTAACCTACAAAGCACCCCGAGAGAGTGAGCATCGGTTTAACAGTGGGGTGTCATTGCCAGCCTCGGGCCGTGTGCGTGCAGGATAGACCAGTAGGACTTGATAGGACAGGGACAAAAACGCAGCTGGAGTTCAGGCTTCTAGATGTTCTGGAATGTAGACACAGATGGAAATGGGGGACAAAAACTTGAAGGGACTGGGTCCAGCGACCAGAAGACTGAGAAGAGATATCATCCGAAATTAGAACTATGAGGAAAAAATGTGACCACTTTTCTCAAATTACATAAATACTTGCCTGATAGTCTTTAATTTCAAATCTTTTACGTGAACAGGGTACAAATTTAGACTTTCTGGTGCCACCTCATTAACAATAAGGGAATAAAAAGATGTAGGTCATAGCTAAGTATTCTGCTTATGGAAAAAAAAAATGTAGTTATGTAAAAGACAAATGAGTTGAGCCTCAAACTTGTAAATTGATGAATGTTCTTATTGTCCAGGCGGGTTGGAGCTCTTGGCCAGTCGTGCCAAGTCTGAACAAGCCCACCACTGTGCTGGGGTGCAGAGCAAGTCTCATCCACCCACCACCAAACGTGCCCCAGAAATCCTCAGCTTGGAGCTCTGTGTTGTGCCCCTCAGGAGTCAAAGGGTCACAAGAGGAATCTTTCTGTTGATTCATAGATAGCAAAGAGCCTCTAGAAAAATCCAGTGTTTCTTCAACCGAGGCAAATTGGAAATGTGGACCATAGGTAGGAGGCGCTGGGTGAGGGCCATCATGCTTTTCATTTCAAATTGTTTTAGTAGCGAAATTAAGTCCATCTCTTTGCTCAGACCTAAGTTTTTACAATGCTTGCATTCTTTCTCAGCCTGGAATTCATTTACAGTCACCCACCTTATTTTTTATTCATTGTCAGCGAGACTCAGAAAATCAGACTCAATTCGATTCTTTAGAGAACCACGCATAGTCTTGTTCGTAGAGGTAAGGCTGATCTTGTATAATCCTAATCACCGCACGTGGCCCCCAGAGTGATGGGCTAGACCAGAGGTAGGTACACTACGGCCATGTGCCAAATCCTGCTCACTGCCTGTGTCAATCAAGTTTCACTGGATACACCAAGCCCGTTTGTCATGTGTTGTCCCGGGCTGCCTTCACACTGCAGTGCCAGAGCTGAGTGGTGTGACAGAGATCATAGGACCTGTAAAAATCTAAGTATTTACTGTCTGGGCCTTTATAGAAAAGGTTTGCCGATCCCTAGACCAGATGGCCAGCTCATTTCTGCAGGTGAAATCATGGCCATTCTCTAACTTTTATTTCAAAACTGAAGTTGTATTACTGAGTTATATTACAGACAAGCAAACAAAAGTGGGGCTGGGGAGGTAGAGAATAGAAAGAAAAAGAAAATCACATTTAAGAAATTAAAAAGCATTTAAATTTGCTTTGCTTATAGTAAAATGGAAATGCCTAGGTAAAAGAATCAGTAAACCTTTTGGCATGACAGCAAATCCTGGAGTCCCATGTTAGTTTGAGACAAGGTCCATGGCAGAAGACAATGGACCCTGTTCTCTGATTGTAGGAGGTAGCACTTTCTCTGTCTCCAGGCAGACTGAAGTTTCAAAAGGAAAGGTGAGTGACCTACACAACACTGAGTACTGTCCATTGGTGCCTGTGGGAGTGGACACAGCACAGGAGAGCTGCCACCTGAACAGGAGGCATCGGGAGGCTCCTGTAGCAGAAAGTCAGGAGGCAGGAATGCATGTGGTGCAGACACTCATTTTTCAACTGTTAGAAGAGGCAAGACCTGTAGGAACTAGTCATTCGGCAAGGTTTCATAGAAAAGGTTCGCTCTGGTGACCACTGTCTTTCAGGGATATTAGATGCTTACTCTCAGTGTTGTGCTTACAACAAACAACCTGTGATGGTAAGTGTAATCTCCATTTTTCAGCTGAGAAATCGCAGGCTCAGAGAGGTTAAGTGACCTGCCCAAAGACAGTCGACAAGTGAGGGCAGGGCTGGGATCTGGTGTCAGGCCTGGTGGGTCCTCGGTGGCAGTGATATTCAGAGAGGGAATTACTGTCCGGCTGAAGCGGTGGGTGGGAGGTGCCCTCAGGAAACCATCTGACTGGGGACTCATGGAGAGACTGTAAAAAAGCCTTGGATGTCAGGTCATGAGGATGGACTTTCTTCAGAGGGCAGAGGAGGTCTGGAGGAAAGGGAAGGATATAAAGAAAGCAGAAGGGTTATACCCTACGGGTAAAGAGGGACATGGGCTGTTTCCCATTCTGACATTGACTTCCCAGCATTTTCTTCTTAGCCTCAATATCTATAAAATGGGTGCAATATAGTCTTTATTTACCTACATTTCAAAGGTCCCGTTTTAAATGAGAAAACTTAGTAAAAACAGAGGAAACCTACTGACTACATAACTGAGAATGTGTTTATAGATAAGGTTGAATTCTTGTGACTCATTAAAGTGATTAGTCGCATTTTTAAAATGCCATTCTTCATCTTCATGATTTGTTCACTTTTTGATCCGCTGCTCAATCACCCTATCTCTTAAAGCAATGCTGACCTGCAGGTCCACCTGGACACCTATCCCTGTCCCTTAGGAGAGGAGAAAACCCACTGGACCCCGTCGGAGGCTGCCTGAACAGTTAGCCTGTAATGTTACAGATCCCAGTGAGTGCGAGAGGTGGTTGGAGAGTCCCCTTCATAATTTTAGTGTCTGGCAATTTTTAAATTGTCAGGTGAAAGCCAACCTTTCTGCTTCAGTCAGACTCTTGGAGGGTCTTTTTACAAGGTCGTCAATGTGGGCTTTCTAGTGCTCGTGTCTCAGGTGATCCCATTACTGAAGCAATTCCGGAAACTCAATAGGCAGGGAAGGTGGTATGTCCACAAGAGCGTTAGCGGTTACCCGGCTTCCTTCTGAAATTAAAACCTGCTGCGTGTCAGAGTGGTCATTTGGCATCCTTCCAGAGAACGTTCAGGATGGACGTTTTCAATGATGAACCTGCAACCCAGCCATCTGTGAAATTTGACTCTTTTTCAACAGAAGGAAAGGACTGTCAGTCCATTCAGCTGAACTGGTCCTCATCTTCTGGGGAGAGCTGGAGCTCTGCCGGTCCTTTAGAATTCTGGTCTTAAAGAGACAAGGGACAGGGTCCAGAGATGAGAACGAACAAGAATAGGTACCACCTGAAATTGCATGGAGCTATGGGAAAACAACAGGGCCACTTTGCTCAGATTATGTAGTTATTTGCCAAATATGTCTTCAGTTAAAATCTTCCAGTTGAAATGATTTCTTGGAAGGTACAATTATAGACATTCTGGTGCCACCTTGTTAACAATATGCTTATCAAAAGACTTAGGTCATAGGTAAATATTTTCCTTATGGAAACAAATGTGGTTATGTAAAAGATGAAGAAAACCTTAATGCAAATGCACTTGCTTTTTAAATCCTTCAGTTTGGGGCTCATATTCCTTCCTCCCCCCACCCCCCCACCCCCTCTCAAAGATGTCCATGACAGAATGAGAGCAAGGCATGCCTTTGCCAATGAAATGAATGAAAAATTAGTAATGAAATTAAAAATAAACTCAACATATGCACACATTCCTTGTTCCAAGTCTAAATGCAGTGAGAATCTCTTTAGGACTAAACTCAGTAATACCTTTGCATTATCTACGGAAAGGAAATAATTTTCTAAGCAAACGAAAAGCATGTGTATTTGCCTCAGTTGTCCCAAGCCTTCAGGGGGTGGTAACGTAGGCACAGGCCTACCAAAGCACCTAGACCCCGACATCGGCTGCCACTGGGCAGGAGCAGACTGAGAATCTCATGATTACACATGGCAGCCCTGAGGACTGTGTCTGTGTCGGTCCGGAGGTCTGCGCATCAGCCTGTATTGGTGAGCATCCGAAGTCAGGCTCTGCTCCAGCTCCCCACACACTCCATCACCCCGACATACATGCACACTCATACGAGGGGAAGGCTGGAATAGCCGGCACCCCTCAAAGTGGAGTCCAGGGACCTCAACACCGGCATCACGAGGTACCTGTTATGCAGGATTTCCCAGGCGGCACCTCAGACCTACTGATTCCAGATCTCAGGGTGGAGGAGTGGGGAGACAACCGTTGCACGAAGCTTCCAGGTGATTCTGATGCATGCCTAAGTTTGAGAGGCTGGGATCTAGGTGACGCAGGTAACTTAGTTTCTTGGAAGATGACTGAATTTTACCAAATGATAATGGAAATCCATTCCTAAAGTCTAAACAGCATAAGCATTTAAACGGCATTATCTGTGTTCTTTTCATTCTCTTGATCTCAGAAGGTAATGAAGGCAGTGGTTTCCCAAACCTTTCCCATTTTCCCTTTTATCTCTGGGTAGGCTGACCAGACGTACCATTTTAAATGGGACAGAAAACAGTGGTACTGTCCAGTTTCAACGGTATGCATGTCAGCCAGGTGTCACTGGGCTAAAGTCAGGGTGTCAGTAGGCTGACCGCATGAACCATTTGAAACAGGACAGCACCGTTGCGTTCCGGTCTGGTCCACCTCTCTCTGGGGTGTCACTGGGTATTCCACTAGAAAAAGATTCCATGGTCCAATGAGTTTGGGATATGACTGGGTAAAGAAAAAAATGTGAAACAGCGTTTTTCCTGCAGACCTGCTCTGAGTCTCTAATAACGCTGATGTCTGTTTTGAATCTTCAAGAGGAGGATGTAGAATTTCCTGAATCTCCTTGATTATGGACCCCTTATTCCTGGGAACATGACCTGGAACTCACGATCGAGGGAATGCACTTACATTTACCCCCTGGCTCACTGAAGTTGCTTCCTGATTCAAGAGAACGTCCCACCAAAAATAGGAAAAAAGAAGCCAGCCTGAAGTGCCTAGAAAGAAACAATGTGCTTAAGGGAAAAAACATTTAGTTTTGAAAGCCCAAGGCACCAAGAGAACACTCTATGTATATGTTTTAAATTCTAAAGCTTGAGAACTAGAATATTCCAAACTTCACTTTTTTTTACTATCATGATGTTATTCATAAATATAAAAAGATGGACATAAGGAAGGCCGTGACAACTCTTTGTTCGTTATTCAGTGGAAATGTGATCAAGCAAACACTTTAAGCAGGAGACCACTGGCACTTGCATGGACACAAAGTAAGAGTAATAAAAAACACTTATTAAGTGCCTGGTATGGGTCAGACACTCCTTGAAGCATTTTAGAATTGTTATTTCATCCTGAAAGCAATCCTAAGGAGGTGTGGAAACTCACTCAGTCCTTACTGCCCCTGGGAGGTGGGCACGGCGGGATTGCAGCCAGGCAACCTGAGCGCACTGCTGGAGCTCTGACCACAGCGCTACACTACCCAGTCTTGCCACTGGGCAAGTTGGAGTGTAGTTGGCTAACAAGGCAATGAAGAGAGAAACAAATGGGATGGTACAGGCTGCAGTACATCGCTCTGAGTTTAGAGGATAGAGGTATTGTGAGCAGTTCTCGGGACCAGCAGTGAAACTAGTTCTGGACAGTGTTTCATTAGAAGGTCGTTCAGAGGTAAATCATAGCTATTGACCCAAGAAGATCTTACGAAGATATTTGAGAGAACAGGATAGGAATCTGTTTGCTTTGGCACAGTTGGCATTTTAGGAGGATTATTTTGTTTTATGGGGACACGTAAATGCCCCTTGCATGCCTGTACCAAACATGAAGTTAGAGCCTCATTTGTCGAAGACAGCAGAACTCCAGTTCGTACGTCATCCCTGGGCTTGGAGCTGAGGATGGAAAAGTGGGTTAAGATGCAGTCCGTCCCTTGGAATCTTCAGTCTAGTTAGGGAAATAAGGTAATTGGAGGTGGGAAAGGGGCGTGGTTGTTTGCTCTTTTAATTTTTTATCTCCACCTCTTGCCGGAAAGGATTTAAGACCAGAGATACGATGTGTGTACAAGCTTTTTTGCTATTCCAACACTCGGAAATGTCAGATGTTGATATAAAAATGAGGTCAGGGACTCCAAGCCAGGGTCCAGTGGCATTGTGACAAGTAGTCTCAGCCAGGCCATTGGCCAAAACACCAATTTTACTGTGTACCGTTGGACTCTACCTAAAATGCCAGCCCCATTGGGCTAGTGAGAGGTTGGGACTTGAATGGCTCCCCAGGTCCCTTCTGTCACTCTGGTATTTTATGAGCCTGTGTGTGCACTTAGTGCTGGTGTGGTTATCACAATGGCAGATACCTACAAGTCAGACTGCATGTAGTTGAAAGCCTTTGACCTACTTAGAATTCCTGTGACCTCTTTCTGATTTAGTTTTCGATTTATCAAGTTGATTGCATTTCTCCAAGTATTCATCATTCCCTTCTATGAGCAGGTAGGATAAGGGGCAGTAAGGGGGGCTCATTAGTAAGTGACAGCATCAGGGTGTCATCGAATGGTCTGTGTGGAAGGGTGTAAAGGGGAAGGCAGAATACGAGGAAGGCAGAGGCAGGGCAGAGCTGAGAGCCCAGGCGCCGGAGTTGCCAAGTGCTGAATTTGAATCCTGGTTCAGCTGTTTTCTTGCTATAAGACGGGGCAGGGAACCTACCGCAGGGTTGTTGAGAGGGTTAAATGAGGTAATCGATGCATACAAACCAGGCACAGTAAGTGTTAACTTAAGAAAAGTATTGTGCACTGTTACTATTATTGTTACAAAGTGTCAGCAAGGGTTAAAGTAATACACGTTTTAGAGGCGGCTGCTGTGTCTCTGCAAGAGCCGTTGTATGTGGTCTTCAGTGGTCGACCCCTTCCCACTCTAACAGTGCCTGAGGATTCTAAATGCCAGATCTTACTGAGGTTTGTGATCTCGTAGATCAGCTAGCAATGCTGTTTCCCTTCCAGCCTGTGACTGTGACCCCAGGGGTATTGAGACGCCGCAGTGTGACCAGTCCACCGGCCAGTGTGTCTGCATCGAGGGCTTCGAGGGTCCACGCTGTGACAAGTGCACTCGAGGGTACTCGGGGGTCTTCCCTGACTGTACTCCCTGCCACCAGTGCTTTGCCGTTTGGGACGTGATCATCGCCGAGTTGACCAACAGGACCCAGAAGTTCCTGGAGAAAGCCAAGGCCTTGAAGATCAGTGGTGTGATCGGGCCTTACCGGGAGACTGTGGACTCAGTGGAGAAGAAAGTGAGTGAGATCAGAGACATTCTGGCCCAGAACCCAGCTGCGGAGCCGCTGAAAAACATTGGGAATCTCTTTGAGGAAGCAGAGTAAGTAGTTAATGAGCCTGAGTAAAAATTCACAGTATTATTTCAACGTAACGAGTAAACAGATATCTTGGCATGGTGCTTCCATCAGAAGGCGTGGTCAGGCCCGTGAGTTAAAGCAGATGCTGAGCCATTCACTTTCCGGCAGTCTTTGGGCGTTTGGGTGCGTGGGGCCGTGGCCGTCCAGGAGCGCTCCTCTTTGCAAACGGTCCGCTGTGGTGGCAGATGGCAAGCCCAGGACTGGGAGACAGAGGACCCGCAGCGAGTCACAGCTCGGTTACTTCCTAGGCTTGTGAATTTGAGTGACTCGCTTGTTCCTGAGCCTCTCTTTTCTCTCCTGTGTGGGAGGGGAAGATAATATTTGCCTTCATCATACAGAGTAACAAAAGGATTGATCTATGAAATGGATAATGTAACGCAAAAACCATAAATAGAAATTATTCTTCTATGTTTTGCTACTGCCAGGGAAATTCCGGTACCACAGATAAGACTGCTATTTCCGAGTTACTTCCACTGCTCAGTCGTTGGTCTGCATGAACGAGGCTTCGTTCATTCTAGCAGTTCTGTTAGCCCTTCTCCAGGGAACCAACCATCTCTCTGGATAGTGGAAGCAGCAAGACTTGAGCGGAGTGGTGCCTCACTTCTCAGGGGTTATTTTTCTTCTATTTCTCCTAGCCTCACCACACATGCCCTCAATATTCCAACCACCTGTGCCACAAAGGGCCCCCCAAAGCAGCACAGTAAGTTCTAGGCTGAAGGACGAAACAGGAAAGGGTACGAAGCGTTTGAGTGTCCCCAAGCGTCACGGTTTCTTCCTGCAGACTCAGGATTCGGCATGAGCCAGCGGGCTGTTTCGTAGCTGAATCCTACGCATTGCGATGATTTTACATCATGCCAGGACTACAGTCATGTTTGTTGTGCGTAGGACTTTACGTAGCATCTCTCAGAAGTCAGATGGACTTTTCTCCTCAACGCTCTGTATAAGGGAACAGCTGACATTAGCTCATGTACCTTGTAGAAGTTGTTTCCAAGCAACCGGTCCCTTGATTTCAAACCTCGGGTTTTGTGCCCATGGCCCCGTGGTCGGCCAGGGTGTTAGGAAATGTCTATGAGTGTGTGGGGCGATAATGCACTCAATGAGGAGTTTTACCTCATCATACAGACTCGGGAGCCGCTTAGCTTCACCTGGTCTCACGCACCTGGGAGAGTGAAGGCCACGGTGTGAGGCGCCTGCCGGGAGGGAGATCGCCTTCCTGACACAGCGCGGGCTCTGCCCTCATATTCAGCTTACAGTCGGACAGATTACAAGCATCTCCAACACTAATTTCATTAATTATTTTTCAACATGGTTCTCAAGAATGCGTGTTTTAGGGTCCAAGGTGGCACTATTTTAAAATATACAATGTTTGACTTTAAAGTTGTAATGTCGTATGAGAAACGAAAGCCTTCTGTGAATCAACAGATTAATAAGAATAAAGCACTGAAGAGAGAAACTATTACAGTAGACTCAGGAGAAAAAGTCATTGGGTTTCTAAAATGTAATTTAACCTACAGATCCTTGTAAGCACTTTTTATCTAAATTGGGTCACGGTATTATCTTATCCTTAAATATAATTTTTCTTAGGGCCCAACCTTTCAGCATCTCTACATTTTCCCACTTTTTTATACTGTTATATTCCTGAGGAGACAATTATGTTCAATTAGGTGACCCCGTAATACCCAGAGCTGTGGTCTCCTCAAAGATTACTTTCATTGCGATGTATACACACACTCACACTATTTATGCAAGTAATATACAAACAGATGCCTGAAGTACAGATTTGGAGATATAAAGATACAGATCAAAATGCAGTTGAGTTTTGATTCCAGCTGAAGTGTTGTGAAAGCTACCTGTTTATCATATTTCATTCTCAGTAGGTACTACCTTCTTTCTTATAAAAAGTAAAAGGGTTGCTTGTTGGTAGAAGGAGGAGGCTCCTTTGATGGACCTTGCTTAAAGAGGGGACTGTGAGAAGCAGGGTGGCTCCTGCTATCCTCCTGCTGTCTGTGGGGCTTCCTTTCTGCATGTTCCATCTTGAAGGAGATCCCTGAGGTTCAGATAAGTGTATTTTTGGCAGGTGGCTGGGAGGCATCATTCTACACTGCAGTCTCTTACGTCTTTTGAGTTTGTAAGATTGTATGGGCTTGAAGCCGCTTACAAGTGGAGCTCCAACTCCACACTCTGGACTTTTGCTCATATTACAGCAGAAACTCAGAAACTCCTTCAAATGGCCCATCTGCCACAGCACAGCTGGGTGGTGCTTCTGTTTTTCTTCGAAGTCTTTGAGGGAAGAAAAAATTTATGTATGATATCATCTCTTGATAAGGTGAATGAAACCAGTACTGAGAGATAAATTGTTACCAACTACTGAGTAGTTTGAAAGTATATAGTGCATACAATATTAGTAGGCTTCAGTCTACTAGAAAATGAGACTTCAAAATTCCCCTTTGGTTTACTTTACTTTGGTAAACTTACCCTTTTCTTTACAGGAAACTAACCAAAGATGTTACAGAAAAGATGACTGAAGTAGAAGTGAAATTATCTGACACAGCTTCACAAAGAAACAGCACAGTCAAAGAACTAGATTCTCTACAGGCAGAAGCAGAAAGCCTAGACAGCACAGTGAAAGAGCTTGCTGAGCAATTGGAATTTATCAAAAACTCGGATATTCGGGGTGAGCATTTTTGTGTGTGCTAATACTCAATCCTAGACTGTGGATTTAACCATCTGTCTAACCTCTTTAATACAGCTCTTTCAGGGGAAAAAAAATCAGTGCTTTCTAGTCATTTTAAAACTTTTTCTCATTGAGTCTCTGTCTTAATGAGGATTAAAGCCTTTATTTTATCAACATGGGACCTGGGCCACAGAGAGACTAAGAGACACAGGGAGCAAGCAGCGGTCATTTCATTGGAATGGCATTCATTTCCTGAGTTTTTTCAGTTAGTGGCTTAACCTCCTTGGCTTTTCATGGAAAGGGGCTCTTTTGAATAGTTTAAGAAATTAAGTTGATACTTCTGCAGATCCTTTTACATTCAAGAATGTTGCTTGGTCAGGAAATAATTTTGGCAAATCCTTCATTTATTGTTATGGTAGGCCATATATAGGACCTTCCACAAAACAAAAGAAAGTAGTAGAAATTTGTCAGATCACATTTTCCATTCTGTTTAACACATGATCAATGATGATGATGACGATGATGATAATTTGCCTAGGTCCTTAAAGCCAAAACACGTTATGCTATTTTATGTATATCATACTAAACATCTGAGTGGATCTAAATAGTTAAATGACTGAGAAAGGGAAAAATTAGCTGGACATGTAGTCTACAGCCTGCCTGACACCAGCTATTTAGAAAGAACTGGATGCTTGCCTGTGTGACAACATCAGCGTGCTTGACTTAATTTTTCATCCAGATGTTTGGCATCCTCCTGAGCCAGAGTAGGTGCTAACAGGACAAAGTATATTCATTGATCATGAGGGGAAAGTTATATTTCTTCATGAAAATTTTATTTCTTAAATTTTTAAAATAAAGCCATACAGTAAATTTAGGGCTGGAAGATACCAAATGCAGACATTGCTTGATGATGAGATCGCGTGCAAGGGGATTAACTGTGGGCAATTTCTTTTCGTGCCCTAGGCGCCTTGGATAGCATTACCAAGTATTTCCAGATGTCTCTAGAGGCAGAGGAGAGGGTGAATGCCTCCACCGTGGATTCCAACAGCACTGTGGAGCAGTCGGCGCTCACTCGAGACAAAGTAGAAGACTTGATGTTGGAGCGAGAGTCCCAGTTCAGGGAAAAACAAGAGGAGCAGGCCCGCCTTCTGGATGAACTGGCAGGCAAACTACAGAGTCTAGACCTTTCAGCTGCTGCCGAGATGGTAAGGTTAGGGGGTTTGGCCTCAAGGCCACCAGTGATATAGGAGAAAAAAACACCCTTTGTCTTCACTACTGTTCACTTTGCAAACGAATCAGGAGTCCCGACCTTGGTATGGGGTATCTGCGAACTGGCCGGTTAAACACCACAGTGGTGTTTCCCACCTTGCTGCTCTTCAAAGGGTCCCTCTGTGGTACAACCAGGGAGTCAGGACTACTCTCTCGCACTGATGTACTGGCTCACCGACTTCTTATTTAAACTTGATCCTTTTTATACTGTGGGCATTTCTTCACTTTCTTCTGATTTGAAGTGCAAACTCCATCTCAGTGGAGCAAAGAATCATTCTGGGAAGG
This sequence comes from Lyroderma lyra, assembly GCA_004026885.1. Classification (NCBI taxonomy): domain Eukaryota; kingdom Metazoa; phylum Chordata; class Mammalia; order Chiroptera; family Megadermatidae; genus Lyroderma; species Lyroderma lyra. The sequence goes on along the minus strand of PVJL010000263.1, from coordinate 75,426 downwards.
ACTTCTTTAAAAAACTAAAGGAAGCTAAAGAATTTATTATATGAGTGTTAGTTAAAATGGTCCTTTGTTCCAGTAACTTTACCTGGTGAAGATTAATCCTGAGACCAGCCTAGAAAGTAGATTCATTTCCCAAAAGCTTTCAAAAAGTAACCCTGGAGCCAAATGAAACTGAGTAGTGACCCTAATGAAAATCAGGCAAAAGGCCAGAAAAAGCCGAGCTAAGACTGTTTATTCCTCCCGATTCCTTGTATTGGTTTTCATGGAAGAGTACCTGCCTGAGAGAATTTCGAGAGTCATTTATACAGACTTTCATTTTATAAGGTTTGTGCTCTCTTAGCTTAGAAACGGAGCGGGAAGGGCCGTGCGTGGCAGGCTGCAGAGGTCAGACTTCATCACCGTTGGGTCCCGGCGGGGCAGTGCCCCTCCTTCCCCGCCTCCTTCCCCACTGCCCCTTTTCCTGAAACAGACAGAAACACAGTCTGTGCCATATTGTGTCACATTTAGCTGATGCCTACAGTATCCACTATCTTAAGAAACCTACAGCATCTAGTGGAAATAGAGAGTAAGTAAATTCCCTGTTACTACTGAACAGAAAGCAAAACGAAGGCCAGAACAGTACGTAAAGGGCACCTAAGAGGAGACCGAGTTGTACTTAAGAGTGAAATGTCAGTTTCTTCAATGTTCTTTCCTTTCAGTTTTGATTCCTTCCTTACAAATTCCAATAAAAACCAGTAATCACAAAATCTCAGCGAACTAAAATGAAAAGCAGCTAAGCATTCTAAAGAATGGGTGCTTTGCAATGGAGAAGTTACCTTGGGAGTGGCTGGCTGATGGGCTGGTTCCTCTGGCCTTACGGATGGGTGTGCCCTTTTTTTTTTTTCCAGTCACAGTTGACATTCAATATTATTTTATATTATTTTCAGGTGTACAGCGTAGGGGTGAGACATCTATATAATTTATGCGGTGATCCCCTAATTAGTATCTACCCAGCACCATACATAGTCCTTTCAACATTACTGACCACATTCTCTGTGCTGTATTCTGCCTCCCCGGGTCTGCCCCGTGACTACCAATCTGCACTTGCCAGTCCCTACACCCCGGCCCCAACCCTCTCTTCTCCGGCAATCATCTGTTTGTTCTCTGTGTCTCTGAGTCTGTGCCTTGCTTTTTCATCTAGTGAGCTGCCTAGGAATTAGCCAGCTTCTTCCTGTCTCTCATTGTGTGTTTGTCTTTGTTAATTATCTTATGAGGACTCCATACTGCCACTTGGCTACACCAATTTTTGCCCCTTTGTGTTTTATCAAGTGCCTTCAGTTCTTTGTCTGTGTCTATTTTGCTAGATCCATGCATTTTTTTTCTTTTCATGCCTGCTGAAATAAAACATATCTTCTAGTGTAGTGTCAGATGGTTTTTAGAAAGCATCCCTGAGGTCTTACACTGCTGATAAAAACTCATGTTCTTCTATAACATGCAGAATAAATTATATTTTCTGAAATTTTTTTATGTACTCTAAACCAGATTATTTTATTATTTTGAGATGCAATGGGATTGTAATTATCACAAAATCATTAGGCTAAAGAGTTGATTGTACATATTCAAAAACTACTTTTTTCTACTTCTTAAAATGAATACCTTGTTTAGGAGTATTCCGTTAACTGCTTTTCACTGCAGTAAACCTTTTGCCTCTTTTCAGTAGGAGCATTATCCACAAAAGGATAGCTCTAAATACCATTTTCTTCCTGCTCAGCCTTTTCCATTTGATAGCAAATTTGTATTTACCAATCTGCCATGTGCATACCGTGATCTTTGGAAGTTTCTGGTAGACAAGAAAGGAGGAGAGTCTGTGGGGAGTTGCTTATTTGGGAAGGTTACATCCACCTTTGTTCCTACTGTTTTTTCTTTCCCTCTCACATCTGGAATGTCCCCGCACTTCCCCTGCTCAGCTCACAACACAAACACATGCTTCCCCACTACAGCTACTGCATCCTCAGTCTCTCCTTTGTCTGCTTTCCTGCATACTTACTGCATCTGACCTGTTCGTGGCTGTTTTATGTAGACTGATCCTGACTTTCTAACTAGATGGGAAGTTACTCAAAGGCCAGATAATGGGCCTTTTATGTCACCCTACTCACCAGAATATTGAACAGGGTGTTCGTCTGAAGAAGGTTCTCAATACCTGTTTTGTTTTTTAATCCAACTGGTTATACTAAAGGGGAACCATTCTGTGCTCTCTCATTGGCAGACTTCAACTTGTTCTGGCGGATCATGTTTGCACCTGTGCAGAGCCCACATGTATCCTAGTTCACTGGGGGAGAAGACATTATAAGGGTTGTAAATTTCCGTTGTTTCCTTGGGAATAAGTACGTATTCCTAAACTCTGTGCTCCTCTCTCCATCCTGAACACTTGCTGAGCACCACCTCCGTGCTCTCGGGGGCCGCTCAGGCCCTGCACAGCTGTTCCAACTCTGAACCTCGGCCTGTTCCCTGGCTCTTTGCAGACCTGTGGAACGCCTCCAGGGGCTTCCTGTTCCGAGACTGAATGTGGTGGTCCAAACTGCAGAACTGACGAAGGACAGAAGAAGTGCGGGGGGCCTGGCTGTGGTGGTCTGGTCACTGTTGCACACAACGCCTGGCAGAAAGCCATGGACTTTGACCGAGACGTCCTGAGTGCCCTGGCTGAGGTGGAACAGCTCTCCCAGATGGTAATTCAGTGGACGGCCTCAGTTTTTATTGTTTGCTTGCTTTCAGTTATGGACTGGAGGATCTGAAAGGGAGAGATCAATTCTAAGTGGTGGCTATAATAAAGAGCATTTCACACCACATATGAAAGTTCCAGTTTTTGTGAGGTTGGGGAAAGAGATGAGGTGGTTTTATTCATAAATAGCTTAAGAATTTGCTTTCTTCTCATTACAATAATTTGAAATAACTTACTTACCGTGGGTCCAGAGTTATGAATCCAGCTGTACTATAGAAATTCTATACTAAGCAATTGAGCATCCTTCTAAAGTGATTAATGAGGTGTGAACTTTGTATTAACTTCATAATAACTGAAGTATTTATGTTGGTACCTGAGAAAAAGACTAAGGAAGACTTTATAGCTATCAAATGTTTTGGAGAAATTAAAAACAACTAGAAAAAAATGTATAGGCTAGTCCGATCTCTACGAGAATACTATATAAGAATCTGCATACGCATCTTTTCAGTCTACGTAGCAGGAGTGTCCAACCTTTTGGCTTCCCTGGGCCACACATAAAATACACTAACACTAACCACAGCTGATGAGCTAAAAAATGGTCTGTGCATAATTTCCGTAATGTTTTAAGAAAGTTTATGAATTTGTGTTGGGCTGCATTCAGAGCCGTCCTGGGCTGCATGTGGCCCGCCAGCTGCTGGGTGGACAAGCCCGCTGTACAGCAATGTAACAACTTGAGTGGGAGACCCTTATTTCTAAAAGCTGTGATTCTAAATGCTTAGTTTTTCAGCATCATTTTCTGGACCATTTAAAACACTCCGTCTGCTTTGGAAAGAGTGAAGTTGTCCCCTGAGTAACTTCTCCTATTTTAGGTCTCTGAAGCAAAACTGAGGGCAGATGAAGCAAAACAGAATGCTCAAGATGTTCTGTTGAAAACCAATGCTACCAAAGAGAAAGTGGACAAGAGCAATGAAGACCTGCGAAATCTGATCAAGCAGATTAGAGACTTTTTGACCCGTAAGGAATTTTTTTCATTTTACTTTTAGACATTTCTTGGAATATAAACCTGTTTTATAAGAGTGTATTTAAGAGGCCATAATTCAAATCACTTTTTCAGACAAAAGTAATTTTTGGCAGGGAATAAAGTGACATTTCCAAATAAAAAACAGTCCATGTTAAGAAATATTTCTATTTCTTAAGAAGTTTATATATGTGTACGTCAGATACAGACCCACCTTATATGATACCCAAGGAGCAAGTCAAGAAGTGAGAACAAATCATACTGTGAGAACTGAATTTGGAATTTGTTACAGATTACCTATAATGTCATTAGAACCTTAACTTGAAGTAGACTTTATTTCAACATTGCCCCAAAGCTTTGTAATCCTGTTATTTACAGGATATTATACCTATGGTTGGACATCTTTATAGTTTGTGTTTTTGCAAGAAAGAAAACTTCTAGAATGTGTGATGTATCTAGCTCATAAGTATTGAAGGTCAGTGTTATCAGTAAGGATGGTTTCAGCTGCAAGTTACAGAAAACTCTAAACTGAAATGGACTTAATCAAAAGATGTGTCACACCTAACAGTAAGTTCGGTAGTAGGACAGCTCCATGTTCTGGGACACATGTACTTTTCAGCTTTCTGCTCTGCCATTTTAAGCATGTCAGCTTTGTTCTCAGGCCAGCTCCTCCTGCTTACAAGGTGGCTGCCAAAGACTTCACATAAAGACGTGATAACATCTAATGGAAGAGATCACCTACTCCTTCGTTGTATCTGTTTTTAAAAGGATAACTTCCCCAGAGCAGGCATCTCCATAAATCTCACTGGTCAGAAATGAGTCCCAGGCCCATGTCACTGGCAAACAGAATGGGACTACCCTATCTGGCAGGCTAATCAGGATTTACTTGGGCATCACTCATTCACAGGGTGGCCAGGAGTTGGAGCTGACTCAAGGGCACGTAACAAACACAGGATTTAACTCTGAGTTAACAAGCTTACCTTATCTTAGAGTTTGGTGCCTGATCAAAATCAGTATTCTGTTAGCAAGGAAAAGAGGCTAATAAGTAATGAGCTAATGGTATTTGCTAAAGATACCTTTTGGAATATTCTGTGTAAGCCATCATTCAATGATATATATTTTTTCCTACACTTAAGTCCTTAGGGGTCCATTTTTATGTTTTTTGACAGTTAAAAAATGCCTTAAAATTAGTGACATTTATAGCTTAACCTCTTTGGTACTTTTGTTTTACCTTTTACAGTTGACATTTGAAACTCCTTTGCTTCTAATAGATAACACACTTCTTGATTTTCTTGCTTTGACTGGATTTTCTCCCTTTCTGCAATGTCCTGAATCCAGATCATTTATAAGGAATATCAGCTCTATTTGTCTGCATTTACAGTAGTTTGCTAGCTGTTCTTTCAACCTCAACTGAAAGTTTTCATTGCCTGTTAGGATCTAGTCCCAGCTTTCTACCCTGGCCTCTATTGTCTTCTACAATCTGAACCATTCACTCCACTTGAATTTCACATAACTGGCTCTGGCCATACTGTTTTTCTATCCCAGCGGTCCCCAACCTTTTGGCACCAGGGACCGGTTTCATGGAAGACAATTTTTCCAGGGACTGGGGGTGGGGGGATCGTTTTGGGATGATTCCAGTGCACTGCATTTATTGTGCACTTGATTTCCATTATTATTATTATTATTATTACATTGTAGTATACAATGAAATAATCTTACAACTCATTTGCCATTATAAAGCCCGCCACCAGATGCAGTTTGTCACTTGCCACTCATTGATAGGGTTTTGATATGTCTGCAAACAATTGATCATGGTCTTTGCAGTCAAACCTCTCTGCTAATGTTAATATGTATTTGCAGTCACTCCCCAGCACAACCATCACCACCTCAGCTCTACCTCAGATCATCAGGCATTAGATTTTCAAAAGGAGCATGCAACCTAGATCCCTCGCATGTGCGGTTCACAATAGCGGTAGTGCCTCTGTGAGAATCTAACACTGCTGCTGATCTGACCGGAGCTCAGGAGATAACATGAGGGATGGGGGGCAGCTGTAAATACAGATGAAGCTTCACTCACTTGCCTGCCGCTCACCTCCTGCTGTGCCGCCCAGTTCCCAACAGGCTACCCGTACTGGTCCATAGCCAGGGGGTTGGGGACATCTGCTTTATGCAAGGGATGTCCTCCTTTTTTCTTTCAAATCAGATATCCTTCAAAACCTAACTGTTCTTCATCCTCCACAAAGACGTCCCCAACTCCCCCAGCCTACACCAAATTCCATTAGTACTTGTCTGCATTACTTTCTCGTGTGTACGTCTCATTTCCCTACCCAATTAGACGATAAACTCAGACAGTCTTGGTGTAACCCACCGTACTCTTCCCATAGTAGATGACCAGTAAGTGGCTGAGTAAGTAAACCATCTATGATTTTTACCTGTTTACGGGAACATCTTTGCTTTTCAGAGGATAGTGCTGATTTGGACAGCATTGAAGCAGTTGCTAATGAAGTATTGAGAATGGAAATGCCTAGCACCCCAGAGCAGTTACAGAACTTGACAGAAGATATTCGTGAACGAGTTGAAAGCCTTTCTCAAGTGGAGGTTATTCTACAGCAAAGTGCTGCTGACATTGCCAGAGCTGAGATGTTGTTAGAAGAAGCTAAAAGAGCCAGGTATCTGAAGATATTATGGCATATATGGGGCTTACTTTGTGTATCTAGCATGGAGTAAAAAAGTATTCTTTAACTATTGAAAATTTCTGAGAGTGACCTCTGTGAGTCTTTCTGGGCCATTTGAGGAAGTCTGTTCTTCAAAAGAAATATTCTTTTCTGTATGCAATCCATTTTTCATGTTCACATAGATCGTTTTCTTCTTTTACTCAGCAAAAGTGCAACAGATGTTAAAGTCACGGCAGACATGGTAAAGGAAGCTCTTCAAGAGGCAGAGAAGGCCCAGATTGCAGCAGAGAAAGCAATTAAACAAGCAGATGAAGACATCCAAGGAACCCAGAACCTGCTAACTTCGGTAAGATACTACAACCATTAATGCATATGGGAGAAAACACTCTCATGTACTATTTCATCAGAAAGGTAAGTGCATTTGATAGTCATCTGTGAAAATTCTTACAACTGAACATTAAAAGATTCCTTTAGTAAATCTGAACTACTCCCATAGCACAGATGCTAAAAGTAACATGTTTCCAAGGAAGAAAAAAGGACTCTGAAGACACTGGAACATTAGTCCCTATTCCATTTGCACCCCCAGAAAAGCTTAAAAACAGTTTCCTGTTCTTTCAGGGAATCACACAGACTCTGTTTGGTAGCACTAGTGTTAGAAAACTTCTATTACAAAGCAACACACAAGCAACTAGTACATGATTAAGGCCAGTGTCTCACGATATGAGGTGATCATGCACACAAATCTAACTAGAGTTTTGAAAAGGACTGGAAAACAACAAACATCAAAATGTCTATTTCCGATGTTTATTCTAGAGGAACCTAATAAATAGATCTTACAGCTAAACAGTCTGTTGTGTTTAAAATGCATGGAATTCTTCCATTTTTTTTTTTATCAGCAAAATACTCTTAGAGACTACCAGATATTAAAAGCACCCACCAACGAAAGAAAAATTTTACATGCATTTAATACTGTATTCTAAACATTCTTCTCTCTTAAAAGGAAGGCAATCAGTCCTCTTTAAAAAAAAAAAAAATCAGTTCTATAAGCAAATCTTTTTCCTACCAACTTTGGGTGAGTTCATTTCTGTAAAACTGGGTGAAGAAAATTGCTGACTCATCTAGCGCCTTCCCATCTTCTCAGAACATACTTTGAAATCTGATGCTCAGTACTGCCAGCTTCTCAGACCAGCCACTGCTTAATGTTTAAAACCTGGGAGGTGATTTTCAACCTGCTTTTCCTACCTTTTTTTGATACAAACCTGTCTCTCCTCTCCTATTGCTCTCAGTAAAGTGAAGCCCAATAGTTCATCAGCCACTTGCCTTTCTTAAATTTTGAGCATATGCAAGGCTTTTTTCTTCAGGCTACTTTAAGTTTGGAAAAGTGTCTTCCCACCAGGCTATACTCTAATCCTTAAATTATTTTGATTTTTCTGTGTCTAGCTTTTTCAGATTTCTCAGTGTAACATTTCAGTGACTTTTTAAAAGTTACTGTGTTTTGAAAAGCAAGTTAGAAAATATTAATCAAACTATAGGTGATGTATTTGGCTTGATGATGTATGTTAATAATGGTGGTTCTGTTTCTCAGGGCCCCTGGAGGGCAGTAAGTGTTTTGGGTTAGTAACAATAAGAAACTAAGGGAACCTCTAAGTAAACTATGCTAATGAAAAGCTTGTCGGAAACTATTCACTCATCTAAAAATAAAACTGTAAAAATCATTTCCTAAGAATTATATCTACTCCCTAAAATTTTTTTCAAGTTAATAGGTGAGCTTTTAAGTCAAGAATCAATTGATCTGAAATACCTACAAATTTTAGCATGTCTATACTGACCCATTAGTTTCATCATGACATTATTGTTATTCAGTTAATTCTATAGAAATAGACCCATCTTTAAAGATCATTTTTAAGAAAAATTGAGTGCTCAGTGAAACTGGTTTTTTCTATCATGGGCCAGATTGCTTACATTGGCAAGCCTTTTATTTTTAAATCAATGTTTTTCATTATAATTTGAAAAGAAATCAAATGTGGATCTTCACCAGTTGCCCAGACAATATCTTTTTCCCTAAATAACTTTATAGCTTCCATTGCACAATGCCCTAAGTGACTTCAGTTTTAAGGAATATTCCTGGTCTCCACATGTCTTCAGTAGTGAGCTGAAAAACACTAAAATTACTTCTTAGGTAGTTTCTGAAGTGCCATAACCTCCAATACTAGCATTCCATTTAAAGTTGACAGGAAAAAACTAAAGGTTAACTAGAAGTTATCATTTCCCCATTCACATTAATTTGGAAGTTTATGTGGAAACCCCTCTTCTCACATCTGCTTATTTGTGAACATTGGCCAAAGTTTGCACGTGTCCTTCAGATGCTTCTCAACACGTCAAGCTGCGTGGTGGGTTATTTCTCTAAGGAGAAATTTTATGTTGATTTCAGCCTAGATCACCAGAAGTATCAAAAGAATAAAGTTAATATATGAGATGTAGCAAAGACCATTTAAAGTTGGGTACTTTATATATACTTTCTTGGAATTTTATTTTCATTTTAGTAATTACTTTTGGTGTAGAGTAAAATGGCATAGTGGCCTTTTACGTCTTCCTCTAAACTTGTGTTCATAGCACTTCCTACCACTTCTTAAATTACGAGCTTGCTGGATAATTGACATTATACTTTTAGATTGAGTCGGAAACAGCAGCTTCTGAGGAAACCTTGTTCAACGCCTCTCAGCGCATCAGTGAGCTAGAGAGGAACGTAGAAGAACTTAAGCGGAAGGCTGCCCAAAACTCGGTGGAGGCAGAATTTATCGAAAAAGTAGTATATACTATGAAACAAAGTGCAGAAGATGTTAAGAAGGTAAGTAAATCTTTCTAACTTCAAAGCCATGTTGATGAAGGAGCAAGTAGTCTCACCTCACTGCCATCCTTGGAATTGTTAAGTGTCAGAGACCTAGCAACGTTTCTCAACATCATCTCAAATGACATAGTAGTCTTTAGACACACAGATGGAAACGAATGGGAGTGGATATCAAAGTTTTCAATAAACATGACCTCAGCCCTCAAATCCAAACTTGGGTAAGGGTTTAGAAAAATGAAATTAACTTAGTGGTGGATGTCTTATTAAAACAAGCATATTTCAGCAGTATTTCTGTATTTAATTCAATGGTCAGTAATTACCTGGCCACTGAGAAATCTTTAAAAAGCAGGGTAGAAAAAGCATAGAGTTTATAAGAGAAAAGCTAGTAGGAGGGAATCAACATCTTACCCTGTCCGTGCTCATTGTGAATTAACCACCCCTTGGTGCTCATTGAAAGGTACTCTCATTTTACAGAGAAAATCTCACACGACCCAAATTTTTCACTAGAAACTAAGTAATCAATGAAACACACTTTCAATTTATAAATGTGTATGGGGTTTGTCTCCAAAGAAACCTTGAGTTATAAACTGATAAAATCAAGACTTTTCTTGGATGTTACTTTGGCTTTGGGGTATTACATAAGGGTGACTACTCTATAACCTCTGGGTTAGGGAAGAGAGCAAAACAGTAAGAAAAGTTCACTGTCACCGTCTGTCTTTTCCATTATGGTCTGTAGTTTCCTGTGGTTCTGAGAGCATGAGTTTCCCAGGTTAGTCTTAGAGAGCATTTTGCATAAATATGACACTTGATTGCAATTAAGAGGAACAAAACCCCTTGCTATGAAATTCCTATTATCAAAGGCTATTGTTTGAAAAGTGTTTCTCAGAATAATCTTTCCAAACCCACACCAAATGTCTCCTCTCACCCACCCTGTGTATGCTACAATCTTGCCCTTCTTTCATTGAATCTGCATTTTCCCTCAGATTTCCTGCTATCGAGTTTTCACAAACCCTAAATTAGTCAAGAATCCAGATGGCCTTCCTTCCATTTCTTCAAAATGGGCCTTTTTTGAGGGCTAAATATTTGGAACTCGGCATATTTACTTTTAAGAAAATCAATTGCTCTTTCTACATCTACATACAAGAGTGCTAATCTGCAGAAGAGAAAGAGGGCTTAGCCCAAGAGACCTGTTACAACCCGTAAATGTCTGAAATCTTGTCTTTAAAGATGTCATTGTTATATGTAATTGCACTGTTTCAAAATAGTTGTTTTCAATTATTTACCATGGAATAGCTGGAAGCCTGAGTACCCGACGGTGGCCCTTAATCCAGAATGCCTGCTGTACTTAGTTTCAACATCTGTGGGCCAAGCTTGCCATTACACTACGCGCTGCTCTTATGTATAATTACTGACACTAACATTATCACCTCTTTGTGTCTAAATGTGGAACTGCAGACTCTGGATGGTGAACTTGATGAAAAGTATAAGAAAGTAGAAAATTTAATTGCCAAAAAAACTGAAGAGTCAGCTGATGCCAGAAGGAAAGCTGAAATGCTACAAAATGAAGCAAAAACACTTCTGGCTCAAGCAAACAGCAAGCTGCAACTCCTGAAAGGTAGGTCTTTTCACAGAGGTTCATACTTTCATAAAGAATTTTTAAATTGTATATCCACAGAGTTTGTTATATTTAAAAGGTGAAAAATCTATTCACTTTATCTTAGGCACTTAATAGAGCCTTGTAAGTAAAGAGAATCAGTGTTAGATTTTCGGATCATCATAGTATAAATTGCTTTTTCTTTTATCTCTCACAGATTTAGAAAGAAAATATGAGGACAATCAAAAATATTTAGAAGATAAAGCTCAAGAATTAGTAAGATTGGAAGGAGAAGTCCGTTCACTCCTAAAGGATATAAGCCAGAAAGTTGCTGTTTATAGCACCTGCTTGTAACAAAGGAGCAAAGGCTATAAGTATGAAGTGACTAAAAAATAGCTACATTTTAAAAACTGACTTAATAATCTTCAGAGTAAAACTCATTGCCTATTTAATGTTTTTAATCGCCACATTTTGTATGAAGTTAAATAAAGTACAATGCTTTTATATAAATCGGTGGTTCCCACCCATTTTCCACTTGTGTACCCCTTTTAAACCCATTCATATAAAATGGTACCCCTTGTTTTTAAAACAGCTGTCTTTAAATACTGATACTTTTGTTCAGTGCCTATCTTGTAAAACAGTGGAAATGAGGTAATAAGTTAGGGAAGAAAAATTATTATATGAAATGTACAAACCATACTTAATTTTATATTTGTAACAGTTAAATATTAATAATGATCAAGTATTTAAACATTAAATAATAAAACTACTTGAAAAGAATCACAATTAAAAGCAACGTACTTGCTTTTACTCAGTCAATAACTAAACTGATCAAACAGTTTGGCTATGGCTGTATTTATATGTTTGGGGAAGTTCTAGAAACTGTGTGTAATGACAGGTAGAAGAGCGGTTTTGGGGAAGGGTTCATAGCCAGGCCCTCACCAATCATCCTTCGCTAATGTGGAGTAATTTTGAAGTTTCTCCATTAACAGCGATTCAAACTAACATTTATTGTTCCATAATGTTTCGCAACTTAGTTTTTTCACCATTACTGATTATTTTTCACAAACCCATGAATAGCCCAGCATGTACTTCCAGGGGTATGCATACCACTATTTGGAAACTGATGATATAAATATATTACTTTTACTGATTTAGTGTTCATGAATCCCTTGAACAAAGAATGTTACTTTCATTGTAAACATGGATTTATAAACAAGTTGATTGACTCCAGGGGAGATCCTAATTTCTGTTCTGTTTATAAACAAGCTATTACTCTTCTGTTTGCTAGGTCAATATCCTCCACAAGTCCACCCCAAAATCACCTCCCAATGATTTCTGGATAAGGTAGAGCCTGAGCTACCTTCACCATTTCAGTGGCTACTCAATTGCTCTAATCTCCAAAACTCCCCTAAGTATTCCCTGCTCCAGGAAAGAGAACAAAAACTTTTCCAAAAGAACTTTTTAGAAAATGGTAGCTTTTTTGGAGGGGAGGTGATTTTTTGCCTGGCTGTGAATTGAACCCAGGCCACGGCATTGAGAGTGCTGAAGCCTAGCCACTACACCACCAGAGAACGCCCCCGCCCCCAAATTGTAGCTTTTGAGTGTCAAAACCTAGAATAGGGCCAGGGTTGCTGAGGGGACGGTTTAAATTAAATCGGGCCAGAGTTTACAGGCATTGCTCCTGCCAATTGAGCAGTGCTACTCAAAGTACAGAATGATGCTGTAATTTTTCAGCTTTCATATTGTATTTGATTTCACAAACTAAAGATTCTCTGCTACATCTGTAGGTGAGGCCAAAGTAATTATATAGCAATCGCTTATTCCACAAGCTGAAGAAAATAGCTGGAATACAATTGCCAAGCCTGTGTCAAACTTAAAGTTGAGCTAGCAGGATTAACAGGCCAGGCCCTACGTGATTTTTTCACATATTCTTAGAGCAAGACGATTCTGCGTACCATTAACAACCACCCACACATCCAATGCAGCTGCATTTGAAGCTGGGACTGAACAAAAGTTATGTAAACAACTGTAATTTAAACAATAAGGCAACTTCCTTCTAGTTGAAGGCAATTATTTGTCACTTTTATTTAAGTAGGAATCCTAGTAACTTTTAACAAAGTGCTCATACTTCATCATCTAGAGAAACTAAGTCTTTTCCCCACCTAAGTATTTTACTTAAAATAGTAGAAATCTTCACTACTCACCATTCCTTTTCAGCTAAACTAAAGCTCTCACTTTGAAATTACTAATTTTAATCAGTTTAATGAACTGGACAACTAACTTTACCCTACCTTTCACAAGCCAAGAAAATACCGAGAATTCAGTAAACAGTTAAATGAACATTTCAAATTTGTTTTATACCTAGGACTTCATTCCCACCCAGATAAATTTGTATTCTCATACTGAATGGGAACCCTTAAGGTTGGATTTAACTATTATTTTGTGTCTCTCTATAGCTAGAACTTCATATTAAATTATATTTCACTATTCCCTAATTAGAAACTTCTTCCCTAGAGTAGGGGACATAAACTAGCACTTCACATAATATTGGGATTTCAGATTTTAAAAAGATGCAGCATTCATTTCCAATAATGGCAAATAGCACAATCAGACCAATTCTCCTGCTGATGACAACTGGAAACGCTGAACAAAATTTTCTTTAGGTTTTTCCCCCTAAAGAAAAGATACTGGAGAATAGCCAGAAGCAGGCAGAAGGTAGAAGGGAAGTGACACTTAAGAAAAACATCAGCAATGGGTGAAAGTCCCATTTTTAACAATTTTTCACTTGAGGGGAGAGCCCAGTGAGTGGCAACTTGGGCAGCAGCCAAGTTTTATTTACTGGTTAAGGAATTAGAAGACAGAGCGTGGAACCACCACAGCAACTGAAATATGAGGGAAATCCCAGAAAAGAGGCACAGAGGAGAGGACCCCCCAAATTCTGCATATACTTTGCCTAATCTCTGGCTGACCAGTGAACTATATATGCATGGGGCAGACTTCAGGTAGCTCAGGTAAAGCTAAAACTAAGAGATCTCAGCTGCTGTCTTCCAACAAAGATGACAAGTTTGGAATTGTAGACCAGCCAAGTTTAACTGCCTACTACAACAAAAATTTAACTTTTTCAGAGGTATATAACAGAATCGAGAGTCTTCACAATGTATCATTCATAATAACCATATAAAGGAAAAAGAAAATGTGACCCATATAAATGCAATTAAAACCTGAAGACTACAGAAGATTTTCCTTTCAGTTACCTGATCACCTGAGGGTATCTATTCCATACCAGTTTTGGCTGATAAATTACATTCTCCAAACTTCCCTTAAAAATAGTATAACCTATAAATTGCAATCGAGTGAAAATCTAGTTTGCATATATTTAGTACGCTAAGATAGTTTTTCTCTTTCAAATTTATGCTGTCCCAGATTTGAGAATGGTTTAATCTGGTGATACTTAAATTTAGTTATTATATGCAAAAGCCTATTTGTTATTTAGCACTTTAAGTATTTCAAGAAATAGCCATCTTAAATAGTTATCAATAAATATAATTTTATAACACGCTTTAAAGAAACAGTCATTTACTCAGCTAAGGACAAAACGGAGAGCCACATAGGAAAAGGTGGCAGATTAAAGATTCCCTTACATTGTTTCTCCAATGCTAAGCAACATTTACTATCACAAAACAAGTGAAATGGTAAGACCTTTTAAGTAACTTAATACTGTCCTACAATGGGGGGAAAAGACATATCCAGGCCGACAGGAGCAATAATAGGGAGCAGTAAGAATACACACAGAGGCAGTCATATAAGAATTCGGACCATCTTGACATCCACTCAGAATAACCAGTAAATGAATATTTTAGATATGTTAATTTTAAGATCTTCATTTCCCATTGTAACACATCTGAGTAACCATTTTATATTTAAGTTTTGTAGCTATACCTCCTTAATTTGATTAATTTTATAGTCCAGGCTATAGACGCAATGGTACCTTAAAATCTAAACACATAAATTGTACCACTAAACTGTAAGAATTTGGGAATTAAATGAGTGAAAGACCTTCATTTTTTTATTTACATGGAGTTCAGTGTATATATATTTTAATCTTATTCTAATGACTGACTCTTGTTTCCAATATGAGAACCAAGTTTAAAATAACTTGATCACCTTCAAATACACCTGTGCACACACCATACATACTCCAACTCCATCCATGTAATAAGTAAATCCAACTTTACTGTATCAGAGATAAAAGCTACTTAACATAAATTCAGTGAAACTGAACCTTTCACAAACAGCATGGAAATATGCATTGAATAAATTTTCCAGGATGCTACTGTAAGTAGCTTTTTCTTTTCCTCAATATTGATGTACTGAAATAAAATATATTTAAGAGATATGAGATTATTCCATTCTGTCCAAACCTATTAAATACCTTCCAAAAGTTTCATAATTCAGTCCTAGAAATTTTGGAGCTGTGAGCCATTTCCTGTTCAGAAATGTGACCTCTACAAAAGCTCCCAAGGAATTTCAGAAAAAAATATATGTAATCTTCTAATTTAAAAGTTGATTGGTTTGCCAAATGATGCAGCCAGGTTTGCTTCTCTAAAAGCTTCTGATAAAGTCTGCAAGAAAAAAAATTTAAAGATAAAAATCAAGTATTTGTAAGTCAAAAGAAAATGTATGTAGCCATTAATTACTATGTTGTTAATAATTACCGGATGTGCATGACAGACTCTAGCTATATCTTCACAGGATGCTCCATATTCCAATGCAAGAGCAGCTTCATTTACCATTTCACCAGCACCCTTTAAAATAATAAATCAAGAAGTAATTTTGTTTCCGTAGCAAGAACAACTATGCACTAAAGGGCGAGATTAATTGTAAGAGCAGCTAACTAACTGCCTCCAATCAGGAAAAGCTTAGCAGAAAAGGTGGCACAAAATTAAGAGCTTGGGCTCTGTAGCCAGATGGCCTGGATTCAAATCCCACCACTGACTACCTCAACCACTCAGACTCTGTGCTTCATTCTATTTATTCTCCTCAAAAGCGGCAATAGCAATGCCGACCTCACCAAGTTGTGAAAATTAAAAGTTAATGCATGTATTTAGGAAAAATTACAGAGTAAACACTCAAATGTTCTATTATCATCGTTGTTACATCAGATATGTATAGGGAGGGCATGCTTCATATTCAGTGGTAGGAAAGGCTTCTCTTAGAAGGTAACATTTGAGTTGACCTGAATAATGCAGGAGCAACTCATACAGAGATATGGAGGTAGAGCATTTCAAGTAAAGGGTATGACTATAAGCACATAGGTTCTAAAATGGGAAAAAGTTTGACCTGTTAGAAGACTAAAAGGGATGACTGGAAATAGATGAGGTCAGAAGGGTAAGCAGGACTATATTTACAGGGGCCTTGCATGTAAGTCTACAGATGAACAGAACCATTGGAGAGTTTTAAGCAGGCACATGGTACCTGTTTTAGAGGGGTAATCATAGTTGCAGTATGGCAAGTAGATGATTTAGTGGGCAAGAATGAGTGATGCTCGTATCTTGCTAGAAATGATGCACAAAGAGGCCATATTCAAACTAATAACCTCAGAATATAAATACTGGGTGGTTTTAAATTCATCTACTAAATAGCAATGCTTTCCAGAAATTCTAATGGGATTTCTGGTTTTACAATACTCACTGGTCCTAGAATGTGTGCTCCCAATACTCTGTCCGTTGATTTCTGTCCAAGAATCTTCACCATGCCATCTGTGTCAGCATTTGTCTTAGCTCTGCTATTAGCAGCAAATGGGAATTTCCCAACTTTGTACTCAACACCCTGTGAAATACAGAACATGAGAACTTATACAAACTCTGAAAAACTTCATTCACATTGGTGAAATCATCTATCATTTGTTCAGAAAATCCCATGAAGGTAATTCTTCACAGAACATAAAGAAGGAAAGACCAAAGGGATTGTTAATGAAATATACTTTGGGTACAAACACAAGCAAATGCAAATTGCAGTCTGTACATTTCAAAGACAAAAAGAACAGCTCTGGAATTGCTAGTTTTTGATTACGCAGAGGGTACCAAAAAAAGGTATGCACATTTTAAGAAAGGAAAAAACTGTATTAAAATGGTAATACACAATATATACCAATTACAAAAGATGAATACAAGTCACATTTGACTTCTGCAATTACAAGAGGTGCTCAAAGTGGTTACCATCAGCATCCAGACACTTCTGATTAGGGCAAACTACTGCTTAAGCAACGTTGACCGAAGTGTCTACTTGTATCACTGCATATCCTATTTCAACTTCTTACGTATATACCACCAGTGCAGCTGGTTTTCTACAGCACACCACATCCTTTAAGGGCCCTCATGGGTAGACGTCAAGGGGTGTTAAGTCAGGAGAACATAGGGAAACTCAAACAACGTTCTCAAATTTCAAATACCACTTCAAAATGGTTTGTGCTCCTTAAACAACAACCGTGCTTCTGCCATTTTCTTTGACTGTCCTGCCTGTCACATGGTGACACTAGCATTCCTTTGATTAATGTCACCTTTTGAGCTAATGTGTACTACAAATTACTACCGTAATTCAATTCAATTTCGAAAAGTAATACATAGATAATAACATCTCTTAAATGTGTATACATTTTTTTGGCACCCTGTAGGTAAGTGAATGATCTTAAATACTACAAAGGAAAAATATATAAAATAAACTATAATGTTATACACAGTTATTAAAATACATTAATGTGATAATCAGTGTCATCAATTCAATTCACACATGGGAGTAAAACTACCCTCTTCAGGATTACCTCTTCTTTCAACTGCTCTTCTGATTTGCCAACCCAAGCAACTTCAGGGTGTGTGTAAATCACTGATGGTACACAATTGTAGTCAATGTGCACAGCACCACCAGCCATTCCTTCAACACAGATAATGCCTTCATCCTCTGCTTTGTGAGCCAGCATTGGACCAGCAACCACATCACCAATAGCATAGATACTACCACAGAGATCAAAAGAAACATAGTGAACCTCTGAAATCATAGATACCCTCAGTTTTGCCATGTTAACAAAACTGTAAGTTTCTAGTTATTAAGTCACCAAAAAATGTATTAAATACAGCTCTTCAAACATCTGAGTCTGGGTTCTAACCTTCCAGTAATGAAAAATTCAATGAATTATTTTTGCTTTAATGTTTATAAATTTACTACTCTTCCCCAAAGCCAATGCATTTTTTAAGCATGACAAAAGCCTTATTCTCAATATAGTGTTTGATATAAACTTTTAAATTACTGAAAATGCAACTTACTTTGGAATTTTAGTTTGGAATCTGGTATTGACTGGAATTCTACCTCGAGGATCTAGTTCAATGCCAAGCTCTTCTAGTCCCAGATTCTGAGTAAAAGGTCGTCGGCCAATGCAAACCAAGAGTACATCACAAGTAATCACTTCAGCTTTACCACCAGAAGCAGCTTCAATACTAGACAATAACAGTGTATAACTTGTTAAACACACATCTACATAAATAGCTGATAGACTTGGAAATTTAAGACTAGACATTCTCAAGTGTTGATGACATTCTAACAGTATGAGTTTATTTTATTGTAAATATAACAAACATAAGAGTCGGGCAATGAAAACATGTACATTTTCTCTAAAGGTCCATCATTAGAGTGTCACAGACAGTTTAACATGGGTTAAGAACATAGGTTTTAGAGACAGAAAGATCCAAG
This sequence comes from Lyroderma lyra, assembly GCA_004026885.1. NCBI lineage: Eukaryota > Metazoa > Chordata > Mammalia > Chiroptera > Megadermatidae > Lyroderma > Lyroderma lyra. The sequence goes on along the minus strand of PVJL010000263.1, from coordinate 56,850 downwards.
TTCAAGTAGTGGCTATGCCTCTCATTAGCTGTGACCTTAGGCAAGTTATTTCATTAAGTTATAAAAGTGTTCAATAAATAGTGCCAAGCAGATAGTAAGCAATGTAATTAATACTATTACTGATTTCCCCATATATCTATCTAAAAATATTGAATTCATTTTACTGCATGTTGGGAGTTTAAATTCTTCTAAATGCATGAGGGCTGTCTGGAAAGTATCTAGCCATGTAATATGAAAAATAGAAGCATTCATGGCTGAGTATTTTCTGGCTAGCCTTCGTATACTATGAAAAAGTGCATTACAATGAGAACACTGGATTAATTTTTCTAGTAAAAATTGAAAGTTTTTCTTAAAAACAGACAAGGATACTCTATCAGAAACAAATGTAGCATACTTACGAAACATCAATTTTTCCATCTGACTTCTTGGTAGCACCAGTAACTTTTGTATTCAATTTAAATTTAAATCCTTGTTTTTGAAGGATGCGTTGAAAGTTTTTAGATATCTCCATATCAATTCCAACTCCACCAACATGACCCAAAAACTCAACTGCTGTCACATCTGCACCAAGTCTTTGCCAAACCGAACCCTGCAAATAACAATTTTTAAAAAATAAAAATAAAGGTTTCTATACCAAATGTTTACTGAATTAAATAATTTAAGATATTCTCTTTTGTTAATATGTTCCTATTAGAAGCTCTGAGGTTTAAAATTACCACCATGGCAAATACATGAAACTGCATATATTTATTCACTCATTCATTTGACACTTATTAAGCACCTACTATATGCTAAGCACCATTTTAGATGCTAGACATACATCTGTGAACACAGCACTGCCCTCGGGAACCTTATATCCTGGTAGTGGAGACAGACAAGTGAAGAGGACAGTAAAGTGCTATGAGAAAAATAATGCAGGAAGTATAGCCAGGACAATTGAGAGGGAAAGAATTGCAATTTTAAATATCATGGTTGGGGGAAGGCCACACTGGGAGTGACATTTGCACAAAGACTGAAAGAGAGGGAATGAACTATACAGGTAACTGATCCAGGAAGAGAGAAACAAGTGGGAACGAAGGTCCTATAGAAAAGCAGCCTCTTATTGCTACCAATTACTGATGTTTGCAGAATACTAAACTGCCTTCTTATTTTATTTCTCAACACGGAATTGTTTACTTTTCCATTCAAATTAATAATTTAAACTGAATGCTGGTTTTTAAACAATATTTTAACAATTATAACTTCTGAATACTTACACATAAAACATGCAAGAAAACATAAGTAACAAGCATAAACAAAAATTAACTCAAAATGGATCATGAACCTAAAAATAAATCACAAAACCATGAAACTTCTACAAGAAAACATAAGAGAATCTTTATGATCTTGAGTGATACAAAGATTTCTTAGCTGTAACACCAAAAGCAAAATACATAAAAGGAAAAAAATGTGTATAATTAAACTTCCATCAAAATTAAAAACTTTTCTTGAAGAGATAATATTAAGAACACAAAAAGAGTCATGTCTGCATATAAACTGAGGTGACCCCATGGTTTTCCCTTTAAAGTTACAAGTTGGAAACTACAATTCAACAGAGGATTCCCTGCTCAACACACAAGCACATCTGAGAGATCCATGCACCATGCGTTGAGACATCTCAAGTTGAGTGTATAGAACAAGCAAGGGAGGTGGGATGGGAGAAAAGAAAGAGAAGGGGGCCGCAGATGCAGTTTAGAATCTGCCGCAGGCCAGCTGATGTGGCAGGAGGAAAGGAGTCCTGCTACTGCTCCAACACGGCAGCCAGAAGGGTCAGAAGGGCAGAAGCAACATTCTGGCTTGAGTGGGCAGCACCCATGGCAGTTAAACCTGGTGACAAGGGCAGAAATGCAGCAGAGCAGTGTGGCAGCAGCGGACTAGCAGCCTCTATTACCATCAAAGCAAAACAGCATACCCTTCTAAATCTGCTTCCCCCACAAACTCCCCTACCCCACCTATCATGGTGGAACTCCGTAGATGCAGTGGAGACATCTCAGATACCACAGCGTGGCTAGCAGCCTCTGGTTACAAGGAGCCCGCACTAGAAACTCATAGAGCCCCATCACCAGCTAAATCCCATCATGTGGATAGTACCTAAAACCCAGGTGATCCAGACACAGAGGGGACACCCAACTCCACGGGGAATACAGGGCATTTTCCTAGACTGAGGCCATTACCACTCCATGAAGATCCAGAGTTGCCAGTAGTGCAGGTAAGAGGAAATAAAAACTTGTGCTATAGCACCACCTACTGGTGGAAAGACCTCTACTTAACCTGCTGAATTGTTAAGAGCAAAACAATACCTAAAAAAAGAGGAGTTCACTACCTCAAATCCCCAGGTAGAAAAACAACTCATCAAGTACTATGAATAATCAAGGTAATAAGGAAGCTTAGAAAGAAAATGAAAAGTCTCCAAAAATCAAACTCAAAGACATGGAAATCTGTGATTTAAATGACAGAGAATTCAAAATTGCAGTTATAAAAAAACTCAGTGAGATTCAAGAACACAGAAAGGCACTTCATGGAGCTCAGGAATAAAATCAAGGAACAAAAAAAGTACTTACCCAAAGAGATGAAACTATAAAAAAGAAACAAACAGAAAACAGAAAAAATTCAATAAATGAGGTGAAGAATGCATCAGAAAGCATTGAAAACAGAATATACCGGATGGAAGAAATAGTGAGCTTGCAAACAGAAATCTAGAAATGATTCAAATGGAAGAGAGAATTAAAAAAATAATAATGAAAGAACCCTGAAAACTATTTGACTCCATTTGAAAGAGCAACATAAGAATAACTGGTATACCAGAAAAAAGGGAGGGTAAAGGGAACAGAGAGCCTATTTAAATAATCGAAGAGGACTTCCCAAACCTATGGAAAGAGTTGGACTCAAGAATTCAAGAAGCTAACAGAACACCTAATTATCTCAATGCAAAAGGATCTTCTCCAAGACACATTATATCAAAAATATCCAAAGTTAATGACAAAGAAAGAATTCTCACGGCAGCTACAGAAAAAAAAAACACTGAAACCTATAAAGAAAACTGCATTACATTATCATCACTGGATTTTTCAGCAGAAACCTTACAAGCCAGGAGAATGGAATGAAATATTCAAAATATTGAAACAAAGAAACCCCTAGCCAAGAATAATATATCCAGGAAAGTTATCCTTTAGATACAGAGAAGTAAGGGCTATCCACACAAACAAAAGCTCAGGGAACTGACCACCACAGACCTGCACTGCAAAAAATGTTTAAAGCTCTTCCAACTGAAACAACAAAAAACTTTGAGTAAGATGGCAAAAACAAGCAGAAAATTAAAACTCTATTTCAGAACAGGGTACTAAACATTTAATTATTACATAAAGATTAAAGGGATAAAAACATTAAAAAAAGACTACAACTTCTGCCATTTGGAAACACAGACACAGAATAATAAGGTATAATCTGTGACAACAAACACATGAACGTAGAGGAGAGAAAGGACTGAATTTGCACAGGTTAATAAAAATAAGATGCAATCAGAAAAAAAAAGACTACTCTATGTATGGACCACTTAAAAAAATAAATAAATAAACCTAATGGCAACCACAAAACAAAAATCTAGAGCAGAGACATGTAACATAAAAAAGAGGACCTAAAAAAAAAAATCACAGAAGACCACCGAAGTGAAATAGCAGACGGGGGAAAAAAAAATCAATGACAATACAGAGCAACTAGAAAACAGAAGATAAAATGGCCATAATAAGTCCTCATATATCAATAATCACCCTAAATATAAATTGACAGAACTCTCCAATCAAAAGGCAGAACACCATTGGTGGTACAGTGGTGAGGATAGCTGTCTTCCAAAAGGCACAGAGTAGCAAAATGGATTAAAAAATAAGACCCAACTATACAAGGGCTGTCCAGAAAATATCCAGTCATAAATGCCTCTATTTTTCATATTACATGGCTGGATACTTTCAGGATAGCCCTCATATATTGCCTTTAGGAGATCCATCTCAGCTGCAAAAACAGAGGTTCAAAGTAAAGAGGTGATAGATGATACTCCAAGCACATGGCATCCAGAGAAAAGTAAGTGTGGCCATACTTCTATCAGACAAAATAGATTTCAAGATGAAAAACGTAATGAGACAGAATCGATATTTTATAATGATAAAGGGAACAATTTAAGACATGACACATGCACCCAACCTGAGAGCACCAAAATATACATTCTCAATTATTAACAGACTTAAAGAGAGAAACTGACAAAAATATAATTATTGTTGGGGACCTGAACACACCGTTGACAACAATGAATAAATCATCCAAACAGAAAGTCAATAAGGAAATATTGGCCATAAATGACACTAGACTAAATGGACATAAATGGTATTTATAGAACTTTCCATCCCAAAACAAAAGAATCTATATTCTTCTCAAGTGCACATGCATCATTCTCAAGGATAGACCATATGTTGAGCAACACAACTAATCTCAATAAATTTAAGACTAAAATCATACCAAGCATATTTTCCAACAACAATCATATAAAACTGGAAATTAAATGCAAAAAGAAAGCTGGGAAAACCACAATATGTGGATCTTAAACAACATTCTACTGAAAAACTAATCAATCAAATAAAAGAAGAAATCAAAAGATACAGAGACAAATGAACTAGAAAAAGAAGAACAAAGCCCAAAGTCAGTAGAGGGAAGGAAATAATAAAAATTACAGGGAAATAAATAAAATACAGAAAAAGACAATAGAAAAAATAGTAATGAAACAAAGAGCTGGTTCTTTGAAAAGATAAATAAAGCTAACAAACCTCTGGTGAGACTAAGAAAAAAATCAAATAAATAAAATCAGAAATGAAACAGGAATTACAATGGATATCACAGAAATACAAAGTGTAATACAAGAACACTATGAAAGACTATACACTACCAAATCCGATAAGCTAGAAGAAATGGATCAATTCTTAGAAATAGAACCTTTCTAGACTGAACCATGAGGAACTGGAAAACCTAAGTATGCCAATCACTAGTAAGGAAATTGAAACAGTAATCAAAAACCTCCCAAAAAGACAAAGTGCAGGACCAGATGGCGTCACTCGGGAATTCCACTAAACACTGAAAAAAGATTTAATATCTATCCTTCTCAAGCGCTTCCAAAAAACTGAAAAGGGAATACTCCCTAACTCATTTTGAGGCCAGCATTACCCTGATAACAAAACCAGGCAAGGACAACACAAAAAAAGAAAATTACAGGCCAGTATCTCAGATGAACACAGATGCAAAAATCCTAAACAAAATACTAGCAAATTGAATACAATCCATTAAAAGGATCATACATAATTAAGTAGGGTTCATTCCAAGGATGCCAGGACTTTTCAACACATGAAAATCAATGTGATACACATTAACAAAATAAAACATACAAATGATATGATTATATCACTAGATGCAGAAAAAGCATTTGACAAGATACAACATCCATTTATGATGAAAACACTCAATAAAATGGATACAGAAGAAAAGTACTGCAACATAATAAAGGCCACATATAACAAGTATCATACTCAGTGTTGAAAAAAATGAAAGATTTTCCTCTAAGGTCAGGAACAAGACAAGGATGCCCACTCTCGCCACTGTTACTCACATAGTATTGGAAGCCAAGATATAAAAGGTATCCGAATTGGGAATGAAGAAGTAAAACTGTCACTATTTGCAGATGACATGATTCTATATACTGAAAGCCCTAAAGACTCCACCAAAAGTCTATTAAAAACAATAAATACATTAAGTTGAAAAGATACAAAATGAATATATAAAAATTAATCACATTTCTGTATACTAACAATGAAATATGAGAAAAAGAAATGAAGAAAACAATTTCATTACAATTGCAACGAAAAGGACAAAATACCTAGAAATAAACTTAACTAAGGAAGTAAATACTATATACTGAAAACTATAAGACACTGTTGAAAGAAATTGAAAACACAAGTAATGGAAAGATATTCCATGCTCATGGATTGAAAGAATTAACACTGTTAAAATGTCCATGTTATGCAAATACACAAATTTAATGCAATCCCCATTAAAATCCCAATAGCATTTTTCACAGAAATAGAACAAAATATACTCAAATTTGTATGGAACCACAGAAGATCCCAAACAGTGAAACCAATCCTGAGAAAAAAGAACAAAACCAGAGGTATCACATTCCCTAACTTCAAACTATACTACAAAATTGCAATTATCAAAACAGTATGGTTTTGGCAGAAAAAAGAGACACAGAGACCAATGGAACAGAACTGAAAGCCCTGAAATACACACATATATGGGCAACTAATTTTTGGTGGGGGGGAGGCGAGGAAGGTGGGTAGAAGAGGATAAAGGGGTCAAATATATGGTGATGGAAGGAGACTAGATTTTGGGGGGTGAGCACAAGATGGAGTATACAGATATATTATAAAGTTGTACACCTGAAATTTATATAATGTTATTAACCAGTTATCCCAATAAATATAAAATAAATTTTAAAAAGAAAAAAAAGAACACAAAAAAGAAGCCACAGACTGGGACAAATTATTTGTAAAACATCTATGTGATAAAAGATTTATATCCAGACTTAAATACTGAAAACTCAAACAAATAACAAAAATAAAAAATAGCCAAAATATTTACATAAGCACTTAATATTGAGGTGGAAAGTAAGTACATAAAAAGATGCTCAACATTATGTCACTAGAAAAATGCACATTAAAACCACCTTATGGACCACATGCCTTAGTTAACATGCTTCCCAAAATTATAAATTACATAAAGCAAGAAAAAGCATTTAAGTGTAAGAATGACAGACTCAATCAAAGCAGAGAAACAGACTGGAATAATGGGTACAAGTGAAGATTAAATTGAAGCGAAGTTAAGGGTTCAAAGTCCATTGATTAGGTTTAAAACATCAGAATTCTTCAAGCAAAAGATATAAGGTTTTCATCTCACTACAAGTTCAATATATGCTTAAAAAAATAATAAATTGATCTTAAAGAATCACATTTTAAAAAGTATATTATGCATATCAAAAGTTCTCTCCAAAATCCAGAATATTATGCTTGGTTTTGAACACCATTTACAAGTGTTCCTGTCAGACTAGACTGGATCAACAAGATGAAAATAAGGGAGATTCAAATATAGATAAAACTCAGTTCCTGCCTTCAAGGAGCTTATGGTTCTGTACGAAAGACAGACATAAACAAGTAAGCACAATATACTGTTATTGGATGATAAAAAGATATAGACACATTATACTAAAAAGTCATACAAGGAAACATCTGAGCTTTCTTAGGAGAAAGAAGTCTTCACTACAAAGGTAATTTCTAAGCTGACTGTTGAAAATTATATCAACAAATGTTTTCTGAGTAATAATAAAAACTAATGTGTGAATACTTATGTATCAGGCATTATGCTATTAGATGCTAAAGACACAGTAGATGAAACAACCTCATGGAGTATATGATTTAATGAAAGAGAGACAAGTGAACAAGTAATATCAAGAAACTAATACTCTAACAAGAAGACAGGGGGTAATGGAACACTCAGCAAGCTTACCTAATGACATCCAGGGTAGACAGAGAAGGGATCATCAGAGTGCAGAGACTACAGGGAAGAAATGTTTAGAACGAAAGGCCTACAGGTAAAAGAAAGAGCACAGCTTGTTCAGGAATTGATATTTCAATATACGGAGGACATAGTGTGAGGAAGGACTAGCAATGAGACTGGAGATTTGAGCCAGCACATCATGTTGACCTTTAAACATTAAGGAGTTTGGATTTATGCCAATAGCTATAACGAGTCATTGAAGGGTTTTTAGCAGGGAAGGGACATGATTACATTGGTGTTACAACATGATCACTCCAACCACTCTGGTGAGTATAGATTAGAAAAAGATGAAAGAAGCCAGAGAGATCTAGGACAAGACATGATGCTGGCCTAAACAAGGATCTAAGTAGATGCATGAAAAGAAGAGGATATATTCATGAGATTATCTTATCTCACATTAGCACTCAGTCACTGACTCAATATGGAGCAGAAAGGCATGGGAGAGCTCAAACTTCTTATTTAGGACTCTAGATGGATGTCAGTACCACTCATTAAGATGGAAAATGTTACAAAAGAACTAGGTTTGTTTTGCTTGTTTGGGGTAGGAGGAGGAAGAGGGCGAGGGAAAGGTTAAATCATACATTTACTGAGGTAAGGACCTATGAGACCTATAAACAGAAATGCTGGCAGGCATTCAGGTATAAATGTTTAGAGGAAAAAGAAAGGATTAGGTTGCAAATATTTATATGTCCTTGGGTAACTGAGATAGGATTGAAGAGAATATTCTGTGGAAAGAAAAAAAAGGGTCTGGGATAGAACTCTGAGACAGAATCTAGAGCAGGGGTGTCCAATCTTCTGGCTTCCCTGGGCCACATTGGAAGAACTGTCTTGGGCCACACATAAAATACACTAACAATAGCTGATGAGCTAAAAAAAAAAAAGTCCATGCCTACTTTTCATAATGTTTCAAGAAAGTTTTCAAATTTGAGTTGGACTGCATTCAAAGCCATCCTGGGCTGCGGCCTGCAGGCCATGGGTTGAACAAGCTTGATCTAGCATAATACCAACAATTTAAGGGAAAGCCAAGAAAGGGAAACCTGCATTCAAGACAGAAAAATCAGCCCAAAGGGTAGACAGAAAACCAAGAGTATGGAATCAGACAAGCTAAAGAGGTTCAAAGGCAACCAAATCCACAATGCTGATTGTTACCAAATAAGGCAGTGAAGAAAACAATTTAGGACTAAATAATACATGTGATATTTAGGACTAAATAATACATTCATTCATGTCCTATCAGAGCAATTTGATGGCACATGAAGCCATGGATTGAGGAGTAAGTTACAGTTGATGAAAGAGCATGGACAACTCTTCCAAGTCTGGCTGTGAAAAAGTGAGAGGGAAATTAGTAACTGAAGGAAGACATAGGATCAAGACAAGCCTTATTTATGTGCACACAGCCTGTGTCTATGAGTGCAAATACATCTGAGCACGTGTGAATGGCACATAGGTGGCCAGAGAGAGGTACGATTAAATGTAAATGAGAAGGAAGCAAAAGGAGGAGTGAGTTGAAGACTAAAAAAACACAAAAATAAAAATCACAAAGTCAAGTCCTGAGAAGGCAGAGGATGCACTACCAAGCAGAGGTGAAGAGCTCCATCTTAGGGAAAATATCTATTTCCACAGTTCTAGGAGAGGATCAAGAGAACAGGTATAACAACAGTTAACAGTATTTTCAAATGTGAGGCACCAAGTTAAGGCAATTTTCACTGAATGGTTTCTCTTACATGTGATATTTAGGAGACAAGGTCACCTGCAGGCAGGGGAAGACAGCGTACTGGCAGAGATCTGAGAAAAGTGGGAAATGAACCAGCCACTGCAGGCACCAGGCTAGGGAAATATTGGGCTTGTCAGCAAAGCTGAGATTCCTCTTAAGATTTATGACCAAGAATTGATACAGCATTAATCTACAGGGTGCATATTTTTCTCCTGGTGTAATCAATAGCCAGGATAGACCATTAAAAAGGCAGACAGCTGAATTCAATCAAGACCAGAGTTTTGCAAAGCAAGTATTACAGCAAAGCAAGGGACTCAAGAACACCTATAAGAGAGTAGTTAAAGTGACAGAGTATGGAATCTAAGCTGATCTGGAAAGCAATCAAGACAGGAAAGAGCAGACAGCAAAAACAAAGAGGAATCTATGACTAGAAAACCTAATAAAGTTAAAAAGCCTGTTTACTAGGAATAACTAAGTAAGAGAGGATAATATGGTCAGAGAATAAATTGTCTGAATTTGTGATTTCAGAAGTAGAGCAATTCTTGGTGATTATAAGGTAAAATGGCTCTGAGAAAAGGCTAACTAAAATGAGGGGCAAAGAGGTCAATGGAAACACAGGAAAGCTGCCAAGTGGACAAGAAGAGAGAACAAGGCAGACAGAAGATATGAAATACCATGCTACTTATTGAAATGCAGAGAGTTTGACATTTCTCATACATAAGTTAAGAGGGAATGAGATGAGGATGGAGAGGAAGGGAAAAGCCAGATCACCTAAGTCATGGTCTTTATCAAAATGCAATTTGCTTACAATGAGAGCTACCTTCTGAAAGCCTGAAGGGTATGAAAGGCTGTTAAGATTTAAATAGTTGATGGGCTGCCAAGATTTAAAAAAAAAAATAAGTCCAGCTTTAAGGAACAGGAAGGATGGAAGATACAGGAAAACAGATTTCAAAATATAAGAGAATGTTGTAACGACAAATGATTATATAAACAGGTTGTCTTGAAAATTGTTTACTACAGTTAGTATTTAACTCTTTCACTGCATTAACTGACTTAAAGGTTTTTTTTCAGAATGTGTCAAAAAGCCATTTTGACTATTTTATGCATTTAATAATAACATTTTGAGCTGCTTTGTATATAAATGACATCATTTTTATTTTAAATTTTTGTTATATGGTAATAAATTCACCATTATATTGAATTTTAGCAAAAAATACTCAAAACAAACTAAGTGGCATCAATTAAAGTATAGATAAATTAGAATCTAATGGCATTGATGACATACAAAATTTATTACAAAATGTTACACAATATGATATACAAAATATTATTGTTTTTTTTGTTTGTTTGTTTGCTTTTTGGTATGTGGGTAGCTCCCTGACTGGGAATCGAACCCAGGCCGCAGCACTGACAGCACCAGCGCCGAAGCCTTAAGCCACTACACCATCAGGGAACTCCCAAAATATCATTGTTTTTGACAGTGTAAGCCATAGGCAAACATTAAAAAATTCTTGTAACTGGAGAAGTAGAGGGAAAAGTTTTTTTTGAGCTTGTAGGATAAATTCAAACGCCACAGTCAGCAGATGAAATATTCATTTGGCTATATCCGAATGTTGTAGCAAAAGGGTTAAGCAAAACTCAATACCAATCTGCCTGTGACATTACACAAAGAATCAAATGGAGACCTTTAAAGTCACTTCCAACCCCATGGAGGTAATGAGATAGAAAAGGCATCACTTACCAACTCTACACCGATTACTCCTGCACCAATGACAACCATCTTTTCTGGAACTTTTTTTAAAGATAAAGCACCTGTAGATGATACTACTGTATCTTCATCAATCTATAATAATAATTTAAAAAATGCAGTAAAAATTATTTGGAAAAACTTACTGATTTATAAACTGTGACCTCACTCAGTATAATGATTAAAAATAGTCATTTCTTTATTTTGAGGTATCTATGACTTCTATCCATAAACTCAATTTCCTCAAATCCCATTAAAAATGCTCACTTAAATTTTTATCAGTTAGCATTTCAAAACAAAATGGTCAATTTTAACTTCATGTTAAATTAAATCTTAGGGTAAAGTATTCTATTTCTGGGCAAACTTGCTGCATAATAAAGACAGCCAACTTCCCAAACAAAGCTGCATGGCTGTCAACATGCAGTATTTCAGTCAGAAAACCTCTCATTCCACGTTCATAAATAGGAGGAATAAAGTTGTTTATAAAATGGATTTCTGAAGGTTTTGACAGTAGTAAAAAGTATAAATACCGTGATTCCAGGAAAAGGAGTAACTTCTGAACCTGTGGCTATAAGAATGTTCTTTGTATCGATAACTTGAGTGCTGCCATCGGCTTTTGTAGCGGTGACCTGATTTTTGCCAGTTATCTTTCCATATCCATTTACATGAACAACCTTTATAAAGTAATATTTATAAATTCACAAAGTTTAAAATAATTCTTTGATAAATAAACATGATTAATAGGAGAAAACTACTCTATTACTTTACCCAATATAAATGCCCTTACTTAGTAATGGTATACATAGAACAGCAAAAAATTTGTTATATATGTCATGAAAATTTACTTCAGGTTAGCATACTGCTGTAAATTAAATATCCTCAGCAGCTAAGTTCTAATACCATCACTCTATGAGTGTAAAGCTATGTTTAATGTGTATATAAAATAAAGCAAAAATGTGAACATTAAACATACTGACCTTATTTTGTTTGAATAAGTGGGCAATTCCACCTGTTAAAGCTTTTACTGCAGTGCTCTTCTGCTCCATCATCTTGTCTAAATTCAAGCGAACTTCAGACACTGTAATTTATTAAATAAATCTTTAATACTTAGCTAAATTCTTAAAGCAATATGTGGTATTTTTCACTAATCAAGGTCTGGAAAATTTCTGCCTAATGCTTACAGAGCTGTACAGAAGCAGAATTAACATTTTAAAATTTAATAACAGAGGGAGCTCCCTGGTGGTATAGTGGCTAGGCTTTGGCGCTCTCAATGCTGTGGCCTGGGTTTGATTCTCAGCCGGGAACTACCAAAAACAAACAAACAAAAAACAAATAAAATTTAATAACAGATATACTAATCCCACCTGGCAAAAGGTCAAAAGTATCATATCACAGTAACATAACCTATCAAACACTATTAAAAATCCACCTTTGGGAAAAATGCAGTCCAAAATAAAACATGATATCCCACTGTGACAACATATTCTCCAAATGCTTATGATGATCATAAGTCTGGAAGAGATTTAGGCAGAAATGACAAAATAAAACATCACCTGAAATTTTAAATAAAAGGAAACGCTAAATTTCATGAAACAAAAATTAATAAAAATATACATGAGAAAACTTTAAATACAGAAGCTTAATATAAGAATTTAATCAACTAGACTTTAATCACTCATTTACCTCAGAAGAGAACTCTGAAGCAATTTAAGAAAAAGTTCAACCCATAGAACTTCAAAAGGGTATCTAGAAATCAGTTCATGCAACCAATACATATCTCAAGAGATGAGGACGTAAAGACCCTGAGAAGGTCATAGAGCTACCACATGGAGCTTTGCCTACACGCAGGTCTCTTGACTAACCATGCCTCCTCTTTCCTTAATAGGTAAGGAAAGTGGGTTCTGATTCTATTTTTCATCTAATTTAATACAATGTTTGCTTGTGTGTGTGTGTGTGTGTGTGCATGAGTGTGTACAGAAGCGCGCACACACATATCACACATATCACCTATATACCCATAATTACCTACCCTACATTATGGCCCATTCTTTCAGATACCTACTGTTACAAAGAAACAAATGAAGGAAAAATCAGGACCTTCTCCACACCCCCCACCCCTGCAAGGTGTTTAAGCCGTTCCTAGAACAGACTACCCTTCTGGATTTATCTGTCAACAATTGGAGAGAAAGGATGAAAACAGCCCAAAAAGAATGGCAGGAGACAAGTCATAGCAAATTAAAATCTTATGAAATGTCCTTTTCCTATTATGCTGCATTCCTCCCTCTCTCTCCTCTGTTCTTTCTACTACCAACAATTTAGGTAGATCTTGCTTCCTTCATCGTTATCAGCCCATAGCACTCAGGAATTCAGCAGCTTCCCAGTGATCTCCAGGCTTTAGGAAAACAAAAAATGACTCTCTCTCTACACACACACACACACACACACACACACACACACACTCTCTCTCTCTCTCTCTCTCTCTCTCTCTCTCACAAAGTTAACAAAGGAACAAAAGATGTTATGGTAGAAATCTGGATTAAGCTTTCTTAAGTAAATCTCTATATTTTAAAGATCTTTTTCTTACTCTTCCCTCACTAAACACAAATTACATACTCATCAAGACACACATTAAGTCTTTAGCCAGAAAAGTCAAGTATGGCTGGTAATATTGCTAAGTATGGAAAGTATACTTACTTTCAATTCCCCTAGATGCAAAATCTTTTCCATGAGCCATGTGGTAATAATGAGAGTTATTTAATAAGGCCTAAAGGAAATTAGACAAAATTATCAAATGTTCAAAAGTGACTATATACAACCAAAAACACTTATGAATGACATTCTGTACACAGACTAGGACTACATCAATTCTGTTTCTGTTCTTATGAAATTAATCTAAAACAAGAATGACATAAAAAACATTCAACAAATAAGAATGAAAAACAAAGCATCTTTACTTTCTTAAGTATACACTTCAGGGTGGCAGGTGAAAAAGGTAGTCATGTTTAATAATATATAAAGTACCTATGAGAATTTGCTACCTATTATCTGCTTCATTGGTAAAGGAAAACTGAAGAGAAAAAAATGTAACATCAGAGTCTGGTTGAATGAAAGGGCTGGGCATTCTGAAACAAGAAAACTATTTCAGGAATGTAGGGCACACTGTTGACAGCACTCTAAGTTTCACAAAGGAACAACATGTCTATCATCCATGGGTTGTTTATTTTTTAATAACTGTATTAGTCTAATATTCTAGTCTTGATACATCCTTTTAATTGGTGGCCAATGGAAAAAACCTCTGCACTGTAATAAAACGGATGCTCACCTTAGAAGGAATACAACCAACATTCAAGCATGTTCCACCAAGTGTTTCATTTTTCTCAACGCAGACTGTCTATAACCAAAGAAAACATTAACAGCATGTAACTGCAATGTTTCAGTTCACTAAAATTTCAAATGTATCTTAGTTCTTCTACAAAACAAGCTACTCAAGCCATGTTTGAGGAAATGAAATATAATTCTTTACAATTTATCATTTGAATAATACCAAATTCAGGCAAATGCAAAAGTGAATTATTCTAAGAGATATTTTTGTTAAACTGTTTAACATTACCAAATACATGCTTTTAGCTCTATTTTCTGTATCTTCCAAAATGTGATCAGAAGCCAAAATGAAAAGTATTAGGGGAGGGGATAAATAATGGACTTCACCTTCAATTTCATGACACTACAACTAAATGAACCCTCTCTTCATTAGTCTTAGGCTTAATTATAATTCATAGAATTAAGAAATTATTTACATTATCTAACTACAAAGTATTCTGTGAATATGATCAACTCTTCCCAAATAAAAATGAATCAACATCTAGTTTTTAATCTAACCCTTACCTTGAAGCCTAACTGGGCAGCTTTAATAGCAGCAACATATCCTCCAGGACCAGAACCTATCACTGTCACATCAGCATCAACTACAATAAAAGCAAATTGATATAAAACAGTAAACTGCTTAATACTGTCCAAAAACAGTGCATTACCAAAAAATAAAAACAAAATACAAACACAAAAATACTCTGATATTTTAAACTTCCATGAAAGTACGCAGTGTTCTTTGATGTAACTGAAAATGGCACAGACTTATTCTACTTCATTTTCCTTTGTTCATTATGGGATATGAAAATACAACTGAGTTCTGTATCCACTGATCTTGTTAAATTCCACACAGTTTTATTTCATTATAATGAACAAGCATTTTGTGATACTGAAATATACACATCCATATAAAGGTAAGAGCTTTAGCTTTGAAATCTGACATATCAGGCTTCAAATCTCAGCTCTGACACTTATTAGCTGTGTGACCAAGTGAGTTAATTTTTTCTGTAATATAGAAACAATAACACTGCTTTACATGATTGATGTTAGGATTAGGTAAGGTAATTTTGTGTAATATAGTACTGTCAATTGTAAATTTAAGACTGATTACTCCTTTCATTTTGTTAACTTCTGAGACATGGGGGGAAAGGGAGTCAGCTTCCCTGTAACAGGCAAATATGTTTTGAACTTTATTTGAATACTGATAAATTTTGCATAGTTTAAATAGGCTAACTAGAACATTCAATTAAGTTTTCTGGATATTTATCATATAAAGATAAAAAATTAAAAATTAACTCTGATTGGCAGCCTTAGGAATATAAATTCAATTATTCCCATACTTCTCAATCCAACTTCAAATAAAGCAACAGTGAGTTAGAAGAGTCTCCCTTCTCCTGCCCTTCTTCTGTCCTTCAAACCAATTACTCTAGCATTTAGCAGTTTTTAATACACTTTCACATATATTATCATGTTTGAGTCTCAGAACTTCTTATGAGGAAGGTTAAGGGTGGCATTTGTCTGACATTTCACCAATAAGAAACACAAGGTTCAGAGAGGTCAATTAACTTGCCCAAGGTCATCTAGCAAGAGAGCAACAGAGACAAAATTAAGCTTTTTATCCTCTACTTCCAGTGGTCTTTCCATTCATTATTCGATACTATTCCTTTCCTCAATTTCAACTATCATAAACTAAAATCCCCAAGAGCAATAACACAGCTTTACAGTTGCTAGCTATCTGACTTTGGGTGTGTAATTTAACCTACTTCGTCTTCATTTTCCTCATCTGCAAGATAAAGGCCACAAAACTTCTACCATATAGGATCGTTAACACAGAATAAAATAATGTGTGTAAATAGCTTAGTATAGTACCTGGAACACACTAAGTATTTGCTACATGACAGCTATATTTTGACCTTAAAAGATGACAATTTTAATTTCTTATCATCGCCTCTCCCACAAAACACACAACACCCAGGGGACAGGAGTGCTATTAACAATACCATTTAGAAAACCCTTGCTGGCCTTGAACAGAAATCACAGAACCTGTGCTGGAAGATAATAGCAGTTGTCGAACCCAGTTACCCCCAAAAAAATCGAAGAATCCTTTCTACTAAATAAATAAAAATACTAATTCTCCTTGGTTATTATCAGATGATAACCAGGATTACTCAATACATGAACAAAATATAGCTAGTCCAATAAATGATAGAAGTATTGTTTCAATTTTTACTGATCCATTTTTTTTTTTTTTTGGCCAAATTGCTTGGTTCACCAACTCATGTTCAGAATTAAATATATAAGATGTATTTCTAGTATAAAATTTTGAACCAAATAATGACCTAAACAATATTCCTTACTTTGGGTTCTAAATTTTAATTTCATAGTAATGTAAATAAAAGTTGCAAATATGAGTTTCTTTGCTGAATTTTTAACATCTTTTCTAATTATAATAATACAGGGTGTCCCAAAAAGATGTATACACACTTTAACAGCTGATAACTCATATAATTTTCTCTCCTTTTCAGGTTGGACCAATTTGAAATAATGGGCAAAGTCATCATGATGAATGTGGAATGCCTCACATCACTAGACATTTTTTATGAGGATACATAAAAGTTTACAGTTCAAAACTGGAACAGTCGACAAAATGAATGCAGCCACTGAATGAGAATGCATACAAACATGAACAAAATGATTCCTGATGTATGTGATTCCATTGCTTCACGTTGCCAGCAGTGCTTGGACCAGAACAGTCATCAGTTTGAAAAGGGGCATTGACAAAAAAATTACTCATATCTATAAATTTTTTAAATTTTGAAAATAAACTATATGTTAATAAACACTAATTTTATAATCATTCAAAATGTGTTTACATTTTTTTGGAACACCCTGTATATAGGTTTATTTAACAAATTTAAACACAGAGAAACTGAAAAACTTGGAGTTTATTTCACAATTTACTATATAACCTTAGAATTTTTTTAAACTATAAAAAATGTTAAAAACTCAAAACAGTTCATCTATCACTGAAGATACTAAATGTACCATTGCATCAGATTACCACTAAAGTCCTTGGAAGCATAAAAATGAAGGGAAAAAGAAAAGTCTTTAAAGATTTGTCAATTTGTCAATAACCCAGTGACAAACCTTCAAAAATAAGCCAGTATTTATTTGCAGACTGACTGGCTGCAATTTACTTTGAAATGCACCAAAAAAGTAAGATGGATTGATGGACACATAAATGAATGGACAGATACGTGATAAGTACTATAAAATGTTAATGGAAGAATATATGGATGTTCACAGTAGAATTCCTCCTACTTTTCTAATGTTTGCAATTTTTCATAATAAAATATTGGAAATACAAATCAGCTAGCTTTCACCTGTACCAAAGGTGCATGCCAGTGAAAGTTTACAACACATGATTCTGACTCACCATCTTCTTAACAAGAAGCATTTTTTAGATGGGTCCCCAAATAAATCAGGTTGGCCAAAAAGTCATTGTTTTTTTTGTGAGTAAATGAAAGGTGATTCTTCTACAGAAAATGCAATGACTTTTTGGCCAACCCAATAGTTTAAAAAAATCAGGATACAGAAAAGCAGTTAAAAGAAATACATTAATTTAAAGAATACTTGATGGAAAATTTTATAAAATTAGCATCAACCTTTAAAAATGAAAAGAAAAACTGAAAAGAATATACAAATTGATAGCATAAGAGAAAGATGACTAAGTTAGCAAAAATGACAACAGATGGTTGGATAGCGACCTGCATTTCAGGTAGCAGTGAAATACCAGGAGAAAGCTATCAGGTTAATACATTAAAAAATACTGGGGGACAATGAGAATGAATGACTTAATGCCATGAAATGAACTGGAAGAGAAAAAGCAGGAAAAAGTGTTCTACAAATTATTCTACAAAAGCTACTTATGTCATTATGAGGAAAATGAAGATAGTACATTATAAAGGGTACCACTAAAATAGAGGTGTTAGGTTACAGAGAAATTGTAATCATTAACAAATTACAAGAAGTGTATTAAGTCAGTCCGCAGTATCTATCATTTGGGTAATGGAATGTGTGCCAGGCAGTTTAATGCTTCATGGTCTTATTTAAGCCTTATTACATCTTTATTACAGTTATTATTTCCATTAAACAGGGAGATAATAAGGCTGAGAGTAACTAAATAACTTGCATAAGGTTGCACAACTAGTTAGTGAGTTGGCCAGGATTCAAACCAGGTTCTTTTCATTAGTGAAGTCTGTGCTTCTACACCATTATGTTCTCATGTCTTCCAAAACACCCAGATGATCCCATAAACTCCTGGGCAATCAAGAAATCCAACTGAAATAAGAACTCCTTAATTTTCAGAATGAAATCAGTAAATATTTATCAATGACTACTCCATGAGGAAAAGATCACTACCTTCAATAACCTTACATTGTAGTTAGGGAAAACAGGCACATATCAAAATATAGATAAATCAAAATTATTTTTTAATAAATGGAATAGGGAAAGGTAAGTCATAAAGCAGTAATCCTTAACTGCAAAAGAGTATAAAGCTACTTGTTAAGGTTTATTTGTTGTTTTGTTGTGGTGGTGGGGAGGCTGTTTTTATATTATCAATGCCCTTAACCTTCAGTCTATTTCAGTGACCTTCTTCCATATATTTGTTATCACCAAACTGCTCTGGCTCTAAAATCCTGAATTCTAATACTTGCCTTTCTAATAATAACCATACAAACTCATAGTCCATAAGGAAGGAGAAATTCAATAAAAGAAAATAGGATTTGAAGTAAAACAAATCTGAATTCAAATGTGAACTCCATCTCAACTTCTTGGGCAAATTAGGCAACCTCTCCAGGCTTTGATGTAACATAGGGGTAACAGTGACAGTAATACCTACATCCCAGTGTTTTGAGGTCAGAGATAATCCAGGAAGACCCTGGGAGAATGCCAGGTACATTATCGGGCACTCAATAAATGTTTCTTCCTTTCTCAGGTCCAGCTCCCAACTTTAGTATTGCAGCCTCCAATCTTATGTCCACCCTTCATAATACCTTACACACTGCTATTCTAGCATTACCCACTGCTAAATTGTTCTATCCGTCATTGGTTTCCCTGTCTCTTGTTGGGTAAAGTCGAAGTTCCTAAATGCAGCACCCAAATCTGTTCAGTAACTATTTCTCCAGCCTCATTTCCCACCATATTCTGCTTATCTACTAATACAACACAGTTTAAACTTCAGCAATAGTGAATTACTATTAGCTTACACCCACTGAACTACCTGGTCTACCTAAGCACATTCTGTTCCATCTATCTAGAAACAGATCCTGACAACATGCATTTCACATTACAGACACTACTCTAAGCTCTTGGGCTACCTACAAATGACAAAGCCCTGGTTCTTATGATCTAATAAGAGGAAAGAAACAGAATTGCAATAAAAACTCCAATCGGTAACCAGAATGATTTTTAAAAACAAATCTAATATTATATCCCTGCTTAAAACACTTCAATGACTTCCAACTACCCTTAAAGTCTTAGGGTCTTTCATAATCTGAAGAAGTAAACTCACCATCTTCAACACATTTCAGCTAAATTGGCCCTTTCCAAGTTCCTCAAATGCACTATGCTCTTTCTCACATCAAAATATTCCAACATGCTATTCCTTCTACCTGGAATACTTTCTCTCATACCCACTACTACCACTCCAACCCTTTTTGGATATCATTTCCTTAGGAAAGAATTTTGTGAATATTCCCAATCTGTATGTAGATTTTATAGCTCCCTAAATCTATGTAGCTATAGAATTATTTGATGGATGTTTACCTTCCCCAAATGGACTATAAACTCTGTAAAAGTTGCATCTTATCTGTCCTTTCACTGCGGTATCCCAGCAAGTAGCCACAGAATTAGCAGAGTAGATATTTCCTATTTGTTGAAATAATTAACAAATAAGAAGAGTACCTACTGTGCCATTTTAAGTGCTAAACAATAGGACACCATCTTTGCCATTAAATAAATATCTCAGAGGAATATAAGTATGTATGCATGTAAAAATGCTTGTTATTTTATCCAACCAAAAACTTGACACACTGTATCTATGAGGGTACTAAAGGATCCATAATTTACTCAAAGTCAAGGGATCATTAATCTGTTTGATTCATCAGGGCTCAGTTACCCTCATTCCATTAAAATCTACGTTCCTGTTCTAGATTGCCTGGCAAATAGAAGGCACTTAACAATCTTCATTTAATGATTCTAAGCCATGAAAAGTCTTTAAGTGCATGCTTTGGAAATAAAAATCTAATATTTCTCCTGTTGTGTGAGTTCAGAATACATAACATTTCCATTTAACAAAATTTAGAGGTATATGACAATTATATCTTAGTTAGACTAAAAGAATAAAGGGACAAAGGGCATGATGGTCCTACTTTTTTCCCCACCATGAAATTCCTATTTTTTAGAGCATTTCTTAACCTGGTCAAAGCTAGGATAAATCATACACTGTTGGCCACTGGTGATGGAATCCATCCCCTACTCTTTTTTCTAGGAATAAAATCTCCAAAATGGTAATAGTTTGACAACAATTAAAGATATAATTGGATAAAATTATAGGATAAAATTAATTCACAGAAATCAGGGAGAATAATGATCACAGTTGCCCCCAGCTAATGATTTGTACAATGAAGCTTTAAGACATGACATGCAACTTTATTTATAATCATATGGGTGATTTCAGTAAATGACAAAAATAAACAATTTCAAATAATATCCTTGGTACTGTGAGGCCAATATACCTCACTACAAGCCCATTAACTTCCTGTGTTAAGTACTTTAAAAAATATGTATCCTTTATAGAAATGTCAAAAATATAAAAAAGTATAAAGAGGAAAATATCCATAATCCATAGGTTCCCTTCAGGGCACATCCTTCTAGTCTTTAAAATGTGCTTTTGATGAGCCCATCAAGATTTTCATTCAGGATGTGAAAAAAGCCACCTCACCATTCTAAACAGTGTTAAGCAAACAACACAATCTGACCAGTGGACAGAATTAACTTTTTAAATGTAAATGTATAAAATCACCACCCCTCTCCCTTGCTCAAAACGCTTCAGTATTTTCCCATGACACATGGAGTAAAATTCAAACTCCTTGGCCCAGCTTACAAAACCCTCCATGATCTGATCTCAGCCTACCTCTCTGATTTTACATTCTATAGATCTTTGTTCCAACCACACCAGCCTTCTTGTAAATCCTTAAACCTCACAAGTGAATTCTCACCTCAAACCCTTCTCACTGTTATGTGCCTCTGCCTGAAACAACCTTCTCACCCCATCACTTCACTCTGGCCCTTGCTCAGACATCATCATCTCGAGAAATCCCTGACACTTTATCTAAAATAGTCTCTTTTCCTCCCAATTACCTGCTTTAATTTTCCATCACTTCCCAAAATACTTAACCTGTTGCTTATGTATTGCTTGTCTTTTTTGGAATCAGACTATTAAGTTCCATAAGAACAGGGCTTTGCCTTGTTCATCACCTGGAACACACTAAGTGCTCAATAAATATTTAAGTGAATAAATATATGAAGAATTTTGAGTGAAAATGGTTTTACTAAGTACTTACTTGGTTGATCTGCATAAGTTCTCAAAGGCACTGCAGAAACTCCCTGTAGGCCATGAGCTATTCGATTGAAATGGCCTCTCTGGAAGAAAAAAAAAAAATGTCCCTATTATGCAAATAAAGACTTTCTGAAGGTCAATGAAAACATGATTTTGGGCAAATGTATCAAGCACTGATTATTAATGTATTTTCCATTGCCATCCTGGGGTTACCTATGAATTTCTCCTCTTTGATAACAAGATTTTCCAATCTTAGTTTGCTACACTATGTTTTTATTACGCATATTCAAACATCTCATGTTTAACCTAATAAAAATGTTTTTCAATGGTGTTCATTTTTAGAGCCAGGAATAATCTTTAAGTTCTAACTTAATACTTGCACAATCTACATTGGGATGATCCTTTTAGTTGTACTCATTAGTTTACTAACTCAAATCTACCATGCAGCCTATGAAAATGTTCCTGAACCGTCAAGTAGGAATAGAAATTTAGACACGGTAATTTAGTAAAATTAAGTAATGTGTGCACTAAACAATGTATTCACATTCAAGATCTACTACAGTTTAACAAACTGCATCATAATCTCCACAATAATCTCTAAATGAGGATGGCTACTCTTTCCTAGAATAGTGAAGCACAAAGAAACAAAGCAAATACTTCCTATCACAGCAGGCAAATGAGAGGCAGTGACAAAACCTACACGAATCTAGTAATGTTCTCTATTCCAAGGCAATTCTTGCACCTGAGGGCAAGACAGTAAACCAAAGAGAGGCGGACTAAATGTCAGTCCTGAGTTTTAGTCTGAGCTCTGGCCCTCACTAAAAACTTAATTTCTAGCATGTTAATATTAATTTTCGGGAACACAGGTTACTCATCTTCCAAAGGCGTTTGATAGCTATATTATCTTTAGCGTTTCCATCAATACAGTACCCAGCCAGGATTCCACATACACAATCTTGCTGTTATCTGGCACAGGACGAAAAGGGATTCTGTCTTGACAATAACCTACCTGCTGCAATTAAAAACAAGCCCCCAGAAGGGAAGGTGATAAACACTTGCTTAAAGTTGCAAACAAGAAAGGAACCTTTAAGGAATTCCTAGGGATCCCTGTTGGGGTTGACTAGGTCAGGGTCTTTCAATTAGTGCCCCCAGGATTACATGCCCACTGCAGCAGTGTCCCCAGGATTACATGCCCACTGCAGAAAGTTAGGCCTCTCAGGGGCCGGGATTAGAATTATGAAAAGGTATGGGTATGAAGAGCCAATACGGGGCAAAGGCAATTTCTACTTTCTCCTCCAAAGTAGAGAGGCGTTTGTGTGACCGTATGCTCCATGGCCCTGGCCGTCAAACAGGCGGAAGGACCTCTCCACAGTCCGCACCTTTGCCTCCCAGCCGCGTCCAGGTCTGACACGGTTTAGAGGTGGAGCTGCGGATGGTCCCAGACAGGCCGCCGGCTTCCCCCACCCTCACCAGTTAGGCCGCCTCCCAGACCCCGTCAGCTGGGCTCTCTGTGCCTCTGGCTCAGCACGACCCCATCCAGTCGGCCCTCACCTTGGCCAAGGAACAGTATACACGACTCCAGCTCTGCATGCTGCCGCTGTACTTTCTTTTCCGCCAATGCTTTCACCTCCCTGAAATGCCTCCGCCGCCTCCGCAAGGTCTCCCCGCCCTGCGCATGCACTAGCGCAGTTACGTCATGGCCGGAAGCAGTGCGATTGGCCAGCACGGTCCAGTCCCACCAAAAGAGACTTTCCCGTCAGGCTCGGCGTCCTACACTGTCGTAAAGAGCCCAGTGCTTTCTGGCAGCGGGGGGGTTGAGAGACCATTTTAAAGAGAGGTAAAAAAAGTTGTTCTTCGTTGTACTGTGGTCTGCTTCTTGGAAGACGAAGTAAATAAACGAGACTATCCTTTACTTAATGCATAGTACAGAAAGTGAAGCTTGACAAGTTCTTGATTGTGTTAGGTCGAGGAACCTCAGCGCTTTCCAGGTATTATCTCACTTAATTCTTACAACTAATAACGGATTAGGAGTATTTCTCCACTTCTTGAATGAGGCCCGGAGAGTTGAATAACCCCAAGGTCCCACAAGGGAAAGATAACTGCAGCCTTGAGGTTGAAGCCTTTTATCTTAACAACTGCTTTATAAACTCTCTCCTGAAAACAAATGCCATATAGGTGATGGGGTCACATTCTAGCATCATCAGCATCTTGGTCTAAGCAAACTGGCAATATGTAGAAAACACTGTCCCTGATAGAGCAAGTTACAATGGGTGGGATGATAGATGAGATTTTAGGTTTTCCTAGTAGACATTGAAAAACACTGTCTTCAAAATTGAGCACAGATCTAAGGTCTAATTCTTGCTTTACAATAACTAGTGCTGGTAAAACTTACTTCTACATTTCTGTAAAGGTTACTTCCCAGGCACTGTGCTGGGCTCTGTGGGTTTAAACACTAGTTCAAAATTACTCCTTACCTAACCAGGTTCAGTTTTAGGGAAGAAGATGTGAATGATATTTAGTGTTAAAAGAGGCTGCTAGTTGTCATCCAATATCCATTCTCCCTGTTCTTTCCTCTTTACAGAGTATTTTGACCATCCTAACCATTTTTCATGGCTTAAGCACCTGCCTGTGTACACTGATAACTCCTAGATGCTTATCTCCAATCTCTACTTATCTCCTGATCTCCAATTTCGTATTTTCAACTGTCTACTGTACACACCCAACTGGGTGGCCCTGCCAGCACCTCAGTTTCAATTATCTAATATCTAAAACTCCAAATAGCTAATCATACATAGTAAAAAATTTTTAGCCATTCTCAACTCCTGCCTTTATTCCAATATCTATCTGGTCAGTGTTTTAGTTGACTACTCCCAAAAGCAAACCCACAGACAAGCATTTGAGTGCAGTGAATTTATATGACAGACATTCCAAGGAAGAATCAGTGGGGGATGAAAAAGGGATGGAAATTATTTCAGATACATTAATGAGTAGATTGCTGCTGTGGGTAATCAGGACTCAGACTCACTGGAGACCTCTGGGAGACAGCATAAAGAATGCTTCAGAGTTACCCTCCCCAAAATAAATGTATCTCTATCAGTCATTGATTGAGGACTGCTCACAGGGATTTTTAACTCCCTGGCACTTCTGGCCTGTCCCGTAAGTGGACTCAGTGAGCACCAGCAGCCAGAGAACTCCCTCAGTCCCTGGTGCTTGCAGTAAGAATGCTTTGTGTGAGCATGCAGGAAGAAGTGAGTACTAAAAGGATAGAGATGTGACACCAATAAGGTCTGCTATAATCACCAAGTTCTATCAATTCTGTGTGAGAATGAGAGTGAAAGAAACATTAGAGATGGCTCCAAAGCTTCTGGATTAGATGGCTGGGTGGTTAGTAAAACCGAAACAGAAATAGGCAACGTAGTAGGAAGAACAGATCTGAGAAGATAATAACTTAAATTCTTTGAATTTTTTTATGCCAGCTGGACAATCCAGTTGATAGTTACTGGAAACACAAGTCTAGAACTTAGAAATTCTAGACATAGACTTGAAAGTTTGCTAGCATATGGATAGTGATTGACATTTTTAGGACTTGGCAAATTCACTAAGAATAACACCTTAAAAGAAGCTTGTGATCATGGTATCTCCCCTGCCAGGTAAAGCTAAATATAAGGTGATGGAAAGAGAAGTCACAGTAGGTGGTGAACTGATTATACGTCAAGTTGACAATGCACTGTAGAATTGTATGCCTGAAACCTATGTAATCTTTGCTAACAGATATCACCCCAATAAAAATAAATAAATAAATAAATAAAAAGAAGCTTGTGAGGGAGAGTGAGAGGAAGCCGTCAGAGAGACTACACTCAGCACAGTCTCTGGAGTGGAGCAAGTCCCAATTAATATTTGTTAATTTACTTTTAATTGAACTATGAGGTCCTTGGAGAGGCAGTTGCACAAGTAGAATCCTCATATATTGCCACTCTCCAGGCTGCCTCAGACAGGGTGATGCCCACACAGTGGCACTTAGATGGCCCTCTACCCCAGTATTTCTATTCAAGTAACCACTGACCTAGCTCCTGGCCTGAACATTTCCCATTAAGAGATGCACTCCTACTGCTCCTTTTCCTAACATTCTCTGTTAAAATAATCCATCAGTTGCTGTCTACAATTCTCCCCTTAGGGAAAGATTAACATCCGAAGAACAGATGTTTTAAGCACTGTGGTAGAGGCCTTACATCATTTCTCCATTTAATTCTCACCCAACCCTGCAAACTGGTTTATCAGTGGATCTTCTAGATGATTGGCAAAATAAATAAGATCCTCAGGTGGATGGAGGATCTTATTCTGGAGAGTAAGATCTTCCCCGATTGGGCAGACCTGGGATGAGGAAAATGGAGAAGAGTAAATGATAAGTTAGACACAAGGTAAAAGGCATAGGCAGAAAGAAAAGAGGAGCCAAAACATAAGAGAAGTCAAAGACTTCCACCCTACATTTGCCTTGAGTATGCATATAACCACTGCAATAATAGTAGTGACAACTCTAATAATAATCTGAATTTTCTTCATACTCTGCAAGCTCTATTTATCATTTACTTCTTCACTTCCTGCTAATCATAGAGGGCCTTCTATGTTCTGGGCACTATGTTAGAAACCTCAGAAACAATAGAGAACAAAACCAGCACCAGTACCTACCCTCATGGAGTTACATCCTAATGGGGACATACATCAACCAAATACTGCCATAAATAAATAGAAAAGTATAATTATGGTAAGTGTATGGTGAGCCAAGAGGGGATTTGGACTACTTGGACAAGTTGGGGACAGAAGGCTTCCCTAAGAAAGCAATGCTCAAGCTAATATCCCCTTGAGAAAGAGTGCTCCGGGAGTAAGTATCATCATTATACTCGTTTTACAGATAGAAAAGAATGCTGTGAGGAGAACTGGACTGACAATTAGGAGACCTGAATTCTAGACCTGACTGCTTTTCACTGTCTGTAATACAGAAAAAACCAGTTGTGGGACTTTGCATTCCCAAACTTTAAAATGTGGGGTGGCAAGCTTCCTTCTAGCTATGAAGCTATGCCTCTGAGTGGCAGACTTGGCTTTTCAGAGAACCACGCAATAGTCACAGTAGCTATTTGTAGCAGATGTTTTTTACTCTGGGAGCTGTAGTTTATTGGAACCCTCTTTACAGTGTGAGATCAGGATCCACTAGAAAACCCAAGTGGCTGCCCCTGACTCCTTGCCATCAGAAGGTAGAGCAGACCCAGAATCCAAGCCAATCTGATGCTCCCACAAGGGCATGAGTCAAAAGCGTGGCATAAAGAAACTGACAATTTTGAATCATTCCACTGGCACTTCCAGTGGCTCCAGTGTGGTCTGTGTGGTGGCAAGGTCAATGTCCTATTTGGTCTTCTCGTGGGAAATCTCAGCTGGGGCCATCTAGCTTCCTGCTTGTTTCTGAAAACTTCACATTGGTTCTGGGGCTGTCAAATAGCCTGTTAATAAATTTCTTTCTGCAAAAGTGAACCAGAGATTAATTCTTCGAGATTACCTAGAATCCAAAATCATCATTGGTACACTATGGAAGTAAAAAGTCACTTTATTTATTAAAAAGTCACTTTATTTTTTAACATTAATGCAAATTTTCATTCAAGAGATAATGTTGAAAAATAGTTAAATTCTAACAAAGGAAAAAGTTACTGGTTATCTGCCCTACAGTAAAAAGTGGAACTCAGGACCATTTACATCACATAAATGAACTCTACCTATACATTTCTGCATAAAGTTGCATTCATTTCTTTGAGAGCCATGTCTTAACTTTTGATGAGAAAGCTTTGTGAATTGTGTTCAGAAACTTTTAACAATACACACATAAAAAGTCACTTTAAATGAACTATTCTTTAAAATCTCATAAATGCGAGACAGGTATTATTAACACTACTTCTTAGGGAGGCAACAGGTCAGAGTTTAAATAACATACTTAGGATCATTTAGTCAGTAAGCGGCGAACTCCAGTGTGCCCCTGCTCTCTCCACAATTCTTTGCTACATCTGCTCATGCTAGACACAGTGCTAAGTGGTAAGCAACAAAGTTCCTTGGCTCGCTCTTCCCATAGCCTCATACACTTGTGGTGGAGGATGTCACTGCGAGCATGGCCTGTCTTGTTCACTTAATCCAGGTTTACTGGGGTTGAATTTCCCCAACTATAATGAGACAAACTAGTTCAAATAGTCTCAGAGTTACTGCCACATAGCCCTTTCCCTTGGATATTTGGTAGTTTTATTGAGGAAATTACTTCATTTCCTAATCATCTGCTTTGTTTCTGATAAATTTCATTTTCTTCGATGATGCTTAAACAACAAAATTGTATCAAAATGCTAATCTAAACATTTGTGATTTATTGAGTAGATAATAGTGACTTACAGTGTAGTTATCAGTGTATTATAAGTAAACCGAGAATAATTTAGGGTCAAATGCCTCTAGTATAATACTACCTGCCCAGAAGGGAGCAGTGTTCTCTTTGTGTTAGTCACTCTGGTAACTTCAGAAAATGCAGGAAATTCCAAAAAAGAAATGCCATGTTGGAGCAGGGATGAAGGGATTTACCACTAATGCTTCAAAATGATTCTAAGTGCTACAAAGATATTAGGCCACTGATATGCAGAATTAATAAATCAACAATTACCAAGTACTGTTTGTTGAACATCTCCTAGGTACAAAATATTGTGCAGGACACTAAAACAAATGCAAAAGCATTATCACCAAATCTCCCTAATCTCAGAAAGCTCATAATTTAGTGGAGGATATCAGGCATCCAGGCAGGCAGGAAAGAAATATGAGACAACAGGCAGGCTCAGGCTGGGCCTTCTACTCACACGCAACCACCATTTGCCGATGACTCACTCCCTTGCCTCCTTTAAGTCTTCAATCAAAAGTCACTTTCTTGATGAGGCCTGTCTGACCTTGCTAATTAACTCTACCTCTGCCATTCACTCTCATTTGCCCTGATCTGACTTTGTTTTTTCCACAGCACTTATCATCTCCTATCACACTGTATGCTTACTCTATTTTATAAAGTTTTCTGCTGACACAGGATCTAATAAGATCTATAAGGGCTAAGATTTCTGTCAGTTTTTTTTTTTTTCACTGATAAATCCCCAAAGCCTAGAACAGTGCCTTGTCATAGAAGACACTCAAAAAACAGACCAACAAACAAAAAACAGTTGAATGCATAAGAGTAAGTAGCAAAGATGTTACATGCTGCAGGGACTTGGAGATGGAGAGATCATAGTGGGCTAGGGACCCATGCAAGATGTAATTACTTAGATTGGTCTTTGAAAGGTGGGTAAATAATGTGCCTGGCACATAGTTGGTCCTTAGAGAAGCAAATTATTATTACACTGCTATAACATGCTGGGACACTTATCAAGTAGATTAGTTGAATTCACATTCAAACTATGTTTTGAGTCACTTGAGTTGTTTAACCCAGGTTACTGGGGTTGAATTTCCCATCTTTATAAGTGAGACAAACCAGGTGGTGGTCGTGAGGTGTGAATCTTTAAGGATCTCTAAGAATGAATATGTGACTAGCATTTTACAGATTATGAAGTTCCATCACATGCATACTAACACTTGTGTACATAGTAACCCTGACATGGAAAATATTAATATTATTTAGTGAGATGAACTCGTCTAAACTCACAAATCTATTAAGCGATAAAGGGGGTACTCAGCCGGGATTTCCAATTCCAAGTCCATTATTCCTTCCATGGAATGATTCTCAACTTCTTGGATTTTAATGGATTTGAACTATACAATTATATTGTTGAGGTGTTCAATCAACTGAAAAATTGCTGATGATTCTCAAATCCATAGCTGCCTAGTCTTCATTGGGTGTCTCTATCTCATTGAGACTGGAAATAAGAGGAACCGGAGTACTGGAGTGTATCTCTCAAGGCCACTTTAGCCAGCTTATGAAAGATTCCCTCTTCAAGTTTTGTTCTCACAGAATTTAAGCCCCTTCATGTAGATATGGCGCCTAGGGGGAAATGAGTTGCAAGTACCCTTTATTTCTTTCAACATATTTCACTTAACATTTCCAGTTAAGAAGGAATTCATCCTAATCATTAAAAATTGGGGGGAAAAAAACCCCAGAACACTTGGGACATGTGAATAAAATACACATTGTGGTGAGAGGACTGTTGCTATATACAAGGATGAATAGAGCAAGAAATAATGTAGAACACAATTGTGGTAAGATATTAGAAAACCCATTGGGCACAGAGGAACTGGACCTTATTCTTAACACAACAGGGTGTGAAAAGAGACATAGGGCATGTTTATGAATAAACTTGATGGAATTAGATGAAGTGTGTATGTGAGAGATTAACTACTATAGAAATATACCTATCCCTATAATTAAGCAGGACTTTTTTATTATATTAAAGAACATAATCATTGTCTGCACAGATCAGGAATTTCTTTTATTACTGTCCACAAGCCAAGTAGGTATTTTTCATTTATTTAGAATCAAGAACAAAGATGCTCAACGTGGAAACTTCTGCAATTCATTTTTTCTGCAACTCTTAAATTTTCCCTTTGAGGATGGTGTTACACTTTATCGTTATTTTTCTGAAAAAAATGAGCCTTTGGTCTTAGGATAAAACAAGCTCTCCTCTAACATTTTTCTGGAAGCATGTGCAGCCAATTCTTTTAAGTTCATCTTTTTAAAAAGACAGTAACAACTCTCCAAAAAAAAAAAAAAAAGCCAAAATTGTATCCTATTGTAGCAATTAATCAACAAATCAAGTAGTACCCACAGTTTAAGTCTAGCACTGTGTACAGTGCTGTGAGAAATAGAAAAACTTGCTACTTTTTTATTTAGTATTTTATAGAAAATTTCAAATACACCCAAAATAGAAAAAAATACTATAATGAATCCCATATATCATCCAGCTCCAACAATTATCAACTCATGGTCAATATTATTTCATTTATATAAGTACCCACTTCCCTGTTCTGACTTGATTTTAAAACAAACCCCCAGCAGTTGTATCATTTCATCCATAACTATTTCAGCATGTATCTCTAAAAGATCAGAATTTTTTTTAACATAAGGGTTTTTAAAATAGAATGTAAAAACTCAATATCACCAAATATCCAGTAACTGTTCAATTAACAATTGGGCTTTGTCATTATGAACAATATTATTCACAGAGGTCATCATATATTGTATGTCTGCAAACAGTATGCAATTTAATCATCACAATGACACTGGGGAGAAGCTAACATGTTACATTTTACAGCTTAAGGAGCTAAGAAATGTTAAGAAATTTGCTCTGGCCACTGCCTTCAGAAAATGTACAAGCATAGCGAGAGAAATAACCAGTGGAAACAGAAAGCAGGAACAATTACATCAGATTACTGACATGGTAACTAAGGGAAAGGGTAATCAAGAAATGTATGTGTGCAGCAGCAGGCAGAGAAAACCATCCTGGTAAGTGTATGTTTGAGAACCCACAGTACAAACTATTAAGACTTTCCATACTCTAATACGAAGAGGAATTCCAAAAAGAAAGTCATCTTAAGATACTGTTGAGGAGGCATGTTGCCAGAAACGTCAAGGTCTCATAAATGACTAAAATCTGTTCAGTTGTTTATGTGGCTGCCATATGTGCTTCAACCAACAGGCGGCAGCAACATGTAAGCAATATTAAATGTCACTGTCGTTGATCTTAACAACCCTGCCTTCAATGCTCAATTGCTCAAATATATTTCAGCAGATCTCTCAGTGCTCCTACCACTACAAATGTGATTTGGGGAACACAGAGGAAATAAAACAGCCTGTAGGACAGTATTTCTCAAAAGTATGTTTTATAGACCCCCTTTTACGTTATCATCACTTGGAAGTCTTGCTCAAAATGCTGATTTTTTGAAGACTTAGTATAAGAAAAGTATGTAAAACATTTCATTAACAATATTTTCTGTTGATTAATGTTGAAGTGATAATAGTTTGAATATACTGGATTATATGAAATATCATTAAATTTCATTTACCGTGTTTCTTTTAACTTTTTAAAATGTGGCTACTAGACTATTTAAAGTTATATATGTGGATTATATCTGTGTCTCATATTTTTCTTAATTTTTTATTTTTCAATTACATTTTTTTTATCTTGTGACCTTTATTTATTTATTTATTTTTTAAATTTATTTTTATTGTTAGACTTATTGGGGTGACATCTGTTAGCAAGGATTACATAGGTTTTAGGCATACAATTCTACAGTGCATTGTCAACTTGATGTATAATAAGTTCACCACCTAATGTGGCTTCTCTTTCCATCACCTTATATTTAGCTTCCCCCCCTCCTCTCCCACCCCCTCCCCTTTCTCCCCTCCCTAACCCACTCATATCCAAATAAACATTAAACTATTGATTGTGTCCATGGGTTATTTGTTTGTTCATTTCTTTTTTTCTTTGCTTTCAGTTTTATATTCCGCATATGAGTGAAATCATGCAGTTCTTTGTTTTTTCTGTCTGGCTTATTTCACTTAGCATGATGATCTCCAGGTCCATCCATTTTGTCGCAAATGGCAATATTTCATCTTTTTATTTTTCAATTACATTTGACATACAATATTAGTGTCAGGTGAACAACATAGCAAAGAAACATTTATATAACTTACAAAGACATCATTCTGATAAATCTGGTACCCATTTGATACCATATTTATTATGATATTATTGACTGTATGCCCCATGCTGTATTTCACATCCCCACAACTATTTTCTAACTATGAATTTATACTTCTTAATTTATTCTCCTTTTTCACCCACCCCTTCCAGCCCTCCTCCCATCACCCCAACAAATCTAGTACCCATCTGACACTAAACATAATTATTATAATGTTACTAACTATATTCCTTATTCTATACTCTACATCCCCGTACATACTTAGAAACAACCAGTTTGTACTTCATAGTCCCCTTCCCCTTATTCCAGCCACTCCCCCAATCCTCCTCCCATCTGACAACTATCCAAATGTTTTCTGTATCTGTGAATTTGTTCCATTTTTGTTTGTTTTCTTCTTTAGATTTCACATAGAAGGAAATCAACTTGCATCTGTATTTCTCTGTCTGACACTCCACTCAGCAGAATACCCTCCATGTCTTGATTGGAGCTTTTAATCCATTTAAATTGCAAGTAACTGTTGATAAATACATAGCTATTGCCTTAATTTTCCTTTTTTTTTTTCATCTTAAAGAAGTCCCTCTATCATTCCTTGTAATTCTGGTTTGGTGGTGATGAACTCTTTTAGTTTTTTTCTTGTCTGGGGAAGCTCTTTATCTGTCCTTTGATTTTGAATGCTAGCCTTGCTGTATACAGCAATCTTGGTTGTAGATCGTTCCTTTTCATCATGTTGAATATTTTCTGCCAATCCCTTCTGACCTGCAAAGTTCCTGTTGAGAAAACAGCTGACAGTCTTATCGGAGCTCCCTTATAAGTTCCTAGTTGCCTTTTAGGATTCTATCTTTGTCTTTAACCCTTGTCTTGAAAACTGAGTGGTAAGGAAATGTGGTAGAAAATGTAAACATGACGTTTTGTGGTAAAAAAAAAAAATGGTTAGGGTGTACTCAAAGGAGGAATGCGTAAAAGAGAATGAGTTTTTTGTTCATTTAAGTGTATTTTATTTGTTTTGGTTGGGAGAGAACTGGAATATCTTCACTACCTTGTTTCCCAGAATTTGTGGTCATTGAGAACAGGGAGACTTTTCCCATCAATCTCTCAGGAGAATAGCCTTAAAGTCTGGGCTTTCCTCACCCTAGAAGAGAGACCTCTTGAACTAACCAACAAGTGATGACTGCTTGAGGGGAAAGAAGAAAGAAGATTTAGGCAATACACAACTAAAGAGCTAGTAGTTGACTAGGGATAAGGGATTAAAAAAAAATAAAAAGATGAGAATGACCCTTTTTCATGATTTGGAACACTTGGAGGTTTGTGGTGATGTCTTTCACCTATAAGAAAGCATAGGAAAGAGAGAAGGTATGATTGGGGAAGGAGTGTTTAGACATGCTAGTTCATTCCTATCCTTTCCAAGAGTCACAGGAAACTGGAGTGAGGAGGCTTCCTAACCTTTTCCTCCCAGTCACAGTATACTACAGTTTCTTCTTGCCACGCCCAAAGGGCTATTCCAAAAAGCCCTTTGCATCTGGAGATATCTAGATAACAATTAGACATGTCTCTGTGATACAGGAAATCCCTCACCTGCTTTGGGGACACTCATCAATCTCTCCTAAGAATGTTCAGCTAACTTTCCACCCACAGCAGCACCATACTGTATGTTTGGTTACTGCAAGACATTGGTCTCTGTAAGTGATTCTCTTGGAGACTCACACCTCATTCCTTGGGGGTGAGATGGGGAAAACTTTCCCAATAGACAGAAGAATAAACTCATCACCACAAACTCTTGCCTCCTACTCCCCCACATATCTCCCCTTGCCTAGGCCTTATTTAGTGGGCAAGTAATATAGGGGTAGAAATCAGTGGCAATAGAGCTGTTTAGGCTGCCTCTGATCACATTTATATAAAATTATATACAAATTTCTGTAAGTGTGTGCATATATACAAGGGTGGGCTGGAAAGTATCCAGCCATGTAATATGAAAATAGAGGCATTTATGGCTGGAGTTTTTCTGGACAGCATACACATACACACACACACACACACACACACACACACACGAGTTTGGACAGTTTATTTTGTGACCTCATCCTAGTAAAAGTGTTACATACCTCATTGCTGAATATCACTACAGTCACCTTTGAAATTCTCCCCTTTGGAAAGCTATGCATCAATGCCAACATCTAGTCCACCCTTCAAAGCAATTTTGAAACCCTTTTCCGGAATGGCCCTCAGAGCACTCATCATACCTAAAATCTGACAATTAAGTTTGTGAACTTGCCACCATGAGCTTACGTAGGCAGCACTATACAAACAACTTAGTAAGGGGTGTGTGTGTGTGTGTGTGTGTGTGTGTGTGTGTGCATGCGCGCGCATTGAAAGATCTCTGAAAGGTTATTTACCAAAACCCTAAGAGCGATAATACTCCCATATCACTCTTTTAAAAAAATTCCCTTGGAACAAAGATTTAGATATAAAAATGTAAAGAGTATTAGAAGAAATGTAGGTGCAATATGTGAAACTATTCCTATGCCTTGTATAATTCAAAAACTAAAATCAGGAATAGATTAAATACATAAACCTTTGAAAGTTCTATATGGGATAAATGTCATAAGCGCCATCTAAAGGCAAATGAACATCTAGGAAAAATATTTGCAAAGCACATGACAAAGTTTTAAT
Source organism: Lyroderma lyra (assembly GCA_004026885.1). NCBI lineage: Eukaryota > Metazoa > Chordata > Mammalia > Chiroptera > Megadermatidae > Lyroderma > Lyroderma lyra. The sequence continues at coordinate 21,354 of PVJL010000263.1, read as the reverse complement.
ATTTATGATATTCAAAGTGCACTCAGAAGCCAAAAAGCAGAACACTCCACATAGAAAAGTGAGTGAATAATAACAATAACAAAAATAGGCAATTCACAAAGGTTAGAATACAAATGATCAGAAAACACGGGAACCCCTATCAAACTGTAAGCCCAGTGAAACACGCCAGCTAGTTAAAGTCACTGAGGTATTTTAGCTCATTTTAAATGGATTCATGTAATCCTCAAAATGAGCCTATTGCTTAATGTTATTATTTATTACTATTTATATATATATAATATAGTAAGCTTATTTATATTAATTTGTAGTTTTCCATTTCATAGACAAGGAAGTGGAGTCATAGAGTGGTTGGCTAACTTGCCAGTGGTCACATAGCTAGGAAGTGATGGAGCAGGGATTTGAATTTAGATAGTCTGGTTTCAGCGCTCATCTCTTACCATCACATAGAATAAGTACAATAGTCCCCCCTTATCTGAGGGGGTTATGTTCCAAAAGTTCCAGCGGATGCCCAAAACCACAAATAGTACCATATCCTATATATACACTATGATTTTTCCTATACATGCCCAGTTGTGACAGAGCTTAACTTATAAAGTAAGCACAGTAACAGATTAACAACAGTAACTAATAAAATAAGACAATTATAACAATATGCCGTGATAAAAGTTGTATGAATGTGGTCTCTCACAATACTGTACTCTACTTGCCCTTTTCCTTTTTGTGACAATGTGAGATAATGAAACGCCTGTATGATTATATGAAGTAAGGTGAATGAGACATTATTAAGTAAAATAAGGGTGACTTGAACACAAGCACTGCAGTACCAAGACAGTTGATCTGATAACTCAAATGGCTACTAAGTGACTAACAGGTGTGGAGATGTTGAACAAAGGAATGATTCACTTCCCAGAGAGAATGAAGCAGGGTGATGCAAGATTTCATCATGCTACTCAGAATTGTGTACAATTTAAAATTTATGAGTTGTTTATTTCTGGAATTTTCCACTTGATATTTTTGGACCTCAGTGACCCTGGGAAACTGAAGTCATGGCAATCAAAACTGCAGTTGGGGAGATTACTGTACAGATCACCAAGCAACACCTAATAATCCTGCCTACCTTCCCACGCTCATCTCATTTTACTACTTCCCAGTTCCGTGTTCTGCAGCTACGCTGGCCTCCTTCCTGTTCCACAAGCACGCTAAGACCTTTCCTACTGTGGGATTTTTGCACTGTTGGTCCTTCTGCCTGGAATACTTTCCCACTCTACCTAAGATGTTTGCTTCATTCATTCATTCTTGGATTCATTTATACTGCATGCAAACTTTGTACCAGGCACTGTTCTAGGAGCTGGGGATTCATTAGTAAACAAATCAGTGGGGAAAAACATCTTGGTTTTTTTCTCATTCTTTAGGTCTTAGTCTAAATGTTGTGTTTTAGAGAAGTCTTACTTGATGACCTCTGTAAAGAGGTGCTATGGATGAGGTCCTGGGGTGGGGCCCGCATGGTGAGATTAGTGCCCTTAAAAGAAGAAACTCCTTTTTCCTCCTTACCATGTGAGGACACAGAGTGAAGGTGGCCATCTACAAGTCATGAAGAGAGCTTGCATTAGAACCCAACTATGCTGTAACCTTGATTTTGGATTTCTCATAAATTGGGCACCTTCTAGTCTTTAGAATTGTGAGAAAATGAATTCTGTTTGCTAAGCCACCCAGTCTATTATGGTAGCTCAAGCCTACTAAGACAAATTTTGGTACCAAGAGTGGGGTGCTACTGTAACAAATACCCAAATATATGGGAGCAGCTTTGGAATTGGGCAGTAGATCGAGGTTAGAAGAGTTTTGAGGTGCATATTAGAAAGATGGACATTAAGAGTTATTCTGGTGAGATCTCAGACAGAAATGAGGAATATGTTATTGGAAACTAAAGTAGAGATGATTCTTGTTATAAAGTGGCAAAGAATTTGGCTGAAATATCTTCTACTGTTTTGTGGAAGGTGGAATTTGTGCATGCTGGAATTAGATATTTAGCTTAGGGGATTTCTAAGCAAAATATTGAAATAGTAGCTGCTTCCTTCTGACTGCATACAATGAAATGCAAAAAGAGAGATGAATTGAAGAAGGATGTTGTGACTTTAATTAACTTTTGTTAAGTAGAGCCTGGGGTATCAGCCCACAATTGCAGTGAGCCACAGCTCAACAAAATACTGCAAGGCAAAGTGAAATAGAGAAGTTTATTACTCACAGGTCCTGGAATGACCATACCCATAAGGCAGGTTGCAGGTGGAGAGAGCACAGCAGGACCTGAGGAACAGGCCTCTATTAGGATCCATGGGTTTAGTGCTTTGAGGGTCCTAGGCTAAGGCTGGATTGAGCTATGTTTTGATAAACCTGGGGGAGGGGTGGTCTTATCTAAGGAGCACACAGGGAGTGGTCCTGGGCTTCAGGGGAGAGTGCTTATTATAATGATGGTTGGGGGAATTATATCAGGAACTTAATATGTACCTGTTACTCTGTAGGTTGTTATCTAGGGCAGGCACTGGAGGGAGGGGTTAGTGTTGTTAGGTAGAAGGTTAGGTAAAAGGAGGACTCCATTTTTCTTTTACTAAAATTTCTCCTGCTAAGTTGTTTTGCAGACATAGTTCAATGGACACAATGAGTGAGAAAGCCAATGGACACAAACAGTACCACCAGGTTCCAGGAATGGGCTAACTGAAGACTTGTGGGACAGAATGTCACCCCCTAGAACCAAACTCCTGATGACCTTGCTGTTCCAAGTTTGAGACCTACCCCTTTGGCTACACTTACCCTTAAATGATCCACACTCCCTCCACTCTGGGCTGATGCCTTTCTCGGTCTCAGCCCGTCTGCACACAGACGTTCAAATAAACTTCTCTGTTTTGCTTTACTTCAGCCTCATGTGCTTCCTTCTTGGTGACCTAACAAATGCCAGTTCAAGACTCTTGCAGGCAGCTTGGCCACACAAAGTGGATGCTGAGGCAGCAATATTGTGAAGTAGTTTAGGCTATCCTCTGAACAATGGAATTGAACAAGGAACTAGAGCCACGCAGACACCAATGCCTCAGAGCTGCCTGCACCTAGCTATGATCAACCCCACCTTTTTCTATATCTCACCATCAAAAGTGAGCCATGGGCCATGTTTCCTTCCAAGCTATTTGTGGAAAACATTTTAAAGATAGCAGACAACTTTCATACTGAGCACCAGGGAGAAAGGATTTGGTTTTAAAGGTTTCTGCTCTCATAGAATGTTTTTCAGGAGCTATGTGCCAGGGTGGTGACTTCACAGGCCATCATGGCACCAGCAGCAAGTCCATGGGGAGATATTTGATAGTAAGAATTTCGTCCTAAAACATATTGGTCCTGGCATCTTGTTGATGGCAAATGCTGAACCCAGTAACAGATGGTTCCCAGTTTTTCATCTGCATTGTCAAGACTGAGTGGTTAGATGGCAAGCATGTAGTCTTTGACAAGGTGAAAGAGGGCATGAATAACCGTGGAAGCCGTGGAGCACTTTGGGTCCAGAAATGGCAAGACGAGCAAGACGATCACCATGCTGACTGTGGAGAACTCTGATAACAGGTCTTGTTTTATCTTAACCACCAGACCATTCCTTCTGTAGCTCAGGACAGTACCTCTTCACCCTCATCTGCTCAGATTATTTTGTAATCTTGTACTCTCACTGCAGTTGTGTATTTTCCTTATCCACCTCCAAGTCTCACTGGATTACAGAGTTGAATTTATGATTATGAAATAAAAACTAAACAACAATAAAAAAGAAACCAGAACTTTAAGATTTGGAAAATTCTCAACCTGTCCATATTGCAAAAAAATAAGAAATGTTGTTTTTAAGAGAATGCTAAGGGTGTGGTTGAATGACCATTTGATAAGATTAGCATGAATATTAACCACAGATCTAACCATCTAGCTCAATAGAAGCTAGGAATAGAGATCCGACTGGGCCTACAGAAACTCTGCCAGTTGGGACTAAAGGAAACAATGAACGAGGGCTGCAATCTTGTGTTATCCTTCAAGAAAGGGGAAGAATGAAACTGAAGGGGATTCAGAGAACTGCAGAGTGAAAGGTGGCAGGGGCCCTGTAGTGCTGAAAAGATGGTCTGCTCTGCAGAGCCTGGTGGGGATGGTGCCACCCCAGTGGGCCTGGGGCGAGTATTGAACTAGAGGATTACTCTTGTGCCTTCCCATCTAATGAAACTTGGCCTTGCTAGATTTTGGACTTGTTTGGGACCTGTCACCCTTCCTTCTTTCCTGTTTCTTCTTTTTGGAATGGGAATGACTGTCCTATGCCTGTCCCTCCATTGTACTTGTTTGGTTTCAAAAGTTCACAACTGGAGAAAAATTTTGTCTCAGGAATAATCATAAGCTAGAGTCTCACCCATACCTGATTTAGATGGAATTTAGATGAAACTTTGAACTTTAGACTTTAAGGTTGATGCCATAACAAGTTAAGAATTTGGAGACTGTTTGGATGGAATAAATATGTTACCAAAGAGAACACCGGGTCCTGCTGCCCACTGCCCACATGCAAATTTCAAAGGCAGAGATGTGGTGAAAAGGAAAGGAGTCTTTATTTAAAGTTACATAATTTTTAAACACCCAAGAGAAATAATCCGACCATCCTCTATGCAACTAGACCAGTCTCAGGCTATACCTGGGGTTCCTTCTCCCTTTTTAGCAATATCATCTTTTAGGGTACACAGGTAGCCACACCACCATTCTCAGGGCAGATCCCCCTCACAGTTGAGCCCCAGCTATTCACAGGGGCCCAAGCTATTCTGCAGTGACTAGCCACCCCGGCTGTTACCCATGATCCCAGACAGCAAGTACCTGAGTGAGCAAGAGAGCGAGTATCCGCCCTCCTTCCTTTTACATTTCCTGCCTGTGCTCTTCAGTGCTGGAAAGGGGCTCAACTTTTCAGCCAGTCCCTGTCCGGGCTGGCTGGTTGGCATCCTCCTCTGCCACAATGCCAGAGGGAGCAGGAGGGTCTTTTCCTCTGTCAATCACAATCTTGCCGGAGCACGTACCTTCGCTCCTGTGCTCCAGCCTGTAATGCTTCTGTGGAGGAGGGGAGATGAGGTCCCTCAAGTGCCTTGTCCCACGTAGCTTCCTTTTATGGTTCCCTCCTTTCATGCCAGTAACAATCCCCCCCTCTAACACTTATGGACCCTTGTAATCGTACAAGGGCAAATGAGCAAAGATCTCACTTTTGTAGCTACTTTCTACTGGCCAACGGCATAGTCCTGCCTATCCCTGGGAACAGAGAACAAACAAGTGGTGGGGAATGCAGAGAAGCCTCCATGCAAGGGAGGAGGATCTTGCAAAATCCAGGTCAGTTGGCTGTTACAGGGAGGCGGCCGGTGCAACACCCTAAGAATGGCACCGTTGGACGGGTGGACATCCCTGTATTCCAAAGGTGACAAATTTTTGGCAAGAAGGTTAGAATGCATAATCAGAACTATGAGAAAGGTAAGAGAAAAACCCAAAGCACAAAAAAACTTATCTTTTAAATTGTCCATCAAGATTTTATTTTCATACCTTGTTGCAAAAGCCATAAACTTTTTTTCTTTCTAACTTAATGTGAAGTGTTAACTCTTAGAAACTCAGTATATTTTAAACAATAACAATGAACCAAAATCTAAGGCAAAAACCAAGTTTCAAGAAAAAGAGAGGACAAGGAGTAGTCTTAGAATCTTGTCCAACACCAACTGTCACGCACACAAACCAGTTCCACAGATGACATCTCATCATAAGGTCACACAAAACCCTTATGGCAGAAGCATACTCTCTCATCAGCTGGTATGTCAACCAGCACCATGGCCAAAAGCACAAAACTGTAGAGACAGGATTCCTGATGTATATAATACACAAAGTTCAAACCCAGTCCCCCAAAGATAAGAATAACAAGCAAAGAATAACTGTAATCAAGAACTAAGTTTCCAAGTTTAAAACTTTCACAACCTTCTATATAGCTTTGCAACTTTCTATACTTATACTTATTTACAATAACCATGTTAGGACAAACTAGTTTTGTTTTGTTTTGTTTTTTTCAAAACAATATTTCCAACAGTATAAGTAAAACCTTATGCCTTTCTCAAAACACACACATAACATAAAATGAAATAAAGTAAAAGGAACATTGTTAAATCTCCTTCAGGAGTGCAGGTCTAGCTTTTCATTTCAGCATCAACCACAGCAGCAGGCTGTGCCTGTTTTATTTGTGTGTGGTGGATCTAAGACTTGGACAGATAGATGGACCTGTAATGCACCAACTCACGCAAGGTGGTTAGTGTTTGCCCTAAATGTTTATATTGCCTACTTCTCAAGTCTCGCTCCCAATCCAAAGGGGGAATTCCCAAAACAGAGGTTTAGAAGGGTGTCCCATAAACTATTTCAAAAGGGCTCAATTTAAGCCCACTTCTGGGTGCTATCCTAATTCAGAGCAAGGCAGTAGGGAGTGCTTGGTCCCACCTCAAACATGCTTCCTGGCATATTTTTCCCTGCCAGCGTGAACAGGAGGTGGCCAGGGCCAACACAAACAGTCAACCCTGTGGGGATGAGAGCCAGGTGCTCTTGAAAATTCTCCTTATCTGTGCACAGACAGGCAGCTCCTCTTTGCTGGAATCTAATCTCAACACCTCACATTCTCCTATGGCCGTGTCAGTCCCTGGAGCCAGAGTCTTCCCACCTCAGGTTAAGTCTTCTCCTTTAGGGCCTCTGAGAATTTCAGAGCTCATTTCCATCTGGTTGTCAGTCAGTTTCTATGCAAGGATGGTCCTCATTATATCAAGGCCGAGCTTCTCACAATGTCCTGATGCCATCTTGGCCCTTCAGCTCCTGCCATGGAGGCCAGAATGCCCAGGAGCATGACTTGGGGCAGCCATTGCATCAGTCTTCAAGCTTGGGCCTTTCAAACCGTGGCCCTGGCCTTGGCCCTGAGAAGCAGTGCCCCATCTCTTGGGCTCTTCTTCAAGTCATGCCTCAGCTGGGCCTTTCAAGCCACCATCATCATTGAAGTTCACCTCCAGGCAAGTCTGGACCCTCTGCTGCACCCTAGTAGCCTTGGGAATCCCAGACTTGTCCCCTGCAGGGGCGATCACCTCAAACATGGTAAAAGAGACACAAAGACTAGCTCACTCAAGTCAGTCTTGGAGCCCTGGTGCACTGGGTGGTCTTCTACCCTCAAGAATTCTCAGACCTTTCAGAGAGGTTTGAAGTTTAAAGGGCTTCAAGCCTGAAGAAGTAGCTCAAGCCCAGTGTCTGTCTCCTTGGGGCTCAGCTCAAGCAAGTCACAAACAACGTCAAACCATTTCTGCCCCATGTTGATTTCACACATCCTTGTGGGCCTGCAGCTCCTTCCTGAGCAGAAGAGCCAGGGCCTCTGGGTCCCAGCTGCCCAGGTTGTTTTCTAGAGTCCTCAGCTGTGGCTCCTGGTCTCCAGGTTGGGCCACATCCATCTTGACCTGGACCCAAAAGGTGACTGGCTCAGCCATCTTACAGCCCTGGAACTGTTTACCCAATCTCTTTAAACTCTCCGCTTGCAGCTGGAAGCACCTGTGCAACTTCTCAGGAGGCATCTCAGCATAGGAGCCTGGCTTCTGTCAGCCTGAGTCCAAGGGGTGACAGAAGAGCTCAGAGATGGAACAGGCCTCAGCCTAATGCCCTTGACCACAGAGATTGCAGACCAAGTCACTGGTGTAGAGGCAGTCATCCCCAGGTAGTCAGTCAGCTCTTGGCCCAATAGGCCCTGCAAGGCCTCCAGCATTCAGACAATAGCAGCATTGACTAGAGAGCTCAAAGCCTTCAGTGGAGCTGAGTGTGCAACTTGCTGCTCCACCAGGGCTTCTTCCACCTTCCACAGCAGAGAAAAGATGTTCCAAGACACAGCCTTATAGTTTTGTGATAGCCCCTCCTGGGCTTATCATTCCAGGTACTGGGGTGGGCACTGGAAGTTAGACATCAAGTAGCCATTACCCGCCAGCTCTGCCCACTCAGGCAGGCTCCCAGGTGCCTTTGGCAATCCAGCTTGGCCATCTGGTGCTGGTTGTAATCCTTTCAGATGACATCTGGAAGCTTGGACACAAATTCCTTCAAGTCCAGTCCTAAAGACCATTCACCATCCCCGGGAATCATGGCCAACACATCATATGGGCTGGGCACTGCAGAACAAATGCCCTGAGTAATGGCATCCATGGCTCTAAGACCCCACACGAATCAACCCAATACAATGAGTCTGAAGGGTAAAATGAAGCATAGGCCCAATAATAGCCAGCAGGCTAGCCTTCCTGCTTTACTCCACCTATTAAGTAACTGTCTTGCTCTGGATAGGGATGCTCCCTGGCCAGAAAGAGTGCCCAGATGGGTCTGTGATGTGGAGCCCATTTCCTCATCATACAGGGGTGAGGCTCTTGGCTCTCCGCGCCCCACTTCAGGAGCATCTAGCAGTGGAAGTGGTGACTGGGGAGGTCTTTCTGCTACTAATCCTTCATCCCCTGGGTTCAGGACATTAATGAGACTTATTCTCTTATTTTTCCTTTCTTCCTGTGTTCTACTAACAGAGAAGGGTTTTGAGGCCATTTCCTTTCTCTGTACTATCAAATGGTTTTCGGTCCTTGTAAAACCCTATAATGTAATGACAAAAATGCATTAACATACTGGATTTCATCCCACTCGCCTAACTTTTGGCAATATAGTTGCATGATGGTACAGTCATCTTCTCCACAGTCCAAAATATACATAGGCCACACCCTGTTATAATTAAAAACCATTTCCTCCTTAGACATCAAATAACTATACACAGCCGAGTCTGCTAAAATTCTACCCAATGGGCTCCATCTGGGAGATAGCACAGAACAGTCCCTGTTGGCAAAGATATACAGGCCCATTATCATGAATGCAAGAAGGCATACACATATAAGCAAAACTTGCACTCATGATGCCATTATTCTAAATGAGTGCTCATAGGCAAATCTTCTGCCACCCAATCTCACAATCATTCCCAAATGATGGTCCCCCAACATTTGGCCAGTCCTTATCTGGACCCCAGCTCATGTTCTCAAAATTCGGAGATCCTCACCCCTTCTTTGACTCTATCGCCTTTCCAGATCCAGTTCCTTTCCATTTGCCATGTTTAGGCATTTGCACCTCGAGTGGACATTCAGAGAGATTCCCGGAAATGGGGAAACTTCGTAGTCCCACTCTTAGTGTCTACCAGCCATAGGCAGCTATGGTCCCTTTGTAGTTGCCAATTTTATGTTACTGAACAGAAAAACTGGGGGTCCTGATGCTGCTGTGCATATGCAAATTTGAAAGGCAGAGATGTGAAAAAGAAAGGAGTCTTTATTTAAAAGCTACATAATTTTTAAGCATCCTCTACCAACCAGTCCAGTCTCAGGCTGCACCTGGAGTTCTCTCCCCTTTTTGATAATACTGTCCTTTGGGGAATGCAAGCAGCCACAAAACCACTGTCGCCCTTGGACCCCGAGCCACCCCACAGTGCCTAGCCACCCTGCTGTTTCCCATGATTCCAGAGAATAAGCATTCAAGAGAGCAAGAGAACCCTTTTTTGTTTTCCTTCCTTTTAAATTTCCCACCCATGCTCTGCACAAAGGAAGGGGTTCAGCTTTCTAGCCAATCCCTGTGTGAGGCTGGTTGATTGGCATCTTACCCCTGCCCTCATGCTCTGGAAGGGAGAAGGAGGGTCTTTCCTTCTGTCAATCACATTCTTGCCCCAGATGCGGTTTTTGTACCGTGTGCTCTAGCCCATGGTGCTGCCATGGGGAAGGGGGACCTCACCCCAGTAAACTTCCTCCTATTGACCCCTCTCTTCATGCTGGTAACAAATATATTCATGAATCTTGGGGATCTAAGGGTAGAATGTCATGTATCGAATCTTGTCTCCACAAAATTACATATTGAAGCTTAAATCCCAATGTGATGGTGTTTGGAGATGGGACCTTTAGGAGATAATTAGGTTTGGATGAGGTTATGACAGTGGGGACAGAATTCCACCATGCTGGTATCCTGATCATGGACTTTCAGCTTCCAGAACTCTGAAGAAATAAATTTCTGTTGTTTAAGCCACCCAGTTTATGGTATTTCATCATGGCTGATCAAGTTGACTTAGACAAGGGGCTACTCACTTTCTTTTTGTCACATCACCCCTGTTTTTCAAAGCACTTACCATTCTCTGTAATTATCTTGTTTATTTATTTACTTATTTTTTAAACTTTCTTGTTATTAACTTCACTAGGATGGAAGCCCTTTTTAAAATGGCAAGGATCTCCTCCACTCTATCCCCAGAACCTAGAACAGTGCCTGGCATATAATAGAAATCCAATAAAAGTTTGTTGACTAAGTAAACAATGAAAGATAAGAGCTAAATATCTTACCTCTTTAGTTTTTCAGAAATATCTTTTTAGCTTTTTTCTTTTTTTCATTGTAGACTCCCCCCTAGTCCTCACTGCTACTGATACAGGCCAAACGAAGGAGACCTCATCCCCCACCCCTTCAACTATAGACTCTTTTTTCCCTAGTTTTTCAGCTTTCAGTTTCACCTATTTCCTAGTCCATAGTCTTAATCATCTTCTTGATCAACTTTCCCTGGCTTGTTACCTTGAGTAATAAAGGGACTGTTTCTAGTCTGAATCATCAGAATGCCCCCACGTCCTACCATAAGATAATTACCCTGAAACTTGTAATTCATGTATTTTCCATCACGTAAACAACCACCTAGTGACAGGGGCTTTGGGGCCTGCTTCCTGGGCCAATACTTTTAAAACTCTTAACTGAATTCATTTCTCCTCATCTAGGGGCTATCAGGATACAAGTGATACCCCAGCAAGGCTTCCAGCCTATCCCCACTAAAGAAATCAACACAGTCTCCCAGGCAGATATCAAGACCCCTTCCCTCTTCTGGATCAGATAGGGTGAGATCTCCATGAATCCCCAGTAGGTAGGGACAACAACCATCTTCAGCAGGAAGCAGGTACAGAAGATGAGATCTCTACTCCCTCAACTTCCTATAGATTTGTGGGGACCACATCTCTCAAGTGAGAGGTAAGGAAGGCAGACAGAATAGGGGGGAATCTCAGGACCCCTCCCCTGGGACTCACCCAGCTGAAGTAGTCACCATCCTGACACCACCCTTTTACTAGTAACCCCTGCCCCAGGCTGGGCAGCCACAGGAGGAAGTTCCATGCAAATACAAGGAAATTATGGGACATAAGAAGCCCACCAGTTTAAGCCAGTTTCTAACACCTGTGCAGTAAGAGTTACAATGCCCTTTATTTCACCTAAGCTTCATTATACCCTTATTACAATATCATACATATGCCCAGAAGTTCATTAATATCATTATAATAGACTGAAATCTGGGAAAGAACATGTGCAGTGGGAAAAGGTGATGTAATGAACCCTGTCAATCAAAAATGCCAATCAAACAGGTCCCATACCCAAATAGGCGTAATCCCTTGCAACTAAAAAAATAAAATTACTAAAGCCTCCTTAATTGGGGCTCTTGAGTCATTTTCCTGCTGGAGCCCACTCTTACCTACCTCTTAGGAGTGTACTTACACTTTTAATAAACTATCTCTGTTTTACCTTATTTTTTTAAATAAACTGCTTCTTGGTTTCACTTCTACACTTTGGTGTGTATCTCGTTCGGTTCTTTGCTCGAGATACCAAGAACCTGGACACAGTACCAAGAAAGAACTCATTCTCCAGTAACACTTCCACACACTTCTCTTCTTTCTCCTATTCCTTCTGTTACTGGAAAACGGGGTGTCCTCGTCTACACAATGTCCAGGTTCTTGGTATCTCGAGCAAAGAATTGAATGAGACACATACAAAAGTATAGATGTGAAACAAAGAGATAGTTTATTGAAGAGAAAGTATACTCCAAAGAGGTAGGAGTGAGCTCGAGCAAGGAGAGTGGCTCAAAAGCCCCAATTAATGAGGCTTTGGTACTTTTATTTTCTTCTATGTCTTCAGGGGAGACACCTCTGGGCATGGAGTTTCTTGATTGACAAGTCTGATTGACAAGGAGCCTATTACATAACTCCTTCTGACTGCGCATGCCCTTTCCCAGAGTTCAGTCTGTTATAATGATATTAATGAACTTCCGGGGATATGTATGATATTACAATGATGGTATAATGAGGTTCAGGTGAGATGAAAGTTGTAACTCTTACTGCGCAGGCGTTAGGAACTGGCTCAAACTGGTGGGCTTCTTGTGCCCTCTAACTTCCTTGTATTTGCCTGGAACTTCCTCCTGTGTCTGCCTACCTGGGGTAGGGATTATTAGTGAGAGGGTGGTATCAAGGTGGTGACTATCCAGCCGGGCGCATCTCATGGGAGGGGTTCCGAGATTCCCCCTATTCTATCTGCCTTCCTCACATTTCCTTGAGAGACTCTATCCCCACAAATCTTTATGGGAAACTGAGGGGCTGGAAATCTTGTCTTCTGTATCTGCTTCCTGCTGAGGATGGTTGTTGTCCCTACCTATTGGGGATTCATGCAGCTCTCACCCTATCTGATCTAAAGGGGGAAGGGGTCCCGAGATCCACCATGTTGACTCCTTTGTCAAGATAGGCTGGAAGCCTCGTTGGGGCACCGCTAGTATGCTGATGGTTTCTAGATTAAGAGAAATTAATTCAGTTAGTACTTTAAAGGCATTGATCAGAGAAATAGGTTTTAAAGTCCTTGTCACTGGGTGGTTTCAGGATGGAAAGTCTGTTGCTCAGGGTGAGGAGCCAGAGAAAATTGGTAAGGAGAGCGATTAAGGCCTCGGACTAGGAAAAAGGGGAAACTCAGAGCTAAAGAACAAGGACAGGGGGTCTTTAGTGAAGTGGGGGGATGGCTGCTCTGTTTGGCCCATATCACTTCCTTTTCTGCTTTCAAGAAAAAAATGTAAATCAGACTAATTTGGAGTGGTTTCAACTGGGAAGCGGGAGGAAACAGAGGTAACCAGAATCACTTGTACCCCCTTTATATCTATGTTTTATTTTATTTTATTAGAAAATAATTTTCTGGTTCTGCAGAAAAACAATTGTTCTAAGCTATATTAAGGTGGTGCCATCGAGTCTAGTTACACCACTAAACTAAAGGCCATCATGCACAGTTATGATGATTATACCATTGTGTTCTGCACTGTGTAGAGAGGGCACCACCATGGCTGGTTGCGCCATTGCACTATTGTGCCTGGAGATTGACAGAGACGAGCCAAAACACGGGGTTGTAGTGACAAGCTTTATTGGGGAAGCTGCCGGGCTGCCTCACAATGGGAGAGCAGCAGCTATGACCGTTGGGAGTGAAGTTACATAGGTGGGGGTGTTGCTAGACACAATGCAGAGGGGAGTATAGATGGTCATTACTGATTGGTCAAGGATAGGTCTCTATGTACCGGGCTAAGGTAAGGGCTAGGGCAAGTTTCAGTCTCCCGAGCCAAGTTATTGTTTCTGGGACTAAGTTGTGAGTTTCCCGGGCTATGCTGGTGCAGGAGCCATTTTATACTGAATCTATCAGAGATAATGCTTTACCTTAAAGATTCTGTAATTACCCTAAAACACTGTAAGTTTCCACCCATATTGTCCAGGTACTCTGTAACCGTTCCACCCACCTACCCAACCTGAACTAATGCTTGTTTTCGCTTCTGTAACCTAGCTTGCTCGACCCCTTTTTCAACCCCCCCCTCCATCTTAAACTGCACAAACCGGTTCCTCAAGCCCTGTGACCTATATAAACCCTATACGAACCGCCATTCGGGGCCACGGGTTTTGCAGGGACATGAGTCCTCCCTGGCCACCGGCTTAATAAAGTCTCCTAATTCTCCCAATCTGGTTTGAGACGTCTGTGGTTGACTATCTCCCTCGTGTCGGGTTACAACATTTGGAGGCCTCAGCGAGAGCCTCCGGAGCACAGGAGCCTCTCGGGGTAGTTGCCCCGGCGGGGAGGCACCCCGTGAAGACATTCCAGGGCCCCAGAGACTTACAAGGGTTCGGATTGGCGACTACCCAGAAGACTCTCAACTAAAAACAAACAAACAAACAAACAAAAACAAAAACACAAAAAGAAATGGAGTCAAACCTGATCATCCTCTATAGGTAAAGAAAGTGTTCTTTCTGTTTCTGGGTACCATTTTGTTTGTTTGGGGACTGGTCCGGTTGGGGGTCTGTTGAAGGAGTGGACGTGATTGGCACTTCCAGCCCAGGCTGTCACAGAGACATCGCTTGAGAGTCATATGTGCTGGGGCTCCTTTGCTGATGGAGCGGCAGGGGAGAGCCTGTTCTCTCTCTCTCCTGCTGATGGAGCGGCAGGATGGGGATCTCCGTAATTATCCTTTTTTCTGAGCTCCGCCATTACCTTATGAGGCCGGTGTTTCAGTCGGGCTATTCTCACATTCAAGCCTCTTTTTGTTTCTCCTTTCGGTTTTCCTACTTTATTCGCAGCCTTTTGGTCAACATATCTTGGTTCTTCCTGCCTCATTGAACCTTGACGACATTCTTGCCTGGCTGTGTGATTATTGGCTCCAAGGAACTTTCCTGGATTTCAACCCATTTTAGATCCACCTATATACTCTTTCCTTCTCCTTTTTCTCCTCTGACTACATGCTCCTTTTCCTCACTGCCCTTCTCCTCACTATCCTTTTCATAGCAGGCCTCTGTACTCTTCTCCTGCAGTCTACCACCTTCGGTGAGAGAGTTCTCTGACTTCTCTGAAGTCTCTTTATCCCCATTCTTCTTACTTTGGGGATTTTGTACCAACTTGCAGGGGTTAAAAATGGGGTCATCTACTTTGCAATCATCTACCCCTTTACAATGCATGCTTAACAATGTTTAAAAAGGGGTCTGGGGTCAATATGGTGTCAAATTAATATCAGCCAAGCTCCGCACTCTTTGCAAATTAGAGTGGCCCACTTTCAACATGGGCTGGCCTGACGCAGGGACCTATGACCCCAGGATAGCTCAAGTTGTTTGGCGGGTTGTCACTGGAGACCCAGGCCATCCAGACCAATATTCATATACAAATCAATGATTAAACCTCCTTCAGAGTCCTCCTTTCTGTATAAAGAAATGCGCCCAGGAAGCAGGACTCCAGGTCATGCTGATGTCATCCTCCAAGGTTCCAACCCTGGATACCAAGCCGCCTAAGGTTGTGACTCCTGTATACTCCCCGCTCCTCAAGGAGGCCGATCTACCACCATGTCATAGGCCGCCACTCCCTGCCGGGAACCCTCAGGCGCCCGCATCACTATCCCCGGGGAACATGCCAACATTACCTGACAGTACAGGAGACCCCCCTTTACCTCCTTTCCATACCAGCAGTGGGGCCCCCCAATCCCATATTTTACCTTTAAGGGAAGCCCTACCTGCAGTAGGAGGGCCACAAGAATGCCCATTCCTGGTATGTGCCCCCTTCTCCACTAGCAATCTCTGTAATTGGAAAAATCAACATCCCCCTTTTTCTGAAAAACCTCAAGCCCTTATTGGTCTCTTAGAATCAGTTTTTCAAACCCACCGTCCCACCTGGGGTGACCCGTTTTACAGAAGAAGAGAGGGTACAAATACTCCGGGAAGCACAAAAGGCAATTTTAGGCACGGCCTGAGGGACCACTGAGGACAATAGAAACCCTTTAGAAGTCACTTTCCCCGCAAACTAGACCCCAATGGGATCCCAATACCCCCGAGGGCACCCAGGCTCTAAACACTTTTCGCAGGTACCTATTGGCGGAATTAAGAGGGGCAGCCCTACAACCCACCAATCTGTCTGAAGTCAGCACAATTCTCCAAGCCCCCGAGGAATCGCCAGCCACTTTTCTCCAGCATCTCCAAGAAGCGTATCGAATTATATTCCTACAGATCCTAATTCCCCTGGCTCTTAACAGTGAGCCCCTATTTGCTTTTGAATAGACTATTCCAGAGACAGGGGCCTCTGGGCAATTTACATGGACTAGACTGCCCCAGGGGTTCAAAAACTCACCCACCCTGTTTGGTGAGGCCCTCAGCCAGGACTTGATGTCTTTTTGGGCCAAACACTCTCAATATATCCCTTCTGCAGTAGGTAGACGACCTGCTCCTAGCTGCAAAAACTAAATTAGATTATAAAAATGCCACCAAGTCCCTCTTAAAAAAACCTGCAATGCCTAGGATATCGAGTGTCCGCACAAAAGATCCAACTGTGCAGGCTCGAAGAAACATACCTAGGTTATGTGATCAAAGAAGGAAAAAGGGCACTTTCTAAAAGCCACATACAAGTGGTCGTCCAGATACCTACCCCTACGAACAAGTGCCAAGTTCGAGAATTCCTTGGTGCCGTAGGTTATTGCAGGCTATGGATCTTAGGGTTAGCAGAGATAGCAAAGCTTCTATATACCTGCATAGGAGGCAATGAGCCCTTGAAATGGAGAAACACAGAGCAGCAGGTTTTTGAACAACTAAAGACAGCTCTTGTTTCCACCCCGGCCTTAGCCCTGCCACACATTTCCAAAACTTTCCGCCTTTTTATGACTGAAAAACAAGGAATAGCAAAAGGGGTCCTTACTCAACCCTTAGAACCCTGGACTTGGCCTGTAGCCTACCTATCTAAAAGACTAGATTATGTAGCTGAGGGATGGCCAGCCTGCCTTTGGGCAATAGTCACTACAGCTATACTAGTCAAAGAAGCTGACAAGCTAACCGTGGGCCAAGAACTAACAATTGTAGGAGCTCATGCCATCTAGTCCCTACTCAGAGGCTCCCCCGGCAAATGGATTTCCAATGCCCACCTCACACAATATCAAGCCCTGTCGCCAGACCTACCACGTATCCAGTTTCACAAAACCATGGCTTTAAACCCAGTAAGCCTTCTTCCTAATGATGACCCAAGCAAGCCAATCCACAACTGCCACCAGGTCATAGACAACATCCAGATGGGATGGCCAGACCTCACAGATGTTCGTCTACGAGTGCCGGATGAGGTACTGTACACAGATGGCAGCAGTTTCATAACCAGTGGAGTCAGGTACACTGGGGCAGCCGTCGTCACTTGTGAACGTGTTATTTGGTCTCAGGCACTATCCCATGGGATGTCAGCCCAGTGGGCAGAACTAACTGCTCTAATACAGGTGCTGAAATGGGCAGAAGGCAAGGCCATGAACATTTATACCGACAGCCGGTATGCTTTCACCACTGCCCATGTGCTTGGGGCCATATATAAAGAAAAAGGCCTACTAACCTCAGCAGGCAAAGACATTAAAAACAAAGAAGAAATCTTAGCCCTCCTAGATGCCATCTGGCTCCCAAAGGCCATAGCCCTTATGCACTATAAAGGACACCAGGCAGGAGACTCCTCCAAGGCTCAAGGAAATCGAGCCACGGACCAAAGGCAAAACAGGCCGCCTTAAGACCAGTAGGGACATCCCCTATTTTGGTCACCTTGCCAGCTCCTACTTTACCTCCTTCACATACTTACTCCCAGAAGGAAGACACACTTGCTCACCAGAAGCAAGCAACTAAGAACAATTCTGGGTGGTGGATATTGCCTGACACACAGATCTTGGTACCAGAGGCTCTAGGGAGGACCCTAATTCAGGATATGCATCAGGTTACCCACCTAGGACAGAATAAACTGGCTGGGCTACTCAGGGTTAAATACTTCACCCCCAATTTAAATCACTTGGTTTTAAATTATAGTTCTAGGTGCAATGTCTGTGCACAAGTAAATGCTGGGCACCTTTGCCTGACACCTTTAGGAACTCGAGTGAGAGGAAACAGCCCAGGAGAACATTGGGAATTAGACTTCACAGAAATCAAACCCCCAGCACTAGGATACAAGTATCTATTAGTCCTAGTGGACACGTTCTCAGGATGGGCCGAGGCTTTTCCTACCTGGTCTGAGGCGCACAAATAGTAACGAAGAAATTATTCCAGGAAATTATTCCTTGATTTGGCCTACCAAATACTTTAGGTTCAGATAATAAGCCTGCTTTTACTGCCCACGTTTCACAAAATTTGACAAAAGCCCTAGACATAACTTGGAAACTACACTGTGCTTGTAGGTCCCAAAGTTTGGGGCAAATAGAGAGGATGAATAGAACCTTAAAGGAAACCTTAACCAAACTAGTCCTAGAGACTGGTGAAAACTGGGTAAGCCTACTCCCCTTTGCTCTCCTTTGTGTGCGACATACTCCTTACAAAAGAGGTTTTTCTCCTTTTGAAATAATGTTCAGGAGACCCCTTCCCATACTCCCCAAACTCAATGACCTTCCCACCACTGAAAATCATAACCGTCGTTTACTTCAGTCTCTGCAGGCTATCCAAGTGGTTCAACAAAAAGTCCACAAAGCCATCCGGAAAGCAACGACTCCACTCCCAGAATCAGATGGCACTCCATCCCACTCCTTCCAGCCAGGTAACTCTGTGCTAATAAAAAGATTCATGGCACCAGGACTGACTCCTCAGTGCAAATGACCCTTCGCAGTCATCCTCATCACCCTGACTGCTCGAAAAGTGAATGGACTGTCAGCCTGGATTCATCATTCACATGTAAAATCTGCACCCTCAGAAGTGGAATGGAAGGCTACCATCCCACCAGAGGATCCCTTAAAGCTAAGACTCTTGCATTCTTCACATTCCTAAACTTATATGATATTGCCTTATCATTGGCTAAACCCTCTCTATATCAAGATCAGTATCAATGGATACTGACAGAGTACTGCTGAAACTGTACTAATTAATGAGACCAGAAACTATGACAAAACACAACCTCTCACCTTCCAGGTAGATCTCTGTCAACTCCTAGGTCCTATAGCTCAACACTAACTGACCCCTCTAGGCCAACTCATACATGGGGCAGAACTGAAGGAGAGTATCACTGGGGCTATGGAAGAAAAGATTTAGGAAAAAAATCTCCAAAAGATAGGAATATACATAGAAAAGGGTCTCCAAAGGATACCCTATGCTGTGGTTCCCTTTCTCAAAGACAATGGGATTGCAACAACCCTGGTGCATTCTTCTGTCCACACTGGGGCTGTGAAAGCATCTCCACTATTACTAGGTATAAAAAAAGACAATGACCAATTTGTTAGACTGTCAGGTAGGGGAATGTAACCCTTTACACATAACAGATAGGAATCAAGATCACCTCTGGACCACCAGTCACTTATGGGGTCTCCGGCTATATATTAGTTGTTGGGACATGGGCAACATTTTTACAATACAGCAAGTGAGACCCCCGCGACCACTGGCCCCAATGGGACCCATCACTAATATTCTCCACCAGGACCTTTCTCCTCACCACCAGAAAATTTTAGAGAGAACCTATTCCTTTCCCAACCTAGTCCTGGAACCCATTATAGATCCCGGTCAACCAGCCCTTCTCTCTTTTAGCCTCTACACATAGCCTCCTTAACCGATCCAATCCTCAGCTTGGCCAAGATTGCTGGCTCTGCCTTAATCCTAGACCCCCATTCTACCTCGGTCTAGTGTCCTATCTATCACCTAATATAACCCAAACTAGCTGCCATCAGAGTACCCATCACCTCTCCTTGAGAGACCTTCAAGGTTCTGGACATTGCTACTCTTCCCCTTCCTATCCTGCTATTTCTCCTTATTCTAAATACTGCAACACATCTGAAATTATCTCTTACAATGGAACCACATTTTCCTCACTGCTCCACCTACTACCTGGTTTGCCTGCACCTTTGGTCTCACAGTGTGCATTTCCTCCCACCAATTTAACAGCCCTCAGCCTGCTCTTTGTTCCATAGTCCAAATTCTTCCCCAAATTTTCATATATGAGAGTCAACAAGGATATAACCTAATATCTCCATTTGACACCTCTCTATTCCGTTGGAAATGAGCGCTCATTATACTCCCCCTACTTGTAGGGTTAGGGATCATGGGATCAGCCACAACAGGAATTGGGGCTCTTATTATAGGGGACCTTAATTTCAAAGAACTTTCCCACCATATAGATATAGACCTAGGACACCTAGAGAGTTCAATATCTCAACTCACAGATCAAGTAGTCTTTAGCTGAAGTAGTACTCCAAAACCAGCATGGATTGGACCTCCTGTTCTTTTTTTTTTTTTAATTCATTTTTATTGTTAGACTTATTGGGATGACATCTGTTAGTAAGGATTACATAGGTTTCAGGCATACAATTCTACAGTGCATTGTCAACTTGTATAAGTTCACCACCTAATGTGACTTCTCTTTCCATCACCATATATTTAGTTTCCACCCACTCCTCTTCCACCCCCTCCCCTTTCTCCCCTCCCTAACCCACTCCTCCCCAAATAAATATTAAACTTGTGTCCATGGATTATTTGTTTGTTTGTTCATTTCTTTTTTCTTTGTTGCTTTCAGTTTTATATTTCACATATTCGTGAAGTCATACAGTTCTTTGTTTTGTTTTGTTTTTTAATTCATTTTTGATAGACTTTTTGGGGTGACATCTGTTAGCAAGAATTACATAGGTTTCAGGCATACAATTCCACAGTGCATTGTCAACTTGTGTAATAATTTCCCCACCTATTGTGACTTCTCTTTCTATCACCATATATTTAGCTTCCCCTCACTCCTCTCCCACCCCCTCCTCTTTCTCCCCATCCTATCCCCCTCATTCCCAAATAACATTAAACTATTGATTATGTCCATGGGTTATTTGTTTGTTTGTTCATTTCTTTTTTCTTTGTTGCTTACAGTTTTTATATTCCACATATAAGTGATGTCATGCAGTTCTTTTTTTTTTCTCTTTCCATCACCTTATATTTACCTTCCCCGCCCTCTCCCACCCCACTCCTCTTTCTCCCCTCCCTAACACACTCGTCTCCAGATAAACATTAAACTATTGATTGTGTCCATGGGTTGTTTGTTTATTTGTTCATTTCTTTTCTCTTTTTTGCTTTTGGTTTTATATTCCGCATATGAGTGAAATCATGCAGTTCTTTGTTTTTTCTGTCTGGCTTATTTCACTTAGCATGATGATCTCCAGGTCCATCCATTTTGTCGCAAATGGCAATATTTCATCCTTTCTTACAGCTGAGTAATATTCCATTGTGTATATGTACCACAGCTTCTTTATCCAGTCATCTGTCGCAGGGCACTTTGATTGTTTCCATGTTTTGGCCACTGTAAACAGCGCTGCAATGAACATTGGGGTACATAAGTCTTTGCGGACAAAGGTTTTCAAGTTCTTTGGGTAGATCCCCAGAAGGGGGATTGCTGGGTCAAATGGTAGCTCCATTCCCAATTTTCTGAGGAACCTCCACACTGCCTTCCACAGTGGTTGTACCAGTTGGCACTCCCACCAGCAGTGTACCAGAGTTCCTTTTTCTCCAC